>SSNQ01034707.1:947636-967436 GCA_006942095.1 Nothobranchius kuhntae | reverse complement strand
TGATAAACTGATTGAATGGGATAGGTGGAAATGACGTTGGATGCGGCGTTCAAGTTTCGCGTACGTTTGTGTACGCTGCATGCAGGCGGGAGGAGTATCAGAAATCCGTGGAAGATGACTGATAAACATAACTAATTTGGTGCAAACATTTACTCGCCAGGTGGCAGGTAGAGCTCAAAAATTTACTCACCAAATGGAGCAATTTACTCGCATTTGGCGAGTGGCGAGTGTTAATTTTGGACCCTGCACATCACTATAATATGCCAAACTAAATGTAGAACTAAATGTTCAGGAACACACCCATGTCGGGAATAATCACAAGTCAAAGTAGTTTTAGGCAATATTGTTATATTTTTTATGTTAATGTGGGTTACTTGGTAATACTAGCTTAAATCCTAGTATATATAGTATGGGAATGAGATGTGCCACAAATCTTTTCATACAGTAACTTATTATTCCTACAGTCTTAGCATTAATAGCCTAAAAGTTTGCACACATTGTTTAATGTTTAGCAAAGAATGGCTTGTTTCCAGTAAAACTTTAGAGAAGTTTAGATTTTTTTTTCTGCAGAACCCTAATCTTCTGTTTTCCTTTCTTGTGTTTTTATGCTTCAGCCTTGGGACAGTGGGGCTGCGGTCACCAGCGAAAAATAAGGTGTGAAGACTGAAAACTTATCAAGCAACATTGCAGGCTCCTTAGTGTCTAGTTGTCTGACCTAAACCACTCTTAACTATGACCTCCAGTCAGAGCATACTGTCCTTCCTGCTGTGTTTTATCAGCTGATGCATTCTAGTGTTAGCTGTAGGCCAGCTTGTAAGCATCATTTCAACATTTACTACCTTGAATGTTTTGCTCCAGGAACATAGTTACTCCGATCTTTCAACACTTCCTTCTGCCCAGACGTAAAACAGAGATTTATAATGGTGGTATTACTTTGTGATCCTTCTTGTTTTAGTCTTAAAGCTCTGAAAATACACATCTGTTATCCTTAATAACGATGAGGGTCATCTACTCTAGTCATAGTTCAATGATGCACCATCTAGATAGATGGCAACTTGGACACATCATCATTAAAGACCGCAGTGAGGAGCTAGTTTATCTACTTAATATTTGTGTGAGAACCAACAAACTTTTGAAATTTGACTCAAAAATTGATGGTGTTGTATTCTTATACTTTTAATTTGTCAATGTCTTATGCTTTACAACCAACCAGCATCAGAACTCCAAAAGGATCATGTTGTATAGTTTTTATTGTTAACTCTGCGTCAAAAATGTTATACTTGCATCTCATAGGGTTTTCACAGTAACCGGTGTAGCGGTAAAAAAGTTGACAATAATAACCGTCTTGTTTTTAAAAAACTATATTATCTTGGTGGATTACCGTGGCTGCGGTGTAGGCGGAGTGACCCTTACCAGCCACCATATCATCTGCAGAAGGTGCCGGCGGCACATGCGCACTTTGTTGTTAACAACCAAAACTTTCTTGAAGCTAAAGCTGAAATAATGGCCAAAGGAGGAGACGGCAGCACTCAGGACATTTATTATTTATTATTTATTATCCCTCAAATTCAGAAGTATGGGCATTTTTTCGATATCTGAAGAATGCCGAGGGACAGTTGATAGAAGATGGCTATCCTGTTTGCAGCACGTGCAGAAAAAGTGTCTGTGAAAGGCAGCAACGCTTCAAATCTCATGACACATCTGCGTGATCATCACCCACAACTCTACAGTCAACGCAAGGCAAGCTAACGTTAGCGTTTTAGCTAAAATGCGTGATCCAAGGATTTGGGTTGAGGGAGAACGCAACGAGTTGCTATATGAAGCAGCCGCAGCGCCCGCTACCTGCATATAAACCGTGTCACGGACACCCCCATGTTGAAATGACACTATGCATTACGGGGCTCCCAGGGGCAGATAAGAGTTGGTCTCTCTCCGAGAATAATTATGAATTTAACAATGATTACTGCCTGATGACATTTTCCCAAATCTGTAAAGCTCACTGGAACACAAACCGAGGACAATATTTTCCTGATATAGGATTTATTACTCAAGTACGGGTAAAAAAGTATCTGATTAGAACGCTACTTGAGTACTGAGTATCATCTGATCTAATATTTTTAAAATGATGACATCAAACAGACATAAAATAAGAAGTTATGGGCAAATATTGGCATTTTAAAGACTAAAGGGGAAAAATGTAAACAAATAAACAACATAATTACAAAATAACACATTTTAGGCTAAATTTAGACACAAACTAAGGACAATATTTTCCTGATATACAGGGCTTATATTAGGGATGCGCAGATACTGATACGATACTGGTATCGGTAAAAGTTAACCGATACCAGGAACCGATACCAATGCAGTTGCTTGAAAATGGCTTCACTTGAACTTGTCATTTCTGTTCACCTAATATTTTAGTTTTGTTATGATTTCCATTCATATATTTTACTTTTTATCTACCTCACAGTCTTTTCCTGTTGCAAGCAGAGAAGAAAATAAAATCTGTATTCCAAATCATTGCATTTTTTGTAGTATCGGTATCAGTAATTGGTATCGGCAAATATTCAGATCCAAGTATTGGTATCGTATCGGTTTGGAAAAAAGTGGTATCGTTGCATCCCTAGTTTATTTAGTTTTCTGAAAATGTAACATGTTTAAAAAAATACCCTGATAATACCAAAAACCGTGATAATTTTGGTCACAATAACCATGAGGTTAAATTTTCACACCGTGACAACCCTGGTATCTCATAATAAAACCCTAACCAGTTCTCTGCACTTTCGTTATTCGGTGAACTTAAGGGTCTGCGTTAGTAGAAGGTTCTGTCTCAGATATGTTGTCTTTCTGTGCTGGTGCATCTTGTTTAAAAATGTATGCACCCCCTTAGTCATTTATCTCTTGGTGGAATGGCAATAATGTAGTCAAAGTGCTGGGAAAATGGACGCTTCTCCAACAGTAACTCATTAATTCTCTATAGATTCTGCCCCACAACATGCCTATTGTAACAAAGTCCTCAGAAGGCTTGGGAATGCCATTGAGTGGGCAGGGCCTCTTGTTTTATAGCACCATGTGCCTCTGCAGCTTCTGAGTTGTGGTTCTGAGTTGCATAATATCATAAATGTTGTGAAATTGGAAAGGCGTTTTGTTTTTCTGTAAGAAGAATTTCAGCTGTCTGGATGTTCAATCTTATAGTTAGTTACAACGTCTTTAATGTGGCAGTTAAGGCCTTTTAGTTGTGGTTAACTTTGGTCAATTTCTCTGGGTACAGGCAAACATGAGCAGGCTGAGACCCATTACTGAATCACCCCTTTGTTAGTTGTGTGTAGCTTTTTTATCATTTGATACAGTGAGTCTCACAGTTGTCAAATCCAGCAGCACTACTAAATCAAGAACATATTAGCCACAATATATTTAATTGATAACAATGAGAGCATGCTTGTTAGGTCGTGGACTCAAGCCAACCTTCCTAGTGATGCTAACCATTAAATTATCGAAAGACCCAAACTCTACTCAGGTTGACCTTAAATCTCAGTACTCTAAAAGTCTATTTATTTATTTATTTTTTGGGTGGGTACTCTTCGTCATGGTTTACTGGATGCAACTTGGTAAATTTGAAATATGAACCTCATGTTGGTTAGTTTTTTTATTTGCTTTTCTTTTTGTGTGCACACAGGCTTATCAATGTAGATGCAACAAAGTCCCCACTTGCATGCATCTGCATTATTTACACTGTACAAAATTCTGGCACATTTTGCACGCCTTGTCCTGTTTTTTGTTCTTCCCAGAGGAATACAAAATGTATGTGTAGAATTGATTTTCCCGAGTCTTTTGTGCTAAATGGTAGTTGTACCTTAGATTTGCTAGTGTGAAAGAACGAGGTTCAAGAAACCAGATTTGATTTTCAGACTTTTTTTAATTAATTTATTTTTTTTGTGAAAGTGACAATGTGCATTTTCCCTGGTGACAGGGGGCAGTACATACCTAAATCACTGCAAGCAGGTGGTATTTTTGTGTTTGAATAAAACCTTAGCAATGGATGGCCATTAGGGTCAAAAATCCCTGGGAGCACAACCTCCAGCAAAATGACAAACACATCAGACTCCCTTTCGTCTCTGTAAATGTGTAAAACAACTTTTATGAATGGTTAAAGTTTTGTAAACATTTGTTACAAATCAGTTAATGTGTTTTGTCCTCATGGGCTCCAGAAGAAGGAAACATGGCACCGCCCAGAGACTAATGGTGCATTTGATTTGTCCTCGCAACTCAGAAATCCCCACCTCAGAGTAGGAAAAATCAAATGAAGTCGGACCTCCCAGTCGGAAAATTTTCAAAACCCCGACTTCGAGATCCAAAATGACAGCTCTCCGTATCAACAACAGTAGTTTTGATTGAAAGGTTTTTTTATTTTACAAGACACACTTATAAGATTGCGTCTAAAATCAATGTTATATGTAGCGCCTGCAACTCCAAGCTGAACAATCTAAAAGTGTTGTTTTAGATTGTTTTTGTCTCTCTTAGAATATTCTTTGAAGATGAACTTTATGTGTGAGTTGTCTGTGTTCGTTGAGACCTAACAAAACAGCAGTTTTCAAAGGCATCGCCATAATGGAATCACGACTTCTCCGTCTCCGGCAACCAGAACGCTGTTAACTCGGGTGTGACGTCATTCCTAGTTCAGAGCTCCGACTTCCGAAGAAAATCGAACGCACCCTTTTACCTGCTCCCATATACTTTAGACCAGATTTTTAGATTTAGATTTTTATGGTTATATGTTACAATGCCGCCAATATTTTTCAACAACTGAGCATCATTTAATTAATTTTCAACAACATTTTGATGGATATTTCCAGAGATTAATGATAAAAACTAGAAATTGTCTAATGTCACATGGTTGTAAAATAACCAAATCATCACAAATGTGTTTACACAAAGAAAAAAAAAATCACAAACAATGTAGGGAAAATACTAAGTGGTATGTGGCATTCTTGCAATGTTCTTTGTATTTCCACTAGGCTCATGAGGCCATTGTCTTACGAGTTAAGTAAATGCCAGTTAAACATGTTTTTAGAGGTTAGAAAAGTGGAAAATAACATAAGGGACAAATTCAAGTTCATTGTTGTTGGATAGTATAAACCTGAAGAAAGAGACAAAACTTTTATTCTAATCTATAGTTTGTTGTAATTTGTTTGTAGTTTGGGGCAGCGGTAGCTCAGGAGGTAGAGCAAGTTGTCCAGCAATCAGAGGATTGTAGGGTCATCCTAACAGAAATTGCTGTGGCGCCTGTGCCCGGCAACCTTGCCTCTGTTGGTGTGTCCCAGGGCAGTTGTGGCTGCATTAAGGCTCATCACCACCAGTGTGTAAATGTGTGTGTGAATGAATAAATTATACAGTATACTGTAGTGTAAAGCGCTTTGGAGCCCTCTGACTCTGAAACGCGCTATACAAATGCAGGTCATTTATCATTTTTCATTTAATTAGCTCATTAGAAACTTGTATTTGGTTGTTGGGCTACTTCATATATTTGCTTTAGGATTTGACCAATAAGTCATATTTACCATTCAGTGTCACAGCCCTTATGACTCCTGGTTATCACAAACAATATAGTTTTAAAGGCATAGAACACTGAAAATCTATTTTAATGATTATTTCTGATTATAATCTGTCACTCTTTTCATGAAGGCTGAGTATGAAAATAGTCTCCCACACCTATCTCCTGCATTAGCTTCTGGTAGAAAATAGACGGGGAAACGCCAGGATTAGAAAATCCTGACAGATCTTCACACATCACACTGTCACTTAACATTCATGGACTCGCCCATCTTGACCTACGACAAGTAAGGTTGTTGTTGGTTTAGCGTCCAGGAAACCGCAGAGAACTTCTCGACTAGTTTAAGCTAACTCTAAGCTTTAGCAACCACACCACACGGCAGAACTCCTCCTGGCTTGTGTTATTTATGAAGAACAAACATCAACGTTGCAAGTCAGTGGTAGAGTCTCATTGCTGTTATCCAATCAGAGGCAAGATGTCCAAATATCAGGAAACAGGCCCTAAAACCTGCAGTGTGAAGCTCGGCTGTGATGTGGCTCACTTCTAGTTCCTGAAAATGGTGCACCGGGGTTTTTTTTTCTCCACCTGAGTACGACTTACAAATCATTCATTCCTACTAGAGCCTGCAAATCTAGGGATTAAATGAGTCTTCAACACCTTAAAACTGCAACTTGAGTGTTGTTGTTCACTGTTAGTCAAGTCAATTAAATGAGTGTACTTTTGGTTTTCAGTAAGCAAATACTCTAATCCTTGTTATTTAACTGTGAATTCAGCTGTGCTCATCAGTTCTCATTTTGTGGTTGATGGCAGTTTGCAATAAGAAGGATACAAAATAAAACGGGGAAAGATTTTGGCCGTAACAGCATGAGGCAAAGGGAATCAGGAATGAGAAACAAGCAGAGTGAAAGAGGTGGGCCTTGTGTCCTTATCTGTGCATTCCTGTAGAGTGTGTATGTGTGTGAAGGGAGGGGAAGGGTGGGAATGCTGATAACTGTGTGTACACTGATTGGCTGAATCCAGTTCCAGAGCTGGATCTGGTTGTCATTCACAGTGCCTTGGCTCACACCGTGTTGCTACAGATGCAAAAATAAACCACAAATGTTCTGTGTGTGTAAGTGGGGGACTGTTTAAAGTTGTTTACCCAAAGTGTATCACCTGTGTGTCCTTGAAACTTTCTTAACTTTCCCATCTCATTATTATGCCTATGCACTTACAGAACATATGTAAAGACCACCATTGCAGATTGTCATTTAAAAACTCATAAAACTGTTGCCTCTTTTGACCTCATTATTAACCCAAACATCAAGGAAATGTTCGCTCCTGTATTATCTACAGCAGTTTTGTTTGGAAAGAATAACAGCCACACTGTCCCAGTTTTGAATGACCAATTATTTCTGAGACATAATCAGTACATAGATATACTGTCCTTAGAATGTAATCATCTAAACAAGAAATTAAAAAAGCTACTCTTTTTAAACACAATATCAGCCAGTTCTTTCTTGCAAAGGGGGCAGTGTTTCCCTTACATAGACTCAGGTGTGGCACTGTGCCACTGCTGTAACATCAGCGCCACGGCCACGGGGGTGGGGGGCAAGGGATCCATAAAGAGAGATCTGCTTTTCAAGACGTCATTCAAGATTTAGAAATTCATGAAAAGCCCAAAGCTTCAGCTAACCTGGAGGGTTGTGAAAAAATGTAAAGTCATACTTTCACCAGAAGTGACGGTTCTCCTCTGCGACCTCAGCACTTCCTGTTTCTCTAGGCATAGAGCAATTAGTGTGGTTGAGCTGAGATGACTTTGCTGCTGGATAAGCAGTGCACACAATGTTAGCCTAGCCTAGTTGTGTGCGTGGGTCAGTGGATGGCAATGAACAGCTCACTGCACAGGAACCCTGTGAAACTGCACTGTGGTGAGGAAGAAAAATAGGAACCTGCACCACAGATGCTCAGATAAAACTCTGGATTTTATGGCGGGCGCACACATTAACCTGACAAGCGTATAGGTTTTATGTGCATTTCTAACTACATAATAAACTATAATTAAAAGTATAAAAAAGTTAACTTTTGGTGAAATTGATTTAGATGAGATTACGCTTGAGGCTTTTGATAAACAAAACAGGATTTTCTACTTTGCACCTTGGAAAACGCTTTTTTTGTCATTTGCATTAAGAATAGATGATGCTTTTTTATTGATCATGGCAAAATATGAAAATTGATTTGGCAGCTGGTGAAAATGTGTTATTTGGTCCTTTGTTGCACAGGTGAGGCTAGTGTGTAGGCATTTTCTTCCTATCTTTCAACCATCTGCTTCTAAATACTGGGAGGTTAGTTTCTCCTTTCATTCTAGCAAATTCTCCAGAGGGCTCAGTATTGATCAGTTAGGAGTCGGACTAGGGCTAGGCAATAAATTGAAAATTTATCATTATCAAAATTTCTGACTCTTATTGAGACAATTTTTCCCGTGTCAATAAATTAGATAATAAAAAAATGAATAGCTGTTTGTAGGTTGGCAAAATTGATGCCCCTTTGAGAAGCTGTACCAACGTGATACATGTGACAGCCTCATCTAGTGGACAACTTTTGTTTCTGCGCATACCTGTAATTATCGTCCATTTATCGTTATCGAGTTGAAATCCTCAATATATTGTAGAGCTGTAGTGAAGCGTCAATGATGCCGACGGCTCGATTCTAAATATTCGTCCACATCAGATCTGGTAGTCGACTCACCACGCCCACTTGTTGCATCCCCAGGAATTTGTAAATAGAAGAGGAATCTGTCTGTTTTTCCTCTAGTACGCCCTCTTCTCCACCTTTACTAACATCTCCGCCAAATACCAAGACCCGGAACAATGTCCGTCCGCTACTAGATTCCTTTCCTGTTTTGCCCGCCTTTGTCTCCCGGCAACGGACAACAACTTCCAGGGTCAGATGCGCTGCTTCGTCTCTACTGCAGATGTAGAAAATCACCGGGAGCATTTTTCCCTTCATAAAGGAGCTTCTTTCAGACATTAGGAGAGCTGTTTTTGTGGTAGCAGTGTCTCCTCCGTGCTGGTCTGTTCGCTGGTGTAGAGATGTTCTTACTTTTAAAGGGACTTTACGGAGTTTTGAATTTTTATGCTCGCGATTGCCCCCTCAGGCCAAAAGCGTAACGGCAGCTTCAATGGTAGGCTCGTGCACGAGGCGCGCATGCTGTACGTGCACACTCCTTAACGAAAATAACAGCTGAGACAGTCCCGTGTGTTTGTGTGTGGCCCGGAGGACAGGAGAACGCGCAGCTAATTAATTAAATAATTTGGTTCTGTACCTTTCTCTTCAGCACAGCTGACAAAGGTTTATGATGGGTCAGTCCTCCTGCACGCTCAGATCATTCCCTTCCCTTGCTTGAAAAATTGTTCCAAAATGAAAGTTGAACCCACATCTTTTTTATCTGTGAATTCAATGCCGTTTGGCGAGTCTCAAATAAAAATGTGGGCATCTTACTGTAAAAAATATACCATTAATGTAAAAAAGAAACTCTAAATAAACTATGTTCAAATCCGGAATCGAACCCGGATCTACTGCACGAGAGTCCGATGTCTTACTAAGTGTGCTAAAGTGCTGGTGACGTCTTTGGTATCTGTAATGTTTATTTCCTTGATGACAGCTGAAACAACGTTCAAAGAACGGTTCGGAGTGAAAATGCCTATTTTGTTGCTAATTTGCAGGAAATATCTAGAAGAAAGTAGCTAAGGGTCCTCAGAAATGTAGCTAGCTTCATCACTAGGCGTTAGGAACAGCGACAAAGTCGCTGAGTTGGCACTACCTCACTCTCTGCTGCTAAAGCTACTGATAGCAAATGCTACGGACTATGCCTGAGCGTGAACGCGCATGAAGCAGCCTGCTCGACCCGAGCAACTCTCTTTTTCTGTGATTTTACAGAAAAACAGGCAATCACAGTAAAAATGCCATGGCTCATTCTACAGGACCAGGGCATTGCAGGAGAATGTATGAAGAAGCAACGTATTATTTCTATACATGTTTTGGCTGTCAAACTTCCATAATGCCCCTTTAATTAGAAACCATAGAATGTGACATATCATATAATATGAAATATCACCTTAATGGATCTTTGAGTAAATTTAACCAGAAGATCGGATCTGTTTATTGCAGGGATTGAGCAACACTTCGTATCAACTCCAAGAAAGAGAGAGAGTCAGGTTTAAAAGTTAAAAGATTTATTTCTAAACAAATTAAACAAGACTAACTTTAAACACTATGTGATGATAGGGCTGTAGCGAAGCCTCGATGACGTCGACGGCTCGAGTCAAAAAATTTGTCGACGTCAGATCCTGTAGTCGACGCACCACGCCCACTTGTTGCATCCCCAGGAGTTTGTAAATAGAGGTGGAAACTGCCTGTTTTTCCTCTAGTTCGCCCTCTTCTCCGCCTTCACTAGCATCTCCACTAAATACCGAAGACCCAGAACAATGTCCGTCCGCTACTAGATTCCTTTCCTGTTTTGCCCGCCTTTGTCTCCCGGCAACGGACAACAACTTCTGGGGTCAGATGCGCTGCTTCGTCTCTACCGCAGTTGTAGAAAATCACCGGGTGCGTTTCTCCCTTCATAAAGGAGCTTCTTTCAGACATTAGGAGAGCTGTTTTTGTGGCAGCAGTGTCTCCTCCGTGCTGGTCTGTTTGCTGGGTGTTTTTGGTTTATTTAAACGTGGTAACTTGAACTTAACGTTGGTAAAGCTACTGTTAGCATTTTCGCTAACAGCTTCTTGTGTTTGGATGAGCTGTTACGTTTTGGTTTAGAGTTCATCTTTTTTGTGGTGTAGAACTCTCTTTTATTACATTTAGAGTGTTGTGGGTTTTCGGTTTAGTTTAACATATCACCTTGAGTTTGGTTTAACCACCCAGTTTAGAGTTTGGACCTTTGGAGATCCTTATTTTGGTCCAGAACCCAGTAATCTTTGCCCAGTGGGACATTCCTACTTTTTTGTACTTTTGTTTTAATTCCCCACAGGTAGAATTAGTTTTATTATTCCCAACCTGTGGATGGAAAGATTTATGTTTTTTTGTAGTTGTAAATAAAACTAATCATCATTTTAACTTTTAAATCCCATGTTATTGTCCCTTCCAAGCCAAACTCCCCAGGAAGGGTCGTAACACCTCTCGCCTCACGCACATAAGTGACCAAAACAAAGCAGCATGGAGACACTCCGTCTCCAGCCACCTCTCAGGCAGCAGCCTGCACTCCCAAGTTCTACATGTCACCAGAACATAACCAACCGCAACACAATAAAAGCAGTGTTATACAAAATGGAAGGCCTGTAGTGTTTATTCTCTTACAGTAACAATTTATCAATTTTTTTGAGGAATTTATTAGAGATTTTTTGGTTTTTATTAACTGTGCAATAGAAAATTAATCATTAGATTAATTGTCTAAATAGTCATTAGAATAGTCGACTATTCGATAAAATAATCGTCAGAAAAATCGTTTTAAAAGTAATCGTTTACCCCCAGCCCTATGTGATGATGTACTAAGGTGGAGTAAGACTGAGGATGGTGTGTGTGTGTGTAAAATATGTTCAGAACCAGCAAATCCGGAATAACGATTAGTTCTGATGGGAGTGAAATGGTGTTTCGCGCTAAGCTTTTGGTTGGAGATTATAACACACATTGAGACGCCATCTGTCGGTTTACGTACCCCAACGGAAGTCCTCGTTTAGATCCGGAATGCCGGGGGTCCAGCTTTAGACCCTCTTGGAACCGACGCCTGTAGATATGCAGCGGTTGCCGACCCTTCCAGTCTTGAGTTACTCCCAGGTCACGACAGTTTATTGGCATCAGCGAGACCCTGAAGGGGGCCATGATGGTTCAGTTTTTATTCTGAAGGAACCATTGCAGCAGGTGGAACATGCAACAGATTTAATCCAGCTTGCCGTTAGGTTCTTTCGGTTTTAAGAGGAACGTTACAGATTGGCCACTCCGACAACTTCTCTAGAACGCTTTGAACTAGAGATGAGGTGGGGCATAGTTTTATAATTTGGATGTTTTGATTTATGGTCGAATCAGAATTTGCCACAAAAGGGGATTTACCAAGCACCAACAAAACCACGCCTCACATCAAATCTGGAAGGTTCTGATTGGATCAGAAAAAGGAATGTGTCATGTGATTTTAACTTTACGTGTGAACAGTCTAGTGTAAATATTTAAAGTTATATTACTTATTATATACCATCATAGGATTATAATTCAAGTAATTAATATTCTTATTTCACAGCTTGATTGAACATTAGCTTCTCATGATTATTTGGACTAACAGACGTTATTTAATTATTATTTAATATTCTGTCATCTTTCTTCTTGTGCTGTCCGAGGAAGCAACAGTTTAGATAAGAGCACAGAGCATGAGTGGCCTTGGCCTAGGGCTGGGCGATATGGCAAAAATAGAATATCACGATTTTTCCAATATTTTATCACGATTTAGATTTTATCACGATTTTTTATCCATGAATAGCATAACTTCAATTGCGTATTAAAGAAGAGAAACATTGAATAAATAAACATTTATTCATATTAGGGATAATCAACACAGTGCTAACACACTTATATTTTAAACTCACACCAGAGATGATAAAAGCCCTGAGAGAAACAATTACAAAAATCAGCTTTTCTCGTTTTTCAAGTAACTTAACATCAATTAAAATCGTAAACATATTTAAAGTGCAAACATGTCAATTGCAAACGTATTGTGCAAACATTAACTTGTTCAAAATACTATGTAGCTCCCAGTTGCTCATGTAGTGGATAGTTAAGCTCAAATACGGCTCTGATGTGCAGCTGGACCAGAGATCGCTTGTGGTAGCAAAAAACTGCGCATTCTGAATATTTTCTGCAACAAGTCTCTAAATAAAGTAAAAATTTCCAGTGCAGATTGGAGACAACCCATAGAAGCACTGATTTGATCTCATTTCAGAGAAAAATAGAACAGGTCAGATGCACCTAATAAATAAAATTACTAACAAACTCAGGATTCTTTCTTTGCTTCACTGTTCTGGTGCTGAAAATATCACTAATGTGGATCAAAGGAGATACACAGATGAATGCACCTCTTATTATTTGGAGACTACATTTACTGCAGCTGGCAGAGGCAGAGATTGTTTCTATTGATACACGGAGTTTACAGAATCATTTTAAATGTTAATAGGGGAAGACTGCAGGAGGGAGCGGTAAAATACAGGGGGTCCCAGCAAAAACAAGAAACTACGAGTCTGATGAAACCCGCTGGTTTTCCATCAGGCAGTCACGGGGCAGCTCCAGCGACCGAGCTCAGTCCGGTACCGACACCGGCTCGGCAGAGGGTGGACGAGCCGAGGCGACGTCGTGCTCTGCTTAAGAAGCGGTGTTATTTTCCTGCTTCAGAAGAAGCGTCCAACGTGTTTTCACGCTTTCTCCGAGACATGTCACGTCACTAAGTTGTTAGCACCGCGCGCTAAGGAAACCCTGCGTTCCTCTTCGGAACGAAAACCTCGTTGTCGCTCAGCCCCGGCCGAAGCCATGTTTGTTCACACACAAGTGAAAACAAGCGGGGCACTAATATATTACCATGACTCACTCTGATTGGTTAAGGGTCAAACAAAGGCGTGTCATTCGCCTGGGGTAAGTTCCATTTTCATTCAGAGGCAGAAATTCAACAGCAGAGCTGTGAATCGTGATAAAACGGTCTCTCAAAAATGACAGACCGTCAGATGTGTAGATCGTAAAACGGTCTAAAATCGTCATATCGCCCAGCCCTACCTTGGCCCATATCTTGTAGATTAGACTTGTGTCAGAAACTTATGGTTTTGCTTGGGCACAGCAAATAGAGCAGGGCCTTTTGGTCAGAAATGGACAATTCATCACGCTACATTGGGTATTTTTGGTTTATTTAAACTTGGTATCTTGAACTTTACGTTGGTAAAGCTACTGTTGGCATATTCGCTAACAGCTTCTTGCGTTTGGATAAGCTGTTAGGTTTTGGTTTAGAGTTCATCTTTTTTGTAGTGCAGATCTCCCTTTTATTACATTTAGAGTGTTGTGGGTTTTCGGTTGAGTTTAAAATATCACCTTGAGTTTGGTTTAACCACCCAGTTTAGAGTTTTGACCTTTGGAGATCCTTATTTTGGTCCAGAACCCAGTAATCTTAGCCCAGTGGGACATCCCTGGTTATTTGTACTTTTGTTTTAATTCCCCACAGGCAGAATTAGTTTTATTATTCCCAACCTGTGGATGGAAAGATTTATGTTTTGTTGTTGTTGTAAATAAACCTGATCATCATTTTAACTTTTAAATCCCATGTTATTGTCCCTTCCAAGCCAAACTCCCCAGGAAGGGTCGTAACACCACTCGCCACACGCACATAAGTGACAAAAACAAAGCAGCATGGAGACACTCCGTCTCCAACCACCTCTCAGGCAGCAGCCTGCACTCCCAAGTTCTACACGTCACCAGAACATAACCAACCGCAACGCAGCTGGGGGCGCAGCTGTGGTTGGGACAATTATTACATAAACTGATAAATAGTTTAGAAATAAGGTAGAAATAGATAGAAATAAGTTCATCACGTTGATAAATAATAACTAATCTCTCTGAGGACACGGTGCTAGTGTACTCTCCTACAGCACCTTGACACGACTAAATAAATGTTATGCGACATTTTGTGAACATTAATTTATTTGCATTTGTTTGTTATAAATGCCACTGTATAATTCTTGCTGTCAGTATTTGCAAGATATTGGTATTTGGGTCTGTACTGGTTAGACTTAAATGAGTTAAACCAAGGTCTATAGCCCTTGGGTCATAAACAATGAGCTATAAGTATATTGGTCTTTTTATACTGAGAATCAGGAGTTATTTTAGTGATCATCTTGTTTCTTATTTATTTTTGTCCTGATTGTGCCCTGAGCAACTTTATGACTGAATAAAAACAAATAAAATCAACATAAATTGAAAATTCGCCTTAAATAATCGAGAGCTCAATTTCAGTCACAATAATCATGATTATTATTTTTGCCATAATCGAGCAGCCCTACCTCCCACTCTGATTGCTCTCATGAAACCGTAATGCTCGACTTCCGAGAGAAGTGTGGCTCAGATTACCATTTTAATCCAAATGCCCTGGATTATAGCTTTTCTATTTTATTCCTATCCTTGTTATTCTAGTAGTGACGCTGTGAGATAATTTTCAGTTAAAGGTGTGCTTGTGTGAGTGTGTATTTTTAGCATAGTTCTGATGGAAGGCTCTACTGTATCACAGAGCTGTGGGACAGAGCAGTGCTGCTATTTGAAACTAAATAAGTCGAGCATATTTGAACATGTCAGCACAACAGTACATCACTGCTGACTGAGGCTCTGCATCATCTTCGTCATTTGCCTTTTGGCTTCTTGCCCTTATGCACACACTCATGCGCAAACGTACATGTATGTGTTTGCGCGCCACACACACACACACCCACACACACACACACACACACACACACACACACACACACGCACACACACACACACACACACACACACACACACACACACACTTACAGGCCTCTCTCCTCTCATCATGGCAACAACCTGCCCTAAAAATCCTACTGCTGACTTCATGTTTAACACTTGAGGTGACAGCAGCTATTTAGTTGAGGTTGTTGTGAATGCACACTGCATGAGGTAGCATAACCCACACTAATTTGAAAGACAGAATGTAAAAGCTTCCATTAGTGGCTCACACATCACATGTGTTGAGTGCTTCCCCTCCAGTAGAAGCACGTGTTTGTCCCTAATTATGTGTTGAGTTCACTTCTTTACTTCATCTTTTTGGTCCAGTAAGAGAAATGTGGTTGCGTTGGATGCATCCATCTCGATTTTACTCCACCCTAGTGTATAACGATCTCAGTCTGTTGGGCAGAAGTATTCATTTTCCTTCTAAACATTACTTTGGGAGGTCTTGAGATGTTGTAAGGTTGCAGGTCATAAAACAGGGTTAGGAAAACCAGAATAGTTGAGCAGAGATTTCAATGGAAGCTGACGCTATTTCCTGCAAACAGGAAGTAGAATGGTTTCCTGTGTGTGTCGTGGCTGCTTTTGCTCACATCCTGCCTTTGGCTATCAGAGAAGACCAGGCACACTGACCCAAAGCTTTTATCAGAATTTAGCTACACACTTGTCATCACTAAGGCTCTCCTTTTTTAGTTTAGACTGAACACATTCATATGATGTGAGCAGTTTCTAAATGTATATTTAGTGTCAGATTTTGAAGACTTGCTTGTCCCCACCCCATTCAAAATTGCTGTCTGCAGCCTTATCCGTTTCATGGTTAATTTCATTCTAGTCAGTTCATCACCATGCCCTGAAGATCTGGATTAGTCTCTGGCTTTGAAGAACTTGAGTGGACAGTTACCATCTCTGCTGGGTTGTGTGTTATGGCGGGAAGGCAGGGCCAAGAATGAACAGCATAGCTTGAACAAAGAGACTCTGTAGTGTAAGATCTTGGTGTGTGTGTGTGTGTGTGTGTGTGTGTGTGTGTGTGCGTGCTTTCGTGCGCGCGCACGATTTGATTGCTGCTCTTTGTTTTCTTGCCTTGAGCTTTACTGTCCAGAGCTCAAGCCTGACTAATGTGCACGTATAAATACGCTAGGCTGGCGTCACATTTGTGCAATATCAAACACACCATTGTTTCACACAACTCTGACTTCATAGATAAACCTCAGCCTTTGTCCCCATTACTGTTTTACTGTTGTTGCACTCTTGATCACTGTTTTTGTTTCTGTTTTGGCCACAGATTCAACTCTATTCTAGTTTATATATTGTGATTTCTTAGTTACAAACATTCCTGTGATGAAATTAGTGAAATTATTTAATTACTTTTTGTCTCAAAACTTAGGAGATCACTTTCTCTTGAAAGAAAATTTGCTTTATGGATGTTTGTTTTATGAAATATGAGACTACCTTAGCTACACCAATATTTATTTCAGCTCTAACTTGTTCATTTTATCAGAGAGGGCTTCAAGTTGCCCATTTCCCTTTATACTTGTGCTCTGTTACTTTCTGCATTTCATAACAAACACTAGGTGTGTGCTTGTGTGTTCATAAATTCAGTGACTTTGCAGAACCTGACTATCCATCTTCCACCAGGTGTGAGGTGGTGTGCAGTTACCATGAACTAAACTGTAGCTCTGGGTGTGCATCCAATATCTGTGAGAGCAACAGCAGAAGACTTGGATGAGTGGTGGATGACTAGGTTGTGCTTGGTTATAAATGGCCAGTATAAGTAAGTAGCTGTATAAAATACAAGCAAATTTAGAGAGAGAGTGCTCTAAATGTCAACATGAGCTTAAGTTATTATTGAGAGCAGAGTATGCTCACATGTTAGATGCTACGTTGTTCTATTTCCTTTGCTTTGTCTGAGTTGTTAGCTTGAGGCTGTTGATGATGGCTTCATCCGCCCATCTTTGTTTTGGTGTAGCTTCTCTACATTTTTAAAGCGACAAAAACAAGTCTTTTAATGTGCTATTGATTGTGTCTGTTGTATTTTTAACTAGTCTAACTGAACTGGAAACACCAGTTGTTAAACCTTAAACATTTTATACTCTAGGCCAGTGGTGTCCAGCTTAACAACCACCATCCGCTCATTTTTTGCTGTTTACCTGCTACAGAGCCCCTGACTTCAACTTGACCTCAAGTTCTGCAGAAGCCAGTTAATCACCTGCTGATTCAAATCGAGTGTATTGAAGCAGAGAAACATCTACTTGCAGGAGACCGGCTCGAGGACCAGGATTGGACACAAATGCTTTGTACTGAATGCGCTATAGAGATAGGACTGATTTATTTATACCTTTATGGTTTAAAACAGGGGTGTCAAACTCAGTTTTGCTCAGGGGCCACATTGAGGAAAATCTAGTCCCAAGTGGGCCAGACCAGTAAAATTAAAGTATGTATAAATTAAAAAGTGCTTCAGATTGTTTTCCTTGTTTTAATATGATCAACATAAAACAAAGCTGGAGCCTGAGGACAGTGTATCCAAAATAGTTTAAGCACATCACTATTAGTAATAAAACACCTGAAGTGTATTTGAAAATGTGAAGTACAAAACAAAAAACCCAGACTATTCCTCAGTAATTCAAATAACTGATTCACAGATCACATGGCTATATCAGTTTCATACATGTCTTTGACTCCTGATACCTGACATCTTTTAACTTTCACCAGTAGTTTAATTGAAAAATGAAAGCTTATTTTCAGACTTTACATTGCAAAGTCTGAAAATAAGGTTTACGCAATCGTCTCGCGGGCCGGATTTAAACTGTGTGCAGGCCTGATCTGGCCCGCGGGCCTCATGTTTCACACCCCTGGTTTAAAACGTCTTTATTTTTTAAATAATTTCATGAACATGTGAATATATAGGGTGTTTCACCGCTTACACATGACATCCAGAGACACACTAACATTTCTCTGGAAAAGATGAAAACATAGATGTGAAAGGATGTGGTCCTTCAAGACCCCGTGCCTGTTTTCTTTTATATATGTGCTGTGTTAGCACCCTATGGGGTTATGCTATCTCACTTTCCATCTTTTCTAAGTTCAATGTACAGTTCAACCCAAAGGACAAGGCCACCTGCCTGCCCAGTCACCTGATCACATGACCCCTGCCCACTGTTGTTTCTCATAGCGTAGCTCCTTTATGTCTGCTTAGACTGCTTGGTGAAAGAATGGATGAATGGGTGAATGAATATATTACAAAACACTCCAGAGACACGTATGCGTTTGGGAATGTCGGGGGGAGCCGTGGTTAAATGGGTCAGGTCCCCTGACACAATAGTGGTATTACCGTGTGAGTCTTAGGGGCAGACAGGAGGGTAGAGAGGGGTACACCCATCCTCTCTCTGCCAATTATGGACATAAATAACTTCCTAACAGAGCTTCCATGGAAATTAGGGTCAAAGGGTCAACTCTGTTTTCAAGTAGTTCAGGCCAACTGATTCATGGTGGTTTGATGTTCAGAAGTGGAAATAAAAGATTGACCTTTAGTAAGTCTAGCATATACTTGAATTTATCAGAAATGAGTTTCTTGTTTGTGTTTTTTCACAAATACGTGTGGTGTCTTTTCTTTTTCCTCTCTTTTTAAATCAACAGTATTAAATTTCAAGGCCTGACAACAAACACCAGACACTCATCGGGTGTCCTGGTCTCCACGCAGATGCCACCTCTGCTGTAGGTAGCTCCTGTAAACTGTATATTTAAGGAAGGGGAAGGTGATGACACTAATGACCATGATGATGTTGAAGATGATGGGTGAGATGTTTTGAGGATTAGGTGTTGATTAAGGGGTAAGGCAGTGAGATTATCACAATGACAGGGTGGCTAGATGCCATGCTGTTATTTTGAAAGGCTGGTTGTGGATGCAGCAGTAAATTAGTAGCCTTCTATGTGTGTTGATGTTTGTCTTTTCCTCCCTGCTTTCACATTGGACTGTGCTCAGCACGCTAACACAAACGGCTTTACCATCACTCCCTGCAGGCAGACAACAGTGTTGCTTAATCAGCTGCAGAGAAGTAGGGTAAAGCTGTGATTTAATGATGAAAACGGCATGCTGTGAGTTTGAATGAACATTCCTGCTTGAAAAAGACATTAAACGCTATCTTATCTAAGCACCACCATTAGTCTGATAGCTTTTTATTAGCAGGGCTATATGACTCTTTATGTTTTGCTGGAATCAGCAGAGGGGATTCAATTCAAAACGAATACAAATCAAATATTTGAATATGTGAACAAATGCACTAGGGCTGCAACAACGAATCGATAAATTCGATGAAAATCGATTACTAAAAGCGTTGGCAACGAATTGCGTCATCGATTCGTTGTGTCGCACAACTCTTCCAAAAGCGCCCCCCCTTCCCGCCCGCCGTTGCGCGCAGACAGATCAGCGCGAGAAAGAGCCGGCAGGTGTTTGGAAGAGGAGCATGGCAGAAGCAGCGAGAGTCAAAAAAGTAAAAGCTTTTTAAGTTTGGGAGCATTTTCAGTTAAATCAGGCGAAGACATTCGTTACCTGCAACGTTTAGGTCAGACTTAGCATGGCACGGGATGATGCAGCGTCTTAAACGCAAGCATGTCGGGATCATCAGCGAGGAAGGAGAGAACTCTGTGTCCGGGTAAATTAAAAACTTTTCAAAAGTGATTCATCCAAGTCCCGGATTATTACACAGGCTAGACATGCCCTAAACTCGTAAAAAAAA
>SSNQ01034707.1:893219-946633 GCA_006942095.1 Nothobranchius kuhntae | reverse complement strand
TTTCAAGACATTTTGGGGGCCAAGGCAAAATGCCGCCCCCCCCATAACTGGGCTCCCCAGAAGCCTCTGTGTAATTCATACCCTCTCCAGTAGTGTTAGTTATACAGTGTTTATAAACGCTCCTCAGACATTACTGACATGTTCTAATATTATCAGATGAAAAACTAAATTATCAGACATGCTGTCTCATCTGCTGCTTTTCTAAACTTGCAAAAAGTAACAAAACCATTTGAAAGCCACTATTTGTGGATTCTCTGAAAGTTTCCATGGAGTGTGTGACAACTTATTTTTTCAGTCATTTTTGGAAATAGTGATCAATTTTGATTAATTCACAGCCTATGTTTAATTACATTTAAAAATTAGTTGTTTGACATCCCCAGTTATAATAAATGTCTACAGATGAGATCAAACAAAACAGATGAGAATTGCCCTTAAGCTGTTTAACTTGGACCAAGCATTTTAGGTCACAGATAGCTGTAGCTTAGGGTCTCTGTCTATACACCTTATAAGACAATTTAGGTGATGGCATGTTGTTTTTCTGCTATTGAACTGTGTTCTAATAATGTTGTGTTAAAGTGAAGGAAGGAGAGAAATAACGTTTCCATAGCAGTTTTTAAAAATGTCCCCATGTAATCCGATTAATCGTGTCGAGACCCCATCCGATTCATCGATTATCCAAATAATCGTTTGTTGCAGCCCTAAAATGCACATGCATGATGAGTCAGATATACAAAGGTAACTATTCTTATCTAGAATGAACAGTGTGGCAGTACCAAAGGAACAGCTACATCTATATTTTTTGCTTCACTTCTCCTGGGCTGCATGGTGGTGCAGTTGTTAGCACTGTTGCCTCGCAGCACGAAGGTTGCAGGTTCAAAACTCTGCTGCGGCCTTTCTGCGTGGAGTTGCGTGTTCTCCCCATGCATGCGTGGGTTTCCTCCGGGTTCTCCGGTTTCCCCCACAGATCACAACTTGCCCTATGGGTTATAGATTGTAAGTCGCTTTGGATAAAAGCATCTGCCAAATAAACAAACATAAACATAGATTATCCAGCCAGGAATAATATGGGAATGTTTATTCACTCTTCAGGGCCTCGACCAATCCCCGTCTGGACCTTAAGCATGCTGCAGTCATTTGTAACGTTTTCACATGTAACCTTTTGCTACTCCAGTATTAAGTCGAGCAAAATAATCAAGACAGATTAGCTTGTCTGCTGAAATGGGACCAGATATTACATTTTGTGCGCTTGCAGTTTGTATGCTTGTGAAGATCTGCTGACTAAAAGCAAATTATGCACCTTTTCTGTGTGATCAAATTTAAATATTTCATACCAAATATTTATGTTTGCGCACATTTCAGAGACGATTTTTAAAATTCCTATAAAACAAATTTTTTACTTTCCGCTTTCCTTCAGTGTTTTGCTTTTGTTGTCTGGTAAAGACGTCATACATCTAATTTCTAGCAGTCTAGTAATGTTACGGTTAATGATGTCCCGTTCCGATATCGATATCAGAAATGGGTCTGATATCGGCCCAAAACCACTATCGGCGTATATCGGGCTGCATCAAAAATCTTCAGTATAAGCAGTCTGTTCTGCTAGGGCTGGGCAATAAATCGAAAATTTGTCGTTATTGAAATCTCTGACTCTTATCGAGATCATTTTTCCCATGTTAATACATTTGATAATAAAACAATGTGTGTAGGTTGGCAACGTGTCATGTCCCTTTAAGAGGCTGTATCACCTTAAGTCACGTAATACATGTCACAGCCCCATCTAGTGGACAACTTTTGTTTCTGTGTATACCTGTAGTTATCCTCCATTTTTTGTTACCGAGGTGAAATCCTCAATATATCGTGATATAGATTTTAGGCCGTGTCGCGCAGCCTAAAATTACATTCTAGCAATTCTATCCAGCAGAGCCCAGATTTTGCATGCAAAGCCCACATGGTCAGAACAGTGCATGCTAGCAAAGTAGCGAAGAACAAAAAAGACCGTGTGGCTCAGTGCAACATTTGCCATGCACACGTTTCCCATGGTGGAACAGAACCAGAAAAGTTTAATACGTCCAACCTCATTGTGCGTTCAAAGCAGCATCTCAAAACACTGCATGAGGATTTTCGCAGTGTGTGAAATTGAAAGCTAGGACACTGAACTTTTAGCAGTTGATCAATGGTTGATATTGTGTTTTATATTTCTTATGTGCCTGCACTCAGCTGTTCCTATCATTTGCCGACAATCAAACACAACTAAAGTGACCTTGAATTAGTATTTTTCACTTTTAAAAGCTATGATTTTGTTTAATTATTACTTACTTACTAATTATTACTTTAAATATTTTTTAGAGTCTTTTAATTTATTATTTAGTCTTTCATTTGTTTGTTATACAGTATGTTTAATGTTTACATTTATGCAACCAATGGCTAATAAAAAGTTGGTTGTTTTTTTCATGCTTACTGTCGCTGCATTTTATTCTCAGTTTGAGTAGTGTCCTGTGATCAAGCTTTTCATACATTCTACAGTATGAAATAGGTGAAAGTATGTATGACTGGTGCTGATATCGTGTCGGATTGATATCGGTATTGGTCAGTACTGAAGGCTGCAATACTGGTATCGTATCGGAAGTAAAAATGTTGTATCAGGACATCCCTAGTTACAGTTCTAACAAACTCTGATAGCTTTAGAAGTGAGATTTTTATTTTTTTTTTGCAGAACATCTCTAAAATCTTCACTAGTATTAATTGTGCTAGATTTACTAGCCTACTGATGTTTTGATCTTGTGTGTTTTGTTGCAGAGTGCAGCTATGGAGGAAACTGTCATATGGGAGCAGCACACAGTGACCCTTCACAGGGTAAGTGATAACAACAGTTTAAACCACTTTTTCTTATCTACCCCTTTTCTTGTGTCTGTCTTTGGCAGCATGCGCTTCCTTTTTGTTCTCCCTGCTACTTTCTGTCCTCTGGCCATCTCTGAGTCTTCTGCTCAGAGAAACTGTGCCATAGCAGCAGGATGTACGGCTGTGGAACAATAGTCAGGGAATCCAGATGGCAGGAAACAAGGCTAAGGAAGACTGAAATCGGCATCCCTTTCCTTGCTACTTCATTTCATTTCCTTCCTGGCAACATACCTTTCTTCTTAATACATCTCCAGGAAAAAAGATCAGTATTTTGACCCATTTTTCCCATTAAATAAATTAGATTAGACTGCTTTTCTAATTTTCCAATTATGCACCAGGCCTAAATAATATTTCTTAACTGGCATTTACAATTAAAATATTAAGCTATAGTCTTACTCCATCTTAGATCTGTGACTGTACTTTAGCATTCAGACCATTAAGTCTACTTAGCCGATGTTGTTGTATCGTGGGATTGTGGAGAGCACCTGTCTAGACTGGCCTGCTTGCTGTAATCTAATTAGTAACAGCTTTTTTGAGGCTGAAGAGTTGGCCCAGTATGACCTGTGGTTCTCAGCCTTGGATTGCTTGTGCTATGCCCGCTCTGGTTTGTCTTTTGCAAAATCATTAGTACAGCGCTCCTAAAATAAAGAACAGATGCGTAGCTTTGTTACTGAAAACATTAAGTTACGTCCTTCCTTGCCATGCTGCTGTGTTTAGGGCAAACGTCAGGTCAAATCTTATATTTCTGTCCTTTTGTTTGCAGTGTTGGTTAGTCTTGTTGTGTTTGTTTTAATGTGTCTAGGCTCCTGGATTTGGGTTTGGTATCGCCATCTCAGGTGGGCGAGACAATCCTCACTTCCAGAGTGGAGAGACGTCCATTGTGATATCTGATGTGTTGAAAGGAGGTCCTGCAGAGGGCTTATTGCAGTAAGTGTTTGTTTGGAAATTGTATGATTCTGCTTCATTAGGTTAGCCAAATAGTTAACTGTCTGTATCTTTTTTTAGAGAAAATGACAGAGTTGTTATGGTCAATGCCGTCTCTATGGACAATGTAGAGCATGCATATGCTGTTCAACAACTTCGCAAGAGTGGGAAAAATGCAAAGATAGTAAGTTTAACAGTTATATTTATAAAAGTCCTTTCAGAGAGTCACAGTGTTGCAGAGATGCACTTGATCTTTTTCATAATGAATAAGAATAAAGCCAAAAAAAACAATTTTCTTCTTAGACCATTCGTCGGAAAAGGAAAGTACAAATTCCAGCCTCTAAGCCAGGTGACAGGGAGACGGTGTCTGAGCATGAGGAAGAATACACAGATGAAGATGAAGCCTATCCGCATCACAGTGACCGGGCTGGTCAAAGTGCCTCTGCAGGTGCAAGCGGGGGCACCAGTAAGCGTCATGACCGCGGGAGGCGAGAACACAGTGCCTCCCGCGACAAGAGTAACTCGCCGCGATCTGACCGCCGATCACAAAGCTCATCTGCTCCATCTAAGCCTTCCAAGGTCACACTTGTCAAATCTCGCAAAAACGAAGGTTAGCCTCATTTTGTGGGGTTCAAAATATTGGATATCAGTTTTATTTTTCATGGGTTTAATTAATACATGCTGCAGATGGATAATATTTGTTGACATGATGGTTATGTTTGTCACCTTTGACAACAGAATATGGCCTGCGGCTGGCCAGCCACATCTTTGTGAAAGACATCTCTCCAGAGAGCCTTGCTGCCCGAGACGGAAACATCCAGGAGGGAGATGTTGTACTTAAGGTGACACAAACGAGATAGCTTGTACAAATTGGCCTGAATGTGGAAAAGCAAAATAAAAGAAGATCAAGTTTCTTCCTTTCATTTTTTTTCCCTGAAATTTTATCCCGTGCTGTGATCTGCTAAATGTGGCTTCTACAATGAGGTCACAAATGATTAGAGCAGAAATCCCAATTCTTTTATTCCTTTTCTTTGGCTCATATACATTTGGCTTATTTTTAACTTTCTGTGTCTGTAAAAATGCTAAAAGCATTCATAGTCTCTGTAAATGTCTCCAAACGTTAGAGAATCCACAGTAAGTGCTTGTACTGAGCTGCTGCTCCTCCTCCAACAGATCAATGGCACCGTTACAGAGAACCTCTCACTGATAGATGCCAAGAAGCTGATTGAGAGGTCAAAGGGCAAGCTGAAGATGGTGGTGCAGAGAGATGAAAGAGCCACGCTGCTCAACATTCCTGACCTTGATGATAGCATCCCATCGGGCAATAATTCAGACAGAGATGGTGAGGCAACAGTCGCAGCTGGAACAGAGTTTTTAAAAAAAGATGTGAATCTTAAACGATAAAACGTTTCAAACACCGTGAGGAACGGACGCCACTCTGACAGTGTCACTATTTTGAATTTCATTTAAGTAATCAATCTAAGCTTTTTTTGTGATCAATTTTAATTTCAGACATTTCAGAGATACATTCACTGACATCAGACCATTCCAACCGATCCCACGGGAGAGGTCGATCAAGGTCACCTGACAGGCCAGAAACAGCGGACCACCTCCGTTACTCTCCTCGGCAGATGAGCAATGGCAGGTAGGCGGAACACACACACACTTCAGATGATGGGACAACGATGTCACACGTGACACGGCCATGTAGCCGTACTCTCACCCACTCCATACATCATGCTCACACCCACAGGTGAGGGGGTGCTGAGTAAGCAACCTTGCAGCACCAGAGTATCAATCAATATGTGGAGGCATAACATGCATAAACCATCACTCTCCCTGTGGAGCCATCAATGAGCTCCGATAAAGGATTTCTATGGCCGAGTACGGGGCAGGAAAGGTGGGATCGATGGTCCGCTGTTAGAGTGAGGGCTTGTTTTAAAAATGTGTAATAGAGTCCAAAGCTACGTAATTATGACCACACATATGTTTAACATAAGTCCTGTTTGCCTTCTTTCTTACTGCAAGATAGTTCCTGTGGGTTTTCACTCTTTAGACTGGAGGTTGTGGGTTTTTGAAGCATTGCCTGTAAGAAAGTCTGGATGATCAAATTGATCATCTGAGTAGTTTTTGTTTTTTTGAGCCTGAATTTTCAGGTAACCAATATAGAACTGTGCTAAAAAGACCTTGTTCAAAGTCGTCGAAACTCAACCACAGGCGCCAGTGAGGAGGAGTGTGTAGTTGGGGTTGTTGCTGTTGAAGTAGTTCTGTTCTTCAGGCTTCTGTCATTTTAAGGGTTTAGGATGTGTGTACGTGTACTGAATAGCAATTTTTTCTTTTACCAGAACTATGCAAAACTCAAAATGAGCAAATGTTACCTGTGACTTCTCTTGATGTTACATCTTGGTGATAGTTGGTGAGAAGGCAGAATTCACTTTTTAAGAAAAACAAACCAACTGTTTCACAATCCACACAGATTCATTCTGAGAGTTCTTTTGCTGTGTGACATTTTGCTCACTTATCAGGTAAACAAAATTTCAGCATTTGTTGCCATGATTACACACTAAATAAAGCTGCTTGTTGGCCCTACAAAGCCAGAGCATCGTTTAAAGTTGCCTTGCTAAATCCCCAGTCTCCCTCAGCAGTACAGCCTTTTGGCCACAATCACACACAAGCCTACACATTTAAACAGCTGTTGTTGTAGCCGGATGTCCTTCCGCTTTATTGCTGCCTGCCGAACAGGCTTTCTAGCTGCTTGTCAGTTCTACTTTTTGAATGAGTGCAGCCATTTCATTCATCCTGTCACACTGGATTTACCATACTGGTATTAATGTGGGGTGAAGGCACTGCTGCACAGTTACTTCCACTGGAAAGGAGCGCATCTTTAAAACTAGATAATATTTTATTTTGAAACTCTTTACATTGTGTTCTTATATCTATTTCTTATCTGTTTTTACAACTCATTGTCAAAGTTGGAACATAAATGAGGATGCATACTGACTGATCGGCTCCAGTTCAGCAGTGGTTTTGATTTGGTCACTAGACTGATGTAAAGGAATGTTGTTACTGTCTCCCCTTTTGCAGGGGCATGACAGAATTTGACATACTTCCCACAGTGCTTTGGACCACGCTGGATGGTCGGCTTAACCTGATTGGCTGAAAGGCTTGAGGGAATTCTTTTCATGGGGTCTGAACATTAATGTTGGGTTTTTGATGATTAGCATGTGACCAATGAAAAGTTCCTCATCAAGTGTTTGTCAGTGAGTTTAGATGTACTCCAGCTTCTGATGCAGTTTATATGGTGGATTAAGAGAAAATCTGTTTAATAACCATCATGGTTCAACTTACAGAGTCATTTGTGTGAGTAATTGTTGTTGTTTTTCTATTTGTTTAATTTTGCCAAGTGATTTAAATGTCTAGCTGGATGATTGTTTAGAGTTTTTCTTTATTTTTTCATTCTTTAAGAATGTAAGGATGTTGTTTTTTTCTGTTGAGTCCGTTGGGTGCAGTAAACAGTGTCCTTGTCACGCCCTTTTTAGCACCTTTCTGCTGCAAGGAGCTGAAGATTGAGGCCAGCCCATTAGCACTTTTTTATTTAGTTATTTAGTTTTGACCTCTCTTTATTTTTGATTTGATGCTTGCGCAACAATCTCAGACTCTTATTTTGTTCCTGTTATTTAACATCAGGATGCATTTACCTCTCTTTCTCCACCACAATAATCTTAAAGGAATACACAGATGCTTGTTTGAAAACTGCATTGTGGTGAGAACTGCTGAATTAGTTCAAAGACCTAGAACAGGCTGGGCTTGTAAGTATATGCTGCAGCTGCACAGCTTTCACATTCGTCCCTGAGAAAGAGGCATATAACTGAAAATATGTGCAGCTGTTCAGTTTTTAATTTTTATTATGTTTGTTTTGTGATTAAATTTTTTTGTCTGTGCTTTATTTTTCTGCTTAAGGAGAATGTGAAATGGCAGGTGTGAAGACTCATTTGTAGTTTGAGCTGCTTTAACAACCTGAGTCGTCACATTTTTGTTCAAAAGCTTTCGAGTAAAGCTCATAACTCTGGCAGGACAAGCCATGTGATCCGACTGGAATTCAACTATTGTTTTAAGCTGCAGACATTTTTATTCTATAACTTGTAGGAGTCAAAGCATGTTTACTTTTAAATTTACCATACCAATTTATTTATCAAGCGCATTTAAAAACAGCATGTGAGCTGACCAAAGCTCCTCACAGGTGGTGCAGTAATTATGCAAGACTAACAAGCCGTCACAACCAAAAATTAAATAAATATGAATATTCATCAAGCTTTGCAGCTGGAAGCAAGTTTGTACAGCCTGTCAATTGCAAAGATGACATTAAAAAAACAAAAAGAAAGATTAACAGGATTTCATCGCAGTCTTAAAATGATTTGAAAATCCGTTTTCAACATGATTTGTTTCCAGAATCTTCTGTGTTCCAATTCCCCAAAAGATGTTCCTAAATGACTTTGCTACTTATTGCCTCCGTGACATAGTTGGGTTATTTTTATTCTTCCCATTAATTTCTGGAAATGATAGAACTTCTTAACAAAGGGCACGCATGAAAAATGTTGCACTGATTTAAAACACGCGTGTTCTGTCTGCCATTCAGCTGAACTGTGTTTCTGTTTTTTTTAGTCATCGGAGTCGAGAAGAGGATCGCATATCTAAACCAGGGGTCATGTCCACACCAGTCAAAAGCTTTGATGACGGTGTGGGGTCTCAGGCCAGTGACCAGGCCAGCTCCAGAGATGACAAACAGTTACCTCCGCTGCCTGGTAAAGTTACTAGAAAGTAACCCAGCAACTCCAGCTTGTCCTAACCTGCGCCTCCTAACACAGTCTCCAGATCAATCAAAGCTTAAGCTGTCATCTTAGACACAAACTATTTATTTGTTATTCCTGAGGTAAATAATTTGAATTACCGGTAGTTGAACAGGCGTCAGTACATTCTGATGCAGCCACCCACCTCAGGCATAAATGTAATAAATGCAACATGTCAGCTTCTGTCAACTGAAAGAAAAAAGCTTCTTTGGCATAAATCAAAGCAAATTGCGCCCTTTTAAAACAGATTTTTGTTCTAATTTAACATTTTAGAGTCTATTGTGTTTTAAAAGATCAGTACAATAAAGTGATTTTTACTTGTTGCAGAACCAAAGCCAGTTTATGCACAGCCTGGTCAGCCCGACGTGGACCTGCCTGTCAGCCCGTCTGATGCCCCAGTGCCCAGTGCTGCTCATGATGACAGCATTCTCAGGTAAACTTCTTAGCTCTTAATTTTTAAAAAGATGACTAACCCCTACTTCACACTGCAAGACGGTTTACTTGCGACTTTTGCTGCGATCCAATACACACCGGGAGAGTCTTGGCTACGGTATGGCTTCCTCACCGTGCCCCTCACTGGATCACAAAATCCCTCGAGTTTATGCCATCCGTCACTAAAGCAAAAAGAAGGAAATCACGTTTCAAATCGCTGTTTGATGTCAAATATGATGTTGGTCTTCTCCACTGCCAGGAGTAAAGCCATGAAATACACACCACTGCACATCAGGAACGATTCAGGGTGTAAATAAGCCGTTAGGTCACATGTTTTGACGTAATCTACATAGATATGAAATTGCATCTCTGCAATAGTCTTTTATTTCGAGTTACACTGAAACTGTATGTGATTTCCTGTCAGCCCTACATGACTGCAGAAATTGTGTCCCAGAAGTGGCTAGCCTGGCCTGCCAGACTCGTCCTCTGTTTAATTCTGCACAGAGAAAGAGTCTGGTAACTCACAGGCAGAGAGGCACTTGAGGGGCGGGACTAGGCAGCTCAAAAATCAGAAAAGAGACGTAAATGCCAACTGTACTGCGTGACGCCGTAGTTTTTTTAGCTGTAGCCAAAAATGGCGTCTGGCTACGGCGCAAACATCTTTTTTTTAGAAGAAGAAGAAAGGCTTTTAGCGCTTCTACTTGTTGTTGTTTTAATGACATTAAAGTCATTTAGAACAGAGGAAAGAGCCGCAGCAAACTCCGCCGCTGTCTTCGTTGTTTATGAGAAACTGAGCGTCACTGTGTGTGACGTCCGCGACACTGTAGTGTTCTACCTGTAGTCAAAAATGGCGTCTGGCGACAGCGCAAACATCTTTCTTTAGAAGAAAGGCTTTTAGCGCTTCTACTTGTTCTTTTAAAGACGTGTCCAAGTCATTTAGATCAGAGGAAAGAGCCGCAGCGAACTCCGCTTCAGTCGCCACGTTTATGAGAAACTCTGCGCTACGGTGTGTGACGTACGTCACTCAGCGCTGATTGGCTCGGTTAGAATTCTCAGGGGGTGGGGTTATTTGAATAGGAGAGTTCCTAGACCCTTTCTCTGTGCAGAATTAAAGAGGGGAGGAATCTGGCAGGCTAGGCTAAGAAGCGACAGGGCGCAGCGAGCTGCTTCTGGGACGTGCCCGGAGATTTCCACATCACCCCCATAAGCTATAATGGATTCTAATTTGAAGCAGAGTCGTTCTGCGCCACTGATGCTTCCAGTGTGAAGTAGGGGTAACAAATGTCAACAGTGGCTGCATGAAGTGGGCTATAAACCAAGTGCACATTGTTCACGTCACTAATAATGCGCTGTGCTTTCCTGACCCTGTCTCATGGATCTGTTGGAATTATTCTTTTTGTTTTTAATATTTTATTGTCTGACATGTTTTGCTTCAATCTTTCTAACTGTGTTTTCCTGCAGACCAAGTATGAAGCTGGTCAAGTTCAAGAAGGGAGAGAGCGTTGGTCTGCGGCTAGCAGGCGGGAACGACGTGGGAATTTTTGTGGCCGGAGTTTTAGAGGACAGTCCAGCTGCCAAGGAGGGGCTGGAGGAGGGCGACCAGATTCTCAGGGTATGCTGCACTCCCTTCTCTGGAGTTGCACAACTTCTGGTTTCTCACTGCAGATTAGGAAAATGTGTGTACAAACATGGCAGAAGAAAAGATCTGAGTAGACGCTGGAGAAAGATCAGCATCTAACCGTGTCTGTTTCAAAAGCATTAACTTTTATTTTTATATGTGTTGACGGTGAAAAGAGCATCTGTTGCTGTTGTCAGAAGTAGATAAGAAACAGCATCCCACACAATTTTAGATGATAAATAATAAAACTGTCATTCATGGCCCTGATGGATCTTGGGAGTACAACACAATGTATTTGACTAGTTTATGAGTCATTCTGAAGCTCTGGCTTGTGTCAGAACTCTTTTTGGTTCCAGTGTGAAGACACAATAGTTCTTCTGACTCCAGAACAGTAGACTGACTGTCTGACTGAACACTAGAATAACTTTGTTGATGGGCTGACGGAAACCACCTTTATGTCAGCGTTCCATCCAGTCGTGCATTTCTGCTGCAGTGCTCGGAGGCTGAATAGTTAATTCTGTTAATCTAATAAACATCAAGTTTTTGTCATTATCTTGCTATTGCATCATATATATTCCTCCACTCAGTGCTATGGTCATGACCGTGTGCTTCGTCGACGGCACAAACACATCTTTGAGACTTCCAGGACATTGTTTTCCATCCTTAGGTGGTTTCCCTTTGGTCACGGTGTGCTAGCAGAGATAAAGAAGCCAGGCCTTTCTGTTTCTCAGAAGGATAAAGGTGCCTTTTTGAGGTTCAGTGACCCAGGCCATGTGTTTCTGATTCTCCTGCTGCACTTCAAGCAGAGTCAATAAACAGCAGTTATTGTGTTTAGTACAGCAGCAGGAGACCAGTACAGAAGTAATACTCTAAGCTGCTTCTAGTGAGGCGTTTCACGTTTTGAACAACAAGAAGTCAAGTTTCCCAAAAATAGTTTAAAATGACATTAAAATCCATCATCCGATTGCATTTTAAAAAATCATTTAAAAGTGGTTTAATCCGGATCAAAGTAAAATGATTTTACTTTTGTATTTGTAGGTGAATAATGTGGACTTTGCAAATATCATCAGAGAAGAAGCGGTCTTGTTTTTGTTGGATCTTCCAAAAGGAGATGTTGTTACCATTCTGGCTCAGAAAAAGAAAGACGGTGAGTCTTTAGTCTCCTGTGGTGTAGCAGCGATTCTCTAAATAACCTGTTACGTCCTTCTATCGTTTCAGTCTATCGGAAGATAGTTGAATCAGATGTGGGTGACTCTTTTTACATTCGGACACACTTTGAATATGAGAAAGAGTCTCCATATGGACTGAGCTTCAACAAGGGGGAGGTGTTCCGTGTGGTAGACACGCTTTACAACGGCAAACTAGGCTCATGGCTCGCCATCCGCATCGGCAAGAACCACCAGGAAGTGGAAAGAGGCATCATCCCAAACAAGAACAGGTGAAAGATGTTTTGTCACACCTTTTAATACTTGCACAGCTCGTCCCAGGGCGTAATGAGTGAAGGAAAAGGAAATAAGCTTTGTTATAGTTGTGAAAGTAGAATGAGTCAGTTTAGGTGGAGATTTTATGCCCCTCATTTAAATATATGTGGGTGTGTGAGTGGACATTTAAACATTCTGTTTGTGGTGAAACTTTTTAGATTAGGTTAGATGTTTTATATCATGCTTCAACAGCACATACTTACAACTGTCTCTTCAATATCATATCTGCCAAAAATAATCCGTGTTTCATTTAATATTTTTAAAGCATCTGTGAAAAAAGCCTTGAATTCCTTGAGCACACTTACCTCTTATCCATGGTGCTTTCAGCCATTTAATTTGTAGATTTTATTGATCGATTGTATGTGCAGTAATTTAATCACATAAATTATTGGAAGCTGATTCTTCAAAGATGCCTTTTTTTTTAATTCTTCATGTCCAGATTAACAAAGTGGGAAATTCCTTTAGGTTTATCATTTTTATACTGTTTATGAGTTTCAATTTCTTAGTCATACAAGAAAAAAATGACATTTTGAGTTGGTTTGCAGATGTTAAAATGTTCTTTTATTTTTGTTACAGGTAACAACAACATGGAAGCTTCAGCATGTTGTACCAAATGAACCATAATTCAAACCATTTAACCTTGTGCCTACTCTTTCCTGGTCAGAGCTGAACAGCTGTCCAGTGTGCAGTACACCCTTCCAAAAACACCTGGGGGGGACAGGGCCGACTTCTGGAGATTCAGAGGTTTGCGAAGTTCCAAGAGAAATTTACGGAAAAGCAGGGATGACTTGTCGGCCCAGCCTGTTCAGACCAAATTCCCTGCCTACGAGAGGGTTGTGCTGCGTGAAGGTAAGTACAGTAGCAATAATACATTATTTTATAAAGCATTGTTTTTTTTATTCACTCACTTCAGTATATACCGTATTTTCTGGAGTATAAGTCGCACCAGCCATAAAATGTATAATGAAGAAGTAAAAACATATACAAGTCGCATTTTGGGGAGAAATTTTATTATTTTTCTTACAAAATCTGAGACCAAGCGTTTCATATTGCAAGACAAGTACCGGTAACAATAACAGAATAAATAACGTGGACGCAGCAGCGCGCCACGGTCTCCAGCAGAGGATGGCGGTGTTTGAAACCCTCCCAGCGGGGCAGGAGAGCTCATCCCTTGTCCGGAGCCGGCCCGCAGCAGCACGGTATAGCCTACATAATTTGGTATATAAGTCGCTCCGGAGTATAAGTCGCAGGACTGGCCAGACTATCAAAAATAGTGCGAATTATAGTCCGGAAAATACGGTATATTTTTATTTATTTTTTTTTCTTAGGCTAATTTGTACTTGAAGTTATTGTGCCTGGATATTTCTTTCTTTAGACTTTGATCATAAAACAGCCATTCAATGTGTTTACATGTGCATCTACATCGAGCAATGGCAAGAATCGAGCTAATGCCTTCACCAGAATGGGAACCTTTGTCTTAGTTTACATGTTTGTTAGAAAATCGAATTATCGAATGAAGTTTGTTTGAATCCATATTCGCCCTTTCATGTTAGCATTTTCATGTTAGCCTATAGCGTCACACACATATTAAAGGCTGGTGGGAGAGAAGCAGATGAAGTAAAAGCAGGATGTGCACGATGATATAAGTAATGGATAAAAACAGCGCTGCAGCTCAGTGTGTTTGGTACATACTGGTGGTGTTGGTCGGAGGGACCGGTGGCGTCAGTGTTCGGCAAGCCTTGCCTCTGTCAGTGCACCCCAGGGAAGCTGTGGCTACGTTGCAGCTCATCACCAGTGTGTGAATGGGTGGATGACTGTGAAGTGCCTTGGGGGGTGTAGAACCCTAAGAAGGTGCTATATACAAATACAGACAATTTACCGTGCGCCTTTCCCTCACAGAGCTGATGGAGAAGCATAGATTAGGCAGTACACGTCAGATTCTCGCAGTCTTGTGGCGATGACATCATCAGAAGACCTCTCCCACGATATCACCACTTCCTAAAGCGAGAATGCCCAGGCCGGTCATAGCGAAGCTGGGATGTGGGTTACATCCAGAGAAATGTGGTTATTTACCCCCACCCCACCCTATATAGCTACCTCTGCAAGGTTAGGAGAAGTCCAGTTCTGTTGAACTTTAGTCGGGCTAAAGCAGTCATTTGGTTTTCGGACATGAAAATGCGCTGACTGATTTATGTTGCTTGTTTGCTCTTACTGACACGGCGTCCTTTGATTACAGCTGGGTTCCTGAGGCCTGTGGTCATCTTTGGGCCGATTGCAGATGTGGCCCGATCTAAATTAGCCAGAGAGGAGCCAGACATTTTTGAACAAGCAAGTAAGTAAGGACACACTGTTCAGTTTCTTTATGTTTCCTGAGGTATTTTTCTGTGTCTCCTGGACCGAGACCAGAGTGTCAGCATCTAGCTCACAAGCTGAAATACGATGAGCAAACTGCTGTGTTCCTCACATACTACTGATGTTCTCTTTGAGTCAGCTGTAGTGTTTAGGAAAAGTTCTGTTCTAGCCTTCTAAGATTTGATGTTAGGGTTGGTTATGTTGGTGTTTATTATAGCAGTTACTGCTTCCTGTGAAAACAAACATCCATCAGTGTCCATCAGTTCCTTCTTCACGAGATCGGCTTCAGTTTAATGTCAAAATATTATCATTCATGCTAGCTTTCTTCCCCGTCACTTTCCCTCACATTTAGAGTGTGGGTTGTTTTTCTCTTTCAGACACAAAGCAGACCTGAATATTCATTTTTATTTCATCGCTTATCTCAAATGTGTTTTTTTTCTTTCAAAAGTTGGAGTCTCAGCTCCTTGAAGTGCACAACCACTTACGCCTCCATAACCAAACACACACCCAGCACACACCCAGAGTGTTTCCATCGTTTATGTGCACAACTCATGTTTGTGTTACTGTATTTTCTTTTCAGAAACACAGCAACAACAAGGAGGAGAAAGTATGTCACTTAGTGCATCAAACTTGTTTTTAATTACTCTTTTAACTGAGTGAATGACAGTTCATCTATTAAGTGTTTTGGTGCCTAGAGTTCCCTATTCTGTTGGTGTTTAAATAATAGTCATTGCTTGGTTAATGCATTTAGGGGAATAGCACTTAATTTAATATTTTTTTTATCATCTCATTCTTTATCACAAGGATCCTGTAACCAGAATAAGTCTTGTAAAAGATATAGGGAACGTAAAATAAGCTTTCATACTGACACTATGCTGGTTTTTCCACAGACATTGAGACAAATGTTAAACTTTTTCTAGGAGGACAATTTATAGAATTTTACGTCACTTTAAACTCACCTGGCTTTAAAGATAAATCCGTTGACTGATAAAAAGAAAGATGCATGGTGTTTACCTGGCAAAACAACAATCAACAAGCACTTTGTCTGTGGGATTGTGAATGTTTGAGTGGAAATGTGACTGATGTGAAGAATGCTTTTTACTCCCCTGCAGTCAGTGTTGTTGTGTGTCAGTATGATTTCTTGTTCATATTACAGATAACTGTAAAAATTCCCTTCATACACAGAAATCTTAGCTTACCATTAAATTCAGTGGTATTCCCCTCTTTAATAGGTTTTTTATCATATAAACATGAAAGCAACAATGCTGCATGTTGAGCTGTGCTGCATAACAGGCTGTGGAGACTGAGATGAGATTAATGGGCTTCTAACAACCCACCGTGTTCAGGAAGTAACAAATGACCAGCAGGAGTTACATGATTGGAACTGATGACTTTTTACTTTATTTTTTAGACATTTTTCCAGCCTCTCTTGTCTTCATTTGTCCATATTTACACCCCCCAGCACAAATTACAGCATAAAAAAACCTCATCTTAAAGGTTGTTGCTGCATTTGCAAACCACTAAGTGCTCCATGATATAAAGACTCCACAGATTATTTTTTCTTAAAGAGCAAGTCACCCCCAAATCAACTTTTTTTTCTGATAAACTATATAAATGTGTGTCTAATCGTGCTGCAGACACGTGTAGTCAATAGTTTTGCACTTTAGTGCATTTTTGTTAAAGTTTAAATTTTCTGCCTAAAACTGTCAGTGTTGTGCCGTTGTCACGTAAAAACTCTGCACTGCATTTGAATTTAAACCTGCCATTGTTGTTGGCTAAGAGGTACGCTAGAATGTTAGCTGGTACCATATGATGTCACAATGTCGTGGTGAGCTTGTGTGTGTGTGTGTGTGTGTGTGTATTTGTTAGTGGCTCCGCCCTCTCGGTCTGCTAGGCAACAGCATTTGTTGCATTTTTCAAACAGGAAGTGGGAGAGAAGTAATGCTCTGGTAGGGGGTGGCTTGCTCTTTAAACAATCGTTTATCAACATGTGCCCAGATAATATTTAGTGTTCAAAAATACTAAATGCAGTAAATAGTTTCAGTTCAATGTTATTTTATAAAAATGTCTGCTGTTTTCGTATAAAAATGGCTTCATTTATAAATAGACTTCTTGGTTATTACATAATCTATCATCAGGACCCCCCAGTGTTTAGGTCCTAGAGCTAATTAGGGTCATGAGGTGTTGAGGTCCAGACTGAGACAACTGCCCTCTTTTTGCACCTCCTGTTTCTAGCCAGGAAATCATTGCTTATCTCTGTTTGAGTTATAAACCCGTCTTCACATTCTCGCTCAAATCCTCGAGGCTTTACGGTGACCCCGTAGGCTCTGTAATCCCACATGACCATGCTGCTTCTGTATTTGCATAATTAATATCAACATACTCACACAACACGTTTCCTGCACTATATTTTACACTGCTACGTGCACTTACACACACACGCCCTAATCCCAACATACATAAAGTCTGTTGCATGGATTGGCTGCTGTCCTCATCTTGTTTGCATCATTTAGCTGTTTTCATAATCGTACAGTCGTCCTCTCCTATAAGGCAGTGGTGGTTATGTTTTTAACCACTCTGTTTATGGGGATTGACAACTGCACGCTACAAGGATGTCTAATTGGGGCACAGCCTGTGTTTGTTGTTTTTGCTCTCTTGTGCGGATGTGAAGCCCTGATTGTCCGTTTGGCTTCTGCAGAGAGTGAACCGAGGGACGCTGGAACGGACCAGAAAAGCTCCGGCATCATCCGCCTGCATACCATCAAACAGATCATCGACAGAGTGAGTTAAACTGGTTATACAAACCCGGTATACGGGCTTACCCATAGCTTGATAAAAATGTTTTGATGACATAAGCAGCACAATAACAGTTACAGCTCACTGCTGCCCCCTGGTGGTCTTCACTCTTCTGCACTATTCATGACCTAATCCTGGTTTGCCATTCTTTTAAGTTTCACATCAGAAAGCAATCAGCCAAGTTAGCTGAGCTCAACAACAATAGAAATGCCATGACTGTTGTTAAAGGGTAACTTAACCCCAAAATAATTTGTTTTTGCTTATAAACTGTATAATTGGGTCTTTACAAATGCAGTCTTTCTGTTTCTGTGCATTTTTTGACATGTTTGTGTAAACTTGATTAAATCTAGAATCTAGGTCTAAAAACGTCTAAGTGCTGCCCCCTGTGGCAGAACAGCGGCTACTGCATTTTAAACGTGTGATCGGGGCTGGACCAATTTCATGTCATTGGTGCAGTCTCCTCCCACTCCCCCTCCCTCCCAGGATGGAAATTCCCTGCACTTGGCCAGAGAGGGTGCTCGCTGCAGAACTACAAAGGTGGAGCTTTACCAGAGTCAGCCCCGCCCATTCACGCAAACTCAGCCTAGCCCACTGACCTTCTTCTGTTTTTGTTTTTCAACTTTATCGCAAACTAACCTGACCCACATGATTTACAGCTGTTACTATTTTACAGTCGTTAATGCTATGTTCTATGCTCCAATTAAACAAGATATATAACTATATATATATATATATATAAATATAACTTGCTACATGACAAAGCCTGAATATATCCCAAAATGAAAAGGTTTCTTTTAGCAAATATCTGCCCACAGCCGCTCCAACAAAAGTGTCCTATACAGCATTTAAGGCATATTGTTGTGTGGGCTCTGGTAGTCCAGTGGCAAGATCGTCTGCCTTAAGTTTTGTTTCCCCGCTGCTGATGCTGGTTCGACTCTTGGTGGGGTCGGCAGCAATCTATTTAGCCAGCTGAAACATTTAATTTGTTTATATTTTAGTTGTAATGTTTATTTTCAGCAAAAATATTTATGTCTCTAAAAGTTCTTTGAATTTGGTCGTTCCTAAACAGCATTTTAGTTGAAACTGCTCACAAATGGACTCACACTGGCTAAATAAACGAATAAATAAATAAATAAATAAACACATTAGTCATTATATGTTAAATGGTATACCAGTAAATTGTTGTAAACATAGTACTGGCAAGTGTAGCTAGAAAAGAAGTAAAAGGGTTATTAACTACCTAATACTACCGCTACTGGGAGGCGAACCTGCCTCCATAACCACTTCACCACTACATCTGGTAACAAGCAAGTGGCGTTACATGTAATTGTGCCATCAAGTGTGTCTTTGTAGATGGGATGTATGGTTTTTCCAGCGGTGTCTCAGTAGAAGTCATTTCAGAAATAATTTGTCAGAAAATTCACAGAATATCCAGATTTGAGAACCAAGGCCAGGCCCGCTTCGGGGGAAGAGACCAAATTGAAGCTGAGATGGGAGGAAAATGCATGAATGAGGCCAAAAATGGCTTTGGCGTGTTTCTTGTGAGGAAATGACAATATAACATGGTAAAAAGTTCCAAAAGTTAGATTTTTTATTATATGGAACCTTTACAAAAACTGTTCAATTAACCTCTCAACTCCGTCCTCAATCTTGCATTTTAGATGATATTGGCTAAAACACCCTCTTTGGTTCCAGAATGCTATCAAGTCTGACAACTGGAAGGAATTGGACTGACTCTGATGGAATGGGTGGGGCTGACTCTGGTGCAGCTCTACCTTTGTGGTTCTGCAGCGAGCACCACTTGCTTGGCCATGCCTCTCTGTGTCTTCTGGCAACGCCCACTTTCATGGCATTTTTCAAATCTTGACCAGGGGTGGAGTTACATTTTCTGATGGTGTGCAGTCCCTCTAACTCATTCTCTTAACTCATTTTTTTCTCTAATTTCCCTCTGGGATTAATAAAGTATCTTTGAATTTGAATTGAATTGAATTCAAATTCACTGCCAGTTGTCATTTGCATTTTTTTACTGTGTGGGCATCGGAACGAGCCCTCGCACCGTGAGAACAAACATCTCAGCTCTAAAGCCGATCTTCATCCGCGTACGTCACACATCACGTGATCAGGAAGCAGAAAATTCATGTGTTAGGAGATCGTTTTGGGCCGTTCCTGTAAAAAACTGCCGATCACAATTCAACAACGGATTATGAAAGATCGGATAAAGCTCGAAATGCGCAGATTCTTCCTGATGTAAGAGGTGAGACTCCGCTTTGTTTTGGTTGTTTTGGCGTCGACATCATCCTAGCGCGCAACGTTCTGTGACTCTTAAAAAACAGTAAAAACGGTGAGAAACACTGGCAGCGAAGGCCTTTACCGATCAGGAAACGGCTGGCAGCGAATGAGTTACTAGGAATCACTCTGAACAAACCTGTTTTCATTCAGCCAAATAAAAGAATATTAACTGATTGACTGTGTATGTTTTGGGGTTTTCTTTATACAAGGACAAGCATGCAGTGCTGGACATCACTCCTAACGCAGTGGACCGTCTGAACTATGCTCAGTGGTATCCCATAGTGGTGTTTCTGAACCCAGATAGTAAGCAGGGCGTCAAGACCATGAGGACCCGCCTGTGCGCCGAGTCCAGGAAGAGTGCGAGAAAGCTATATGAACGAGCCCTGAAACTAAGAAAGAACAACCACCACCTCTTCACCAGTGAGTTCATCCAGGGTTTGAACTGAAGGCGTTTCCCACATGGGAGGTATTCTGACTTATTCAGCCTTTTTAGGATTGGAATCTTGAATCCATTGGGTTAAGTTAAAGCAATAACATTGATTAATTTTTTTGTACTTTACTAACAACAAATTGTATAATTAAATTAAATTATATTAATTCTTGAAAATGGCTGAGAAACAGTCAAGAGGCTTTATCTTTAACCTCCAGTGGTTCTGTGGAGACCATCAGGTTTATGCTCTGTTGGTTTCAGACGGAAGTACTGGATGGTTTTACCTCCTGTTGAACACTACAAGACAAAGCACCTGGGCTACCTTATAGAGGGCTGGATTAGATTCAGAGGCTTTAGCCATCATTTTACAGTTAGCTACAAAATGTGTTCAAAATTATATTGAGAAAGAGAAACTTTGAGCATCACATAAATATCTGTACAACTCATTGAGACTGGGTTATAATTCCAATTAATACATTTGTCTAGCGTGCCTAAACATTTGTGAGTTTTCAATTGAATTTCTTAAAAAGGTAGATCCTGAGTGTGTCTGAGCAACGCTTTGTGGGTGTATTTAACCAGTCCTAACTGTTATTATTAGGTAGGTAAATTCATGATTATTTTATTTTGTTTTCTGTTCTCTGTGCATCCAGCCACTATTAACTTGAACAGCATGAATGACGGCTGGTTTGGAGCACTGAAAGAAACGATCCAGCAGCAACAGAACCAGCTGGTGTGGGTTTCAGAAGGAAAGGTAGGACATGAACAAGCACAAAAATAAAAGCAACCGTTTAGATTCTCCTTTGGTTTGATCTTTTCTCCTCCTTTTTGTCCTTTAGGCTGATGGGGCAGGTGACGATGACCTGGACATCCATGACGACCGCCTGTCCTACCTGTCGGCGCCGGGTAGCGAGTATTCCATGTACAGCACCGACAGCCGCCACACCTCGGACTACGAGGACACGGACACGGAAGGAGGAGCGTACACCGACCAGGAGCTGGACGAAACACTAAACGACGACGTGGGTCCGCCCACGGAGCCCGCCATCACCCGCTCCTCTGAGCCCGTCCGCGAAGACACGCCTGTCATCCAGGAGCCTCCAGGCTACGCTGCCTACCCACACTCACTGCAGCCGGACCCCTTGAACCACATCGACCCGGCTGGGTTCAAGGCACCAGCGCAGCAGCAGGTAGCGTTTCTGAGAGCTGCACGCCTCCCCTGTTGTCTGGAGGACGTGGTGTGCGTTAGAAGGGTTTTCTGGAGGCGTTACTGAAGCCGCTTCTTTCTTTTTACACTTATTCTGTCTGATGTTCTGAAATAATATCAGTGAGAAAGTGAAAACTAATGTGGTCAGGCATTTATCTTAACATATATGAATGATAAATATTATAATATATACAGAGAGATTTATTACAGTGTCTATTTTATCTATTTACTTCTATGCTAATTGGTGTTTGTTGGTGTATTTTTTATTTACTGTAGAAAAAGAGAAACAAGTTTCACTGTGCTGTTGTATAACCACGAGTTGTCTTAGAGGTCTGATTGTCCCTGATGTCACTGGGAGAGAAAAAAAACGTGTTTGTTTCTAAGTGTCTGTACCAGTAGTCACCTTTGTGCACTTTGTTCTACCTATTATCGGGACATTATGACACCAGAAAGTATTATGTGCATGAATGAAATGCCGGTGTTACTTCAGTATACTTCTGAAATGTATTAAATAATACTCATTAGGCGGTTGTGGAACCAGTATCAAAACGTTTGTCCTCTGGTGTGTTAACACTCATGAAAAAGGGGAAATAACAATCTACTGTACTGTAACGATAGCATTAAAATCGAATTTGCGTTCTCTAACAATGAAAACTTGTCCTGTTGCTAATTCCTAACATTCAAAGGCCTCTGGCCTATTTACAGAGGGGTTGTTTTGTATCGGATTAGGTTATGGGGTTGTAGAGGGGCCGAGGTGGTGGCTGCACTTGTTTAAACTGCACCCTGGTGTATCAGCACATGTTATTAAACATTTCTGAACCACTTCACAGAAAGCAGAGGCTGCTGTCACACCTAGCATCTCCCAGCAGGCTGAGCCCCTGGCTGAGGCAGCGCCCCCTGCTGGCGACGTTACTGTAAAAACTGTAGAGGCTCTGAGGCCTGATGATGCTCCTGCAGCCCCTTACAACAGGCCAAGCCCCAACCCAGAGGCTGGCTCACTTAGGAGGCCCACCCCTGAGCTAGCCCCTAAGAGCATCACACCAGAACCTCTACAGTCTGGACTGGCCGGTTCGGATCCAAAGGTATCCATCTGACCGTCGCTGGACGCTTCGCGACCTGGCTCGGCTCCGCTCAGCTCGGTCTGACCCGGCTGATCTTTGTTGCTGCTGCCTGTCTACCTACTTCTGCTACTATGCTTCTCTTTCTGTCTTTCTGACCTGCATGTCTGCTGATTTAAGTGCTGCCCAGGAGAGATTAGGATGTGTGTGTGTGTGTGTGTGTGTGCAAGCAACAAATAGGTAAACAACAGTGAGTTTGGACTGTGTTAATTTGCTTACATGTTTGAGAGTCGTGGAAATCCAGCAGCGCTCACTGTTGCTTATCTTTGCATGGCTACAACATGTTTCCCTCCTTCTCTGTTAACGATGACAACTTAATGTGTTCATGCTGTGTTTATAAATGTAGGCTGAATTAATAATGTTGTAAAAGTAGCCATCGACTCTCCAGACATACATGCATGTAGCTGCAGACGTCCTAAATGGCAGAGGTTGAAGATGTGACTGGGCAGTTTATGGTTACTTCTCTCCTGTAAACGTGTCCTCCTCTGGTTTTTTTCTTCCTTTGGTATAAAATATTAGGGCTGAACGATCTCGTTTTTGGACCGAAATTGCGATTTCAAACAGCACGATCGCGTGACCGTCAAAGCTGCGGTTTTAGCGGTTTTGACTGAACCAGGATCAGTTGTGTAACTTTTTTTTTTTTTTTTTTTTTTTTTACATCCGGGGCTTTCCCCCTGTGTTATGGCAGCGGCAAAAGCCAGTGCGGGGGAAGGGGGTGGGGTGTACCGTCCAGAGGCGAGCCCAACTCCACAGCTGCCAGAGCTGCATGTTCAGGTTATTTTCCCTGTTTTATGTTCCCACACACAGCGCTGCTAGAGCCGATAATAATGGCGCCGTAGGTGAGCCTGGGACAGAGAGAGAGAACGTAGTTGAGTAAGGGAGAGAGAGACTCCTCCCACATCGGAGCAGGTTCAGCTGATTACTAAAGCGTGGTTTATGCTTCATCAGCGCGAGTGCGAAGTCGCTCACTTAGTTGACTTGAAAGCTCAACTTCTCTTTAAAAAATTGGTTTGAATGTTTCTGACGGCACACGTTAGTTCAAACAAGCTAAGGTGTAAGAATGCGTGCGTCTCTCTCACGGAACGGACGTTTTAGTGCGGAAAAACTATCGGACAGCTTTGAAAAACGTGCAGCCAGCCTGCCGCGGTAATGCAGGGACAACTGTGTTATTTGATGCATTTAAAACAGATTTCCTCCATGCATTTTTGGAGTAGAACATGTTTTTATAAAGCTCTTCTCTAGATAAAAACCACAAGCACAAGTTGCTTCACAAACACATAAAAAAAGAACATAATGGGAGAAAATATAAATAGCTTTAACTGTTTTTATTGTATGATTAAATAGTAAATATTAATGTGAATGATTTGTTGTACTAGATTAGAATCTAGACCATCTTGTCCCTTAATCTACAGGATGCCTTGGCAGGCTAATGTTAGACCTTTGTTTGCAGAAAATCGTGAATTGAACCGAAATCGCAGTTTCTGCTAGAAAAATTTGCATTTCAGCCTTTTCCTAAAATCGTTCAGCCCTATTAAATATTATTGTGGGTGCTTATGTTTCTTTACAGTTTCACCAAGACCGTGGGTATCTTTGCTAATGTGTGTATGCACATGCACACATGCACGTGGTAAAATGAGAAAACTAGTCGTTTATGTGCAATTTTTCTTTGCTTAAAAGAGAACGATCGGTGATGGAGAAGGCATCCCACTGTTTTGGTGTAGCTTTAAAATATTTTGAATCTTTCTTTGTTTCCTTTCAGTGAATAAGTTGTATCCTGTGTTAGTTTTTTTGGGGGGTGCATCTCTTGGCTGTGCTGCGATTTCCAGTTGGTCTGAAATACATTGTGACCAGTAACTCTCCCCTCTCAGTGTTTCTATTTCAGGTCTTTCCCTTCCTGTTTTCTCTTCTGTGATTAATTTTAAGGACACGTTGCGATGTTTGACGCTTTAACTTTTTACTTTGTTAAATATTCTTTATGTTGTGCAGCAAATCACACAAAGTTTGTAATCTTTCTTTGTTCTGCATTTGTTTGCCAGATGTTTCAGAAGGATCCATACAGCATGGACAACACGGGGAGAATCAGCAACAGCATGAAGCCGGTGAATTACAGCGTCCAGCAGCCATACAGAGATTACGACCATCCGCCCAGTCGGTATGATGTCGGCAGCAGTGGAGGTGGTTTTCCAGAACCAAAGTACCGGAACAGTGATCACATCCCGCTCTATGAGAACAGCGTGCCTCACTATGACCAGCAGCAGTGGAACCCCTACAGCCAGCCTCACTCGACTGCCAATGCCCAGGCCTATGACCCCCGTCTGCCTTACAGTGACGGTCCTGATGCACAGTACACCCCCCCTCTGCGCTTTGACGAGCCCCCACCTCAGCAAGGGTTTGATGGGCGGCCTCGTTACGGTAAACCGACGGGTCCAGGACCTGTTCGTTATGATGACCTTCCAGGTCTTGCATTAGGGACTGATCTGCGTTACGACCCAGATTCTCACCTGGGCCCGTACCCCTCAGCTGTTCAGCGACCTGCCTATAACCAGGGACCAGGGTCGCACCTGAGGGGCTACAAGCCTCAGCAGTACGACCCTGCTCCGGGAAACTTTGAAACCAGCCTCACACCTCCACCTAAAGCAGATGCCCCTTCGCCTTCGCCTGTGGAGACACTGAGGCCTGTTCCTGTCAGAGATGAGCCTCCAGAGGAAGACCCCGCCATGCGGCCTCAGTCGGTCCTGACGAGGGTCAAGATGTTTGAGAACAAACGTTCTGTTTCCATGGACCGAGCCAGAGATGCAGGGGACTCTTCTGTGAACAAGGTCCACTGTTAAACTTGAATAATAAGTTGAATGCAGCCAGAGATGTAGTAAAAGGGGAGAGCATTAACAAGTTTTCCATTGATCGTTTTAGGCAGGTGATTTACCTCTGAAATCAGGTGGTGTGATCCCTAAGGCAAATTCTTTAAGCAACCTTGATCAAGAGAAGACCTTTAGGTGAGTTGCTTGTTTTTTTTTTTGTAAAGTCTTGTTTTTCTTGGTATTTATTTATTTATTTATTTGCTAGTTTGTCATTTTACATGTTGAAACGTTTGTTTTACGTTCGTCCTCTTCACTGCTGCACCAATTCAGAGCCCCAGAGCCTCAGAAGCCACAGCCCAAGGTAGCTGATGACATTGTGCGCTCCAACCATTACGATCCTGAAGAGGATGAGGACTACTACAGGAAACAGCTGTCTTACTTTGACAGACTTCAGGCTGGCCCTAACAAGCCCCAAGCACAAGCGGCCCACGGCTACCCCAGGTACCCTCTGACCCTCCTGTAACCTAAAGACGTGTTTGTGTTCCATGTCTCTGGCTTTCAATCAGGCCAAGTGTGTGAGGCGTTGTGTAAAAGAGCTTCTGTTATTTTATTACCAAGTCGTTTCTAGTTTGAGGCTCACGTTTGTGTTCTCGGCTGTGTGATTTAGGACGGAGTCCATAGAGAAACCGAGTCCACTGGAGAAAACGTATGAACCAGTTCCCCAGGTGACTCCATCACTGTCACCATCCACACTGCCTAAACCAGCATCTGAAGGTAGAGCTTACCGTTGCCTCTCGTCTTGTTTGAAATCGTGTTTAAAATTCTGATTAAACTGTATTTTGAGCAGAGCTTCTCTACTGACCCGCTTGACTCCTCCACAGCTAAGCCTCATGCCCGAGAGAACACTGTCCAGACCAGCTTCCTGCCTCAGAAAAGTTTCCCTGAGAAGTCTCCGGTCAACGGGACAAGCGAACAGCCTCCAAAGACTAACCCTAGCTCTGGAGCGCCATCTACCTACAACCGCTTTGTTCCCAAGCCCTTCACCACGTCTGCCAAACCTTTTGCCCGCATGTTTGACAGTCCTAAGTTCAACCACAACCTTCTGCCCAATGATAAATCTGACAGCGCTCCAAAGGTAATGCCTACCCCCTTTTCCCTCCAGTGTTGTTTTAAGATTACATCGAATTCTTTTATGTGATCAGACCCACAGCTCCAGTCCAGTGAAGCCTCAGATACCCCCGCAGCCTCAGAACATAGACCATGATAGCGGTGTAGACACCTTCAGCCGTACTGTGGACAGTCGCCCCAAAAGCCAACAGAACAACATCAATGCTGTGCCCAAGGCCATCCCTGTGAGGTAACCCCCCCCCCCAGTCTAGATTAAACCAGGTTTAATAAGTAGAGAGAATCACAGTGAATGCATCTGTCTGCCAGTCCCAGTGCCCTGGATGAGGATGACGATGAGGATGAGGGCCACACTGTGGTTGCAACAGCTCGTGGTATCTTCAACTCCAACGGTGGGGTTCTGAGCTCCATCGAGACGGGCGTCAGCATCATTATCCCACAGGGGGCCATCCCCGACGGCGTAGAGCAGGAGATCTACTTTAAGGTGTGCCGAGACAACAGCATCCTGCCGCCGCTTGACAAGGAGAAAGGTAACTCATCAGACTTGGTGCCATGACGCATCTTTATCTTTTTATCCGCTTCTGTTGTGTTTTTAAAAACATAGCACTTGGTAGTAGCTTAAGTTTCACTTTAAGTACTACTTTACCAAGTTTGGGCGACTTCACAGTAGTTTTTCTTACAAGCATCACCTCTTTGTAGCATATCCTCTACCTGATGAAGAAGAGTTGAGACGTACGGCACGAGTTGCCGTACCACAGCTCAGGTGTGTGGTCCAGGTGCCAACGTAAGAGTATGAATGTAATTCTTAACTGCTGATGACAGAAGGTGCTGGCGTCTCTTTATTTGTGCGATGATGAGGTCGGTACAGCAGCTGTATGTGTGAGTGGGAGATAACCAGATCTTGTCACAGTGACGTAGAACAGCTGAATGAACAAGCAGCAGCTGGAGGAGGAGTAACGAGCACTTAATGTCTCACGGAGCGCTTCGGTGGTGTATATTTCTGGTAAAATATGTTGAGGTGGTGTAAAAATGGTTCTTATAAATTCTGTCTTTTTGGATTTTAAGTAATCAGAAGTCTCATCTGGTGTTAAAGGTTTGTTAAAGCGTCATATTTTATCCAGTAAAAAGTGTGATTAGGTTCTGCATCAGGATGGTGTGAGCTGGAAATGCTGCTTTGTGGTGCTAAGCCAGGGGCCCACCGGAGGCGGACGCGCCGCATCGCGCCATCGTTTTAAATAGAAGCCATTGTAGTTGATGAGAGTGGGCAGACAGGGAGCGCGGCGCCGCGTCTCCGAAGCGCCGCGCTGAGGAAAGGCGCCAGTTCTATCTCAAGCTGTTTACAGCATTGTGGAGTACTTCACAACAGACTTTACAACGCAGAACAGCTTTACGGCACAAACCCAGCCGCGGTTTTGATAACTTTAAAGTACTATTGATCTTAAAATATTCTAATAAATAGTGTACTTACCCACTGTTAATGAATTTAGTCTAACAAAACATGACGGCAAGTCTGATCACGTATAAACAATAGTCACTTCCCTCTTCCTGTTCTCTAGTCCCTTGAAACTTTCCTTGAAGCGCTCAGCGGCGCGTCCTGTGTGACCACTTGACTTCTCAAAATCTCGGTGTGCCCCAGGCTTTACTGTATATGGTTACTATATGTGGCGTAACCTTTTGCATAAAAAGGAAATGCAAAATTTACTTTCATCAAAGAACATAACTTAGCTGCAGCTGCAGTCCACGCTTTGTGACTCAGCCCCACATTTTTGAAAGGGTTTTGTTTCACAGTCCTCTCCAGGGTGCAGTTATCCCTACTGCTCGTACACTTTGTCCTTCCCTCTGCCTTATTTTTAAATACTTTTCTTGAGTCAGTATGTGCTAAAATGACCCTTTACAGAGGTAATGAAGTGTCACTCAGACCCCCACGCCCTCTGTTCCCAGAATATCAAACTTGCAACTTTTGAGTGTCGGTCCAGTCTTAGTAAAAGTGAAGCTGACATACCTGGCGCTGCAGTCTGCTTCCAGCATGTTTACGATTGTGACCACAGCTGATTTGTTGGATTTGATGATGAAAAGCTCCTGTAGAAAATAACAAAGGCTGAGCAGACATTAGATTAAGATGTTTGTTGGGGTTATTAGGAGCGAACAATTAGTAAGCTTCAACTTACTTTTGGATTCTTCAATAAATTCTGTAAATATGGGAATATTTACTGAGTTATTAATTAATTAAGATACAATTAAGTATATACGGGGCACCATTCCCCTTCAACCGGGGAAAAATTGAATCCAAAACTCTTATCAGTCTTTCTTGAAGTTCGTAGAATCCTCGGAGCAGAGACTTCTAGTCAACACAAGAAGTCGCTTGAGGCAAAAATCTGAATTTTATAACATTTAATTAACAATTTGTCAAATGAATAAACAGTGAAATAAATGAATAATAACCATGTGATATAATAAGATGGATGTGTTTGCGTGTGATGGAGGATGTATGAATGGGGTCCTCCGTTCTCACAAAGGAGTGGTGTGTGTGTGTGCGTGTGTATGGATTCAAAATGGAGTCTTGAATACAAGATGGCTGACCCCTTTTGTCTGGCTAAAGTGTGGGTGGCAACTTGCACTTTAACTTCCAAAGCACTTAGAATCAGAAGTAACTTAACCTTAAAATCACTCAAAACATTTCAAAGGATCATGAAACAACACAAAAGATTAATCACAAGTTAATATCTTTTAGTTTCACCACTTACCCCATAGTAGAAAACATTTAAAGATATTCAAACAATGATAAATAAGCAGTTTATTCTTTCAAAATGACCCGACGGACGTATTGGGAACGAAAGAGGAACACACGAAGCTACTTTTAAGAAATAGCGTGGTTTTGTTGCTTATTCTGGACTATAGAGGAAACGGAAGGAGAAAAGAAGGAGAGAGAAAGAGATGAATTGAGTTTCTGATCACCAGAACAGTGAAGCGTCCCTCACTGTTTTGATTTGACGGTTCTCCGTGTTTCTCCGCAGTTTGGCATCGTCCGTCGGTTTGATGGCTTTCTCCGTTGTTTCTCCCCACGAGTGTTTCTCAGCTGGGCTGGACACAGAGCAAAGTTCCTTTTGTGCTGAGTTTGACAACTTACAGCGTCTCTGAGAGCTGGATGGAGCTCCGCTCGTTCCCAGTCAGGTCCTGATGGGCTTGTAGCTTAGCATTCCAGCGGTTCTGTGTTCGATCTGCTCCAGCAGTCAGCCTCCCGCTGGCTCACGTTGATCAGAGCAGCAGCAACAGCGTGTCCTTCACAGCCAGTGAACTGGGCTAAAGAACGGAGTTTCTTTGTCTTTGCTGAAGATTTATGGTCTTAGTTCGCGGGAAAAGCTCCACGGCCTCCCGCACATGCGCAGAACGTGTTTCTGGTATTAGGCGGTGACATCATCCCAATGCTTCTGTGTGCAAAGCATCATGGTAAATGAAGTTTCTTGGCGCTGATGTGATTATTTGCTTTTCAGAGCAATTTAAGCACAGTCATTTTGGAGAAAATCACTGCATAGTAATTTCCTCATGAGGTCAGACCCTCAACATGTTAATTAGACGAACGTGCCACGAGGATATGTTTTAGGGTTGTCACGGTATGAAAATTTAACCTCACGGTTATTGTGACCAAAATTATCACGGTTTTCGGTATTATCGCGGTATTTTTTAAACGGTGTTGCATATGTTCAGAAAGCATTGATAGTCCTGTTCTACACAAACTGAAATAGTTTTGAAAAGGTTTAACAGTGTTTATTAAACCTAAAGTAACACAAAGCCTTAGCAAAAGTGCAACTTTTCACAAGTAAAGGAACAAATAGCTTCTTTTTCTGGAACATGTTACAGTAGTCAGTGCAGGTTTAAATGATACAAATCCAAACATTCAAAACATTAACAATATGTAAACAAATCAAAGAAACACCACTTGTTTTCTCATATACTTGTTTTCTTCATTATCAAAATGAAAATCTAAAACTCCAGTCCACACTTGACTTGAGCACTGTACAAGTCAACCTTAAAAAAATATGCATTTAAAATAAATAGCCACTTTAAACAAATTACTAAAATAACTACTACACTATGTAATCAAATCCAAATGTTCAAGTATAAATGGCATTGAATAAGTAAACAAATCAATGACAAGGAACTAATTGTATATTTCTCTTCATCATCAACAAATAAGATGCTTCATCCAGCAACAGGGTGTCCGTGACACGATTTAAATGCTGGCAGAGGACGCTGCGGCTGCAGGATATAGTGACTCGTCGCATTCTCCCAGCCAAAAGTCCTCACGTCATGCATTTAAGCTAAAATGCTCATGTTAACTTGCACTGGCTGTAGAGACGTGGGTGATGGTCACGCAGATGTGCCATTAGATTCAAAGTGTTGCTGCCTTTTGCAGACACTTGTTTCCTGCACGTTCTGCAAACGGGACAGCCGTCTTCTATTAACTGTCCCTCAGCAATTTTCAGAAATCCAAAATATGCCCATACTTCCGATTTAGTCTTCTTTGAGGGCTGATGGATGTCCTGGATGCTGCCGTCTCCTCCTTCGGCCATTATTTCAGCTTCAAAGTTTTGGTGCCGTTGCAAACTAATTACTGCGGAGGTGCTCCGGCGTCCGGCGAAAATAGGATCGATTCTATTTTTGCCGGACGCCGGAACAGAGGGCGGCGCACGGCGCCGCACTGCCGGAGCACGGCAGCAGTAGTGGAATATCTCTGATTGACTAGAACGGGACCGATTTTGCTCCGGCGTTCGTGTCGGAGCGGAGCGCAGCGGAGCGGTGGTAGTGGAATTTGGGGGTTACCAGCCACCGTCGCTTCAGCTGAAGTTCCCGCGGCGCGCACACGCACCAAATTCCACTACCTCCGCTCCGCTCCGGTCCGCCCCCGCCTTCCGCAGCCGCTCGCTTCCGAACTCAATCTTAAAAATTGGGTCACCGCGCCGAAAACCGCGGCCACGGTAAACCCACCGAGATAATTTAGTTTTTTAAAAACTGGACGGTTATTTTTATTGTCAACTTTTTTACCGGGGTTTACCGCTATACCGGTTACCGTGACAACCCTAATATGTTTCACCTTTGATTTCACTAACGGAACACTAAGGGGTGCTCAAAGCGAGCTAAAACTGCCCAGTGTCCCTTTAATGTGCTTGGACACAGCTCTGTGACCCGGCAGCCTCTTTAGCAAGGACCTTTTGTGTCTTGCCCATCTTGTGCAAGGTGTCAGTGGTTGTCTTTTGGACAACTGTCAAGTCAGCAGTCGTCCCCATGATTGTGTAGCCTACAGAACTAGACTGACCCCTTCTTTCCACCAGAGCCGTCAGCAGCACGTTACTGCAGCAGCACGTCATAGCTGCTGATAGGAACCGCTGTGTTCAGCAGAACCTTTTCCACCGGAGCCGTCAGCAGCGCGAGTCGGCCGCGTCTCAGGAGCAGCATGTCACGGCCCTTACGGGCTGGTTCTATTTTCTATGCGCGACGCCTCTGAAACGGGTCAAGTTCAACATTTTTGGGGAAGGAAAGACAGGAAATCGGACGCGGAAACGGAGCGAAGCTCCCAAGATTTTCAGAATAAAGAACGTACTGCCTTCCAGTTGCTTTACTTTAAAAAAGATTACTAACTGTGCGTCCCCGTGAGAAGTTATCACCTAGCTAGCGGTCTCCTTTGTTTTTCAGGTCCGTATTGGCGATTATAAAACGGACAGAACATAAAACACAAACCATGTTGTAATTTTCTCCTGCTTGTTGTTGTGTTTACTGACGAAGTCACTCGTGTGACTTCGTGCTCTGTCGGTGACAGCTGCTCCCCTGCTGCTTCGCGTCTCGTGGGAAGGGCCAAGCAGCAGCTTACGTGAGCAAGACGTGCTGCTGCAGTAACGTGCTGCTGACGGCTCCCGTGGAAAGAAGGGGTTAGAGACCATTTCAAGGCTTTTGCAGGTGTTTTGCATTAATTAGCTGATTAGAGTGTGGCACCAGCGGTCTTCAATATTGAACCTTTTCACAATAATCTAATATTCTGAGAAACTGAAATTGGGATTTTCATTAGTTGTCAGTTATAACCATCAAAATTAAAGACTTAAGCATTGGAAATGCATTTAATCTAACATGCAAGTTTCACTTTTTGAATGTAATTACCAAAATTAATCAATTTTGTCATGATATTCTAATTTTATAACCAGCACCTGCAAATGAAAGAAGTTGAGAAAAAATAACTGAAATTCTGTTTGTGTTTACAGGAGAGACTTTGCTCAGCCCTCTGGTGATGTGTGGACCTCATGGACTCAAGTTTTTGAAGCCCGTGGAGCTCCGCCTACCTCACTGTGCGTCTATGACCCCTGATGGTTGGTCTTTTGCTCTAAAATCCTCCGACTCCTCGTCGGGTACGCTTTGCTCTCTGCTCTCCTGGGGTCGTTTGGGCTGGCTGTGTGACAAATGAAGGGTTTTGGGTCACTATTAAATCAGCTTTTATCTCCAATCTTGATTATATTTTTTTTAAATCAAAGATCAAGTATTTAGAAATTCCATGGTGTCTGAGAATCAAGCTGGGGATAAAATCTGCCTTTTGATCACATTTAGCCTCTTTGTCTCCATTATTCATGCTGATTAACTCACCAACACAATCTCATTTGCTGTATCACTGGTTTTCCATTGGAAGCTCAACTATTCTAACTTTCCAATGCAGCATTTCTCTAATTCATTTCAGTCATCTTCCTCACACGCGTTCAGCTTGGCTGCACTTTGATGCGATCAGGTGATGTGGTGCATGCTTTTCTACTCTGGATGATTTTCTCACAGAGCCACCCAAATCCAGACCTGGAAGAACAATCGGCTCTTTACGGATCTTCTGAAAAGCAGGACAAGCTCATCATCCAACATAAGATCTAGGAGTTATACAAAAAGGTCTTCTATTTTATGTCAGAATGTAGGGTTCTATTTTTAACTGCAGCATTGCTTTGTTATCAGCTTCTCGGGTCTCGCCTCCGTTGCATTTCAAAGATCAGAAAGTGACAGGAAAGATGTAAATAGACGAACCAAACGTGTTTCTGTCTCCGGGAGGAAGCAAATGTCTAAAAATAATTCTTTCTCTATCAAGAAAGTTTTTAGAAGATTAATAAAAAGTATCTGCTTATAACTTAAGTGGCATGGTTTGAAATTGTCAAGCGCTTAACTGATCAACAAAATCTTAAAAATGAACCTTATAGTTTAGGTTTGTGTTCCACTATAGTGAATTTATACTAAACTACAGTTTAAGCCGTAAGGAAATAACTCTGAAGGTCAACTTGAGTAAAACAAAGAACGTATAAAAGCTAAAACCAGGAAGTCGTTCCGTCTGATTCTTTGTCCTCAGCAGCAGTGGTTATTTTGGCAGTGGTCAGGATTAGCTGTTAATTAGCCTCATTTTAAGGATGAGATTTAGGGGCCTGAAAGAAAATTCAGCTCACTTCGTCGTCCTGCAGAATTGTGGGAGGATTACTGGGCAGCATCATAATCCCCTTATTGTGAAGCCAGACCACTCTCTGGCCTCATCTTTCTCCCTTTTGTGGTTTTCTTCTCACTTTTCTTCCTTTCTGCTTAATTTGTTTTTATTTCAGCTTCTTTTCAAGTCCTTCTGCCTCTCTTTCGTCTCCCTTTCTCTTCTGCACCGTCTGTTACCTAACTAAAAACCAGTGTGATACAGTTTAGCCCCAACACAATGCTAGATTCATTCCCACATGAAGTCATTCTGACCCAGACACCATTTAAAGGTGCAGTATGTAAGAATAGAGTGAGAATTTTTATAGTGAGAAAATCCCAAAAGAGTAATGTTTCAGTCATTTTGGAAGGAAGGTTATACTGAAACATTTCATATCCAGCTGGCTGTGGGGATTGTCAGTTTTCCCCTTTCAGAACAAAGGAAGGAGGGACGTTGCTACTGTTTACCATCAGTGAGCGTGGCGTTGCCGTGCCTCCTGCGAGCTAATACCGCAGCTCCAACAATTGCAATTTGACAACAACCTGCAAAAAGCTACAGAGTTGTTAAAGGGGCTGCAGCAACCAAATTGTACCATGGGATGTCATTTTTACTTAATTTCTCCATAATGCGCCTTTAAATGAGTAAACAACTGAAAACATGTAAAGTTGCGATAAGTGATGTTTAGCTTGTGTGTCGGACTCATTATCCCCCTGGCTTGTGATGCATTTATCTGCTGATATTTTATTTTGAATATGTTGGTAGTTTTACACCAGAAATAAGATTATTTTTTCTTATTTTTGCTTACAAATGGAAAAAGGTATTTTAAATTGGGGCTGAACGATCTATTGTTTCTGATCAAAATTGCGATTTCAAACAGCGTAATCACACGACCGTCAAAGCTCCGCAGGATCTGCCATGTCAACCTTAACACGTCACGGGTTTTCCCCTGGTTTTGAACATGTTTGTAGCATTGAACCGGGGGGGGGGGGGGGGGGGGGTGTTACTCTTAACTTGTGAATAAGGTGCTAAGCGTCAATTAGAAGAAAATCATGAATTGCATTGAAATTGCAATTCCTGGCAAGATAGTCACAATTCAATCTTTTTCTAAAAACGTTAAACCCTACATTAAAACTTTTAGTGATCCTGCTCAAAGGTGAAAATCAGTGGCTGCTGCTGAATTTATTTTTATATTTTTTTAAGTGGGGCGCATTTCTGCTCTTCAGTTCTCAGATGTGCCAACCATATATCACCACTAGGGGACACCAAATTAACATTCTTATGTGTCACACAACTTGAACCCGACCGACCCGGTACCAGGTACACAAGCACTTCCAGCAACAAAGTTGTTCCAAAAACATGCTTAATATATGCAAACTGCACACATATTTAACGGGAAGAGGCTCATCCAAACCATAGCCACTTATCTGGAATTGGGTTGCGGGGGCAGCAGAGAGGCCCAGACTGCCCTCTCCCTACTTGGGCCAGCTCCTTCGGTGGTGTCTTGTCGTTCCTCCCCACCACACCTCTCCAGGTCTCACTGTCGTCGCCCACGTGAGCGTTGAAGTCCTCCAGCAGAACGAGGGAGTCACTGGAAGGAGCGCTCTCCAGCACCCCCTTCAATGACTAAAAAGGGTGGGTAGTCTGGGCTGCAGTTTGGTGTGAAAGCACAAACCACAGTCAGACCCATCCCCCCAAACGTAGGCAGAGGCAGGCTACCCTCTTGTTTTGCAGCTAAGGATCGGAACGCCAAGGTCCCAGCTTTCGGCTACCACCCGACCCTTTGGCCCCTCCCACAAGTAGTGATCTCATTGAAAGGAAAGACCATGTCTCCTCTTCGAGCTGTGCCCGGTCAGGCTCCGTGGGTAAAACCCCGGCCACCAGGCGCTCACCAACGTTCCCCGACTCGAGCCCTGGCTCCGGGGGGGTTTGCTTCCATGCGTTGTCCATAACAGCGCGTGGGGGTGGGGTGAGGATTTTGTAGCCATGGCGCCGGCATTCCAGCCGTGGCTTGTACATGTTGACCCTCATCTGAGGTGGTTCACGTATCTGATCAGAATATGATTAAAATGTTTCTATCGTGTGTATTTTGTGTCCGTGTGGACAGAGCCGGGAAGCTGCAGGTGAAAAACAGATTTGTTTATATGGTTTGATGACAAACACAAAGCTAGAAGCAGATTTCAGATTGGTCAGCAGCACTAATTGTCATGGGAGTTAAGGTTAGGGTGCAGGTTCAAATCCAGGTGCCTTGCTCAAACACTTTAATGATCAGATGAGTCACAAATACTGTCACATGTTCTGTAGTTATTCTTCAGCAAAGACCTGAAATTTTTACAAGACCTTTAATATTTAGACCATAACACTCATTAAAGAGAAGCGAACTACAAACATGGAGAGTCTGGTAAGAGACGTGGATACGGCTCTGCTGCCAGTGCTTTAAAACGATAGTTCATGGTCTTTTATTTTCGTTTCATTAGAATACTGCTGATGAAGTGAATTACAGTTTGAGTTTTCTACCATAAGAAGTCATTATCACTCACCCACACACCCGTTTGTCCGTCCGCAGGCGACCCTAAAAGCTGGCAGAACAAGTCTGTCCCCGGAGACCCCAACTACCTGGTGGGAGCCAACTGTGTGTCGGTGCTCATCGACCACTTCTAAAGGACGGGCCAGCGGCTGGGATCTTACTGAGTGTGGAACCACGGAGGGCGGAGCAGCAGTGAAAATGAAGGCGATGAACTTGCATATAAAAACACACACACACACACACACACACACATCACATAATGAAGTGTGGAGAGCCAGTCAGTGCTGTTTACTGCACCCACAAATGAAGGCGAAACCTGCATTATTGATACGAACTGTTGGTTGAAATGTGTCCTGGATTTGAAGTTTTGATGTGAAGTAAAAGCTTTGATGCATGCCTCCGCTTAGTCAAGATCACACCATAGATGAAGCAGTGTTTCATGTAATTGTAGACATAAATATCGCTGGACGGGTGATTCTCGAGGCAGCTTCTGGGCTTCAGAAACGTGTCGGTGTATTCATGTTGTAAATGCATACACATATAGAGAAGATATACTAAACTAGTACTTATAACCGAGTTCAGGGGACAGAACATGAAGAAGAATGGCCACCCTGATGACGAAGGTTTGGGACAGGTGCAGGTGTTTGAAGGAGCTGGTGAGGATCCCCAACAGCACACTTTAAAGACATTCTGTTCTTCCTCTTTCTATAATAACCCGGTAACTCGCGTTCCTCTTTAGCACCTCGTCTCTCCTTCCTGCCTGAGGGAGATCTATGCATGTTCTTTACTCAGGTCCAGTAGCCTCCTCCCATCTGTCTCTCATTTCCTCTCAACACTCTTGCACTCACACACAAATAAGCAGCGATGCCTTATCTGCAGATTATTCACTTTTCATAAAGAGAATAACATAAGTTATGATAAATTATGGTATAATGTCATTTGTTTTGCCATTTTTGTGAACCCACTGTATAAATAAACCTGGGTTTAGCACACAGTAATGGTTAATAAAAATAACAACGGTAAGCTCTTCTTTTATCTGCTATGCATTACTGAAACAAACACAACAGATAAGAAGTAGCTGTAAATAAAGTGAGCATATTGCCTTGTTTCTTTTGTTTGTAAATGAACTTTTTGTATGTTTTTTTTTTTTGTATAAAACTTAGAGAAAACAGGTTTTAAAAAAGCAGAATACCCTGAAGCCTTGGAATTGTAACCAACAATAACACATCACACCTTTTCTACCAATATGTTGACACTGTGTTCAAGTACTTTTATTCATTTGAGGATCAAATAAGTACTTCAGCTAAAATGCAATAAAACATGTCCTGAAAGGGTGTGCTCTCGGACTGTCCCCCTCTTCCTCGCTGACTTTGTCATACTGGATGCTATATTGTGTGCCCTTATATGTATTTTTGTACTAATAGACACTATATTATGTATGGCACACCAGTACTGTTTTATTTTTAGACATAACACAGCTTTAATTTGGATATTAGCTCTTCACGTGTGGCTGACATTTTTTTCTTCTCTTTTTGACACAATTTTAAGTATACCACTGTATTAATGAATAAAATCCTTTTTAAAATATTACTGGGGTGTGTACTTTTTTGAAATACCTGCATTGTTTTCTTTTAAATTAGCTATTGTGGCTTAGATTTTTTCATTAATTATTTCATCACAACTTCAGTTTTACTTGTTGTGCATTTACCTAATTGCTCTTTGAAAACAAAACATATTTGGTCTTTTCGTAAAACGTGATCAGTGCTTATGTTTTAATTCACGATTAAAAACGTGAATAAAAATACTAAATACCCAGTAGGAAAACTCCTGGTTTTATCTCCAATATGGCCACTAGGGGGCGGAGGATAGCTGTAAATCATTTTGGAATGCGTGGTCAAAATAAATAGATGTGATTATTTTTTACGGCACATTTAAATATTGAAGATTAATGGTAAATATGATAGTTCTGCACTCAATACACTTGAACTTTCTGTTTCTAGTTTCTTTATATTCTGATTTAATGAACTTGGTTTAAAAAAGCACCCTGCTTTTAAAAAATACTTATAATTTAGGCTGTTCCTAATGTGTTTCATTTTTCTTCTAATGCGGGTTTATCAGAGACGGGAAATTCCATCTGGTGCTTCCATAAAGTCTTTCACAAAAAGATAAAGGAGCATTTGTTTGCTCGATATCCAAATTGCTTGAAGGAGAGCAAAACAAAAATGTTCTGCCTAGAAGAACATCTCTACCAAAACAATGGCGTTATTTCTGAAGATCATACCAAAGTAACAAGTTTTTGTTCCAACCTCTACAAGAACTTTACAGATACAATTGTTTACAGGCCTTAGCAGTCATGTGACCAACCTCACAACAAGAGGTGTTGATGTTTTGGAGACATCTGGTTTCAGCACTGAGACTGGTCTTAATGGTTCCTAATGACATGGTCTAGTGATGAGGGTGATGCTATTGTCCTGTAACTGGACTTGACTGCTGATTATGATACCATGATGTTAGATCATGATATTCTGTTGGATTGTCTGCAGAATTGGGTGGGGATTGCTCGGGAGGCCCTTCAATGGCTGAGATCCTTGAAGAAACTCTAGGTTGAGTTTTTGTGTGGATGGGTGATGCTTCATCACCTTGGAAAAGACTACTATGGGGGCTTCCTCTGGTCTCAGTCCATGGCTCCCTTCTGTTCACACTACCTCCTGACCCTGGGGGTCCTCCTTCAGCAGCATGGTGTTAACTCCCATTTCAGCCCGATCTGCTTCCCTCTGTTGTGGGTGGGCAGGTGGCTGTGCGGTCACGTTTTTTTGATTTACAATGGTTATCTAAGATCGAGCCACTTGGAAACTGTTACATGCTTTTATGTTAGTCCCACCTTGATTACTGTAATGCATTATACGCTGGATGGAGTAAGGCTGCTTTTGCATGGCTCCAACTGATGTAGATTCCTAACAAGGAGGGATTACAAAAAATGTTCCCTCAGAAATGTGATCTTGGTATCGAGTCCAATTTGTGCAACCTCCAACAGAGGTTCATACTAGTACCTTCCTGTTTTAACATCCTTAGGAGAGGAAACTACAACTTTAAGATGGGCAAAGTGACTCAGACCCATAGTCACCCATGCAAAATGCCCCTTTGTCTAGGGCTACCTCCCAGAATGCATTTTGTTAATTATAAACTAATACAAAGATTAATTCTTCCTCCTCATTTTTCTCAATTTGTACCACTAACCTGTATTTGTTATTCTAGAGCTACGCATCCCAGTCCCAATTCTGCCCTTGTCAGGTGAAGGCCAGCACAGCATGGGGAGTTGGTGGAAATGTTTCTGTTTTACTGGAATCAAACATTTGAAATGTTTTTGCACACTGGTGTGACCCCTAATGTAAAAGAACCAATATTTTCATTTTGGCAGCACTTGGTAACACCACATCAACCACAGCAGCTGGCATCTGTTGTTTGTTCACCACCACAATGTCCGGTTGGTTCTCCATCGCCATTTTGTCAGTCTGGATCTGGAAGTCCCACAGGACGGGGTGTTACGGGGTGTTTCCCACTTTGACCTTGGGGCTTCAAGTCCATACTCTGTACACAATGCCAGCCACTTGGTTGTGGTGTTCCAAGTATGCTTTCCCTACCAGCATCTAATGGGCCATTCCCATCTGTACCGGGTCGGCCCGGGCCGGGTAGCGTAGGTTGTTTACATATCTGGGTGGCCTGGTATTTTTCCGGGCCAACCAAGGCTCATTCTCAGCCCTCTTCTCGAGGTGGTCTGCTTCAGGCCGACCAGGGCCAACACACCCACTGCTGACAGCAAATTCACACCTTCCATTAGAGCAAGCCTCTGATTGGTGGGTAGAATCAGCCCACACGGGCTTAAGGCAAGGATGTGTGGAATCAGCTGGGGCCGACTGGGGCTACCCGGCCTGGACCGACCTGGTACAGATGGGAATGGCCCATAACACTCTGCAGTTATGTGGTGGATTGTCTCAGGTGCCTCTTTGCATAGCCTACACCTTGGGTCTTGTCTGGTATGGTAGATCTTGGCCTCTGTTGCTCTGGTGTTCAGGACCTGTTCCTGTGCAGCCATAATGAGTTCCTCTGTGCTGTCCTTCAGACCAGTTCTTTCTAGCCATTGGTAGGATTTCTTGATATGAGCAACTTCAGTTGTCTGTCGGTAAGTCCCATGTAGGGGCTTGTCCTCCCACGATGGTATTTCCAGCATCTCCTCCTTTGTTTGCCATTGTGTGAGACATTCTTTGAGCACATCATCTGTTGGGGCGTTATCCTTGATGTACTAATGGATCTTAGATGTTTCGATCCTGGACTCACACTCTCACACTCTCACACTTACTAGTCCTCTGCCTCACGGCTAGTGTGAAGTCTCAGGGTGCTGGATTTGGGATGGAACCCTTCATGCATGCAGCTTCTGTTTCTTAACACATGTCTTCTATATTTCTTCCTTTGGCCAGTTTGTTATTATTCCTGCAGGAATACATATATGTATGTGACAGGGTGAGCGTGTGTGTGTGTGTGTGTGTGTGTGTGTGTGTGTGTGTGTATATATATATATATATATTAAAACAAAGATTATAAATAAGCTAAATCATTTACATTTATTAATGACAGACCTACTGCATGTAACCCCCACGTTTAATGTGCACCTATTTATTCTGACCATGTTTTTCAAACTGTTGCAAAGCTCACTTCCACCCCCTAGTGGCCACGTGGTGTCATGAGCTGACCTTCAGCCTCTGCCCAGTGTTTTGTCTTCCCCAGTAGATTTCACCTGCCCCTGATTGTTCCCACTCACCGGTCTCTGATTAGCTTCGTGTATTTAAACCCTCTGGTTGTGTTCCTGCGTGCGTCTGACCCTCAAAAAAATCGGATCTGCAACACTCCTTCACGGGGAAACGGAGAATGACAGAACACCTGATTATAATTAAAACACGATTAAAATAATCAAAGAAAATACATTTGTAATCAGTTCACATCTTCTGGATATCAGCTTCTGACTTTATTTTCATCTCCGGCTAACAAATCACATGCGGTGTTGACCCCCCCCACCCCCACCCCCGCCCCAGTAGTAAAACAGCGCGCGCTGCTCGTCACCATGTCGCCGCACAGAGTGGCACATCTCCAGTGCGCAGTGAACACCTCCTGTCCTGCTGCTGTCGTCTACACCTGCACCTTCCTGAGGATGGCTACTACACCTCATCCACTCGAATATTAGGATTTTATTTCTTTAAATCTTCTAATCTGGGTTTGATAATCCGGTTTGGGTTGTTTAAGAACCCGCAGAAGAAAGCAGCACAATTGTGCGTGGCTTTTGGATAGCACGATGCGTTTGGGCTTTTTTTTTATTCACCCCTGACTTCTGCGGATTCGCTGAATGACTTCAGTCATTTTATTTTGTGTGTTTTTATTTCTCTGATGCTGTAGCTCCGGTGCCTCGTGCAGCCAGCCCTCAGCCCACCTCTCTCCTCCTACCAGCCGCAGCGCGGCTCTAATTGGAGCGACACCACACATCTTTAACTGATGGAGATCACTCACTTCTGGCGTTGAGCTCACCGTCCTACAGCTGCAGGCTGCTGTGACTGGATGCTATTGTTCTGACTGTAACCTGCGTTTGTTTAGACACGGACCCTTTGTTGTTTCCTGGTGACAATCATGCCGCTGAACGCGCTGCCCCGCGGCGGCAGCAGCGCCATCGGCGGCCCTGGATCCCTTAGTCCAGCGTCGCTGTCCCGCAGCCTGTCCCGGCTGAGAGAGTACCGGACACGGACTAGGATCATGCTGGCGTTGGGGGTCTCCCAGATGGTCCTGGGGAGTCTGATCCTGGCTGTCAGCTTCGCGGCTCTGGCTCTCACCACATCGCCCAGAGTCCGGCACTCGTGTCCCTTCTGGGCTGGTTTCTCGGTGAGTAAAATAATCAGTTCACACAAAAAAAAAAAAAGAATTGGTGTAGAAATAAGTTTCTGAAATTTCAAGAGTCAGACAAGAAGGGAAGAGAATATTTTCAACCTGCGGTTGCCCCTTTTGTGTTTGGAAAACTCCTCTGAGGTCTACATTCTCATAACCTTCATGAATGTTTTACAATTATTTAGGAAACACACATGTTCGATTACCCAGAAACCTGGAGCAGGGCTGTGTGTGTGTGTGTGTGTGTGCGTGTGCGTGTGTGTGTGTGTGTGTGTGTGTGTGTGTGTGTGTGTGTGTGTGTGTGTGTGAGGGAGAGCGAGCGAGAGAGAGGAAATCAGTGTGGCTTTCACTTGGGAGTCTATAGTTTCTTGGCATTTCTGTCTAACCAGAGGTTAGAGTTCAAAGGTCAGTAACCTTCTAGATCAGAGCCTGAAGCTGATTGGTTGTGTCTGGATGGTGCTTAAGGTCCGTCAGCCTGTGCCTCTTTGGGACCTGATGGATCCTTGGGCCTATAGGCTGAGAACTTCTCAGCAGGACAAAATTCATGCTTTAATTCTATTTTGATGATTTGTTTGACATTTTTGAGCTTTACTTCCATCATAATTTTGTAACCATTTTACACACAAGTTTAAAAAAGTCACGTGGAGACAGTCAAGAAAAATAAAGAGGTTGGGAAAGATTCTTGAATTAAGTGCGGGCTTGGACAGGAAATAGTTACAGAACTTTGATGTCTGGCCTCCAACAACTCATCCTAAAATGATAAAATAAAAAAAAGTCTATGTTTAAACGTAGCCCAGGAGTATCTGAGTAGATGAAATACCCCACAAAGTGCAGTACAGTTTGTCACGTTTGGGATAAAGATCTTTCTAAAACTGACAAATATACTTCATTTAACATGAGTGGTCTTAAAGTCCACCAGTCCCTGCCCGTCTGCCGACTGCCAAAGACCGAAATGAAACAGAGTCAGGGTGTTGAATTGATTTTAATCAAACAAATCTGCATTCTATATTAAGAGTCTTGTTTCTTCAGCAATACACGGTGGTGGTTGTATCATGGTTTGTGCCTGGTTGTATAACAATAGATTTGAACTTGTGTCCTTTTATAATAAAAAAAATCTGTTTTAGATCAAAAGTGTTAAAGCCGTGTTTTGGGGGATTGTCCTGCATGCTTTTACAGTTTCCCTGCTTCAGCACCTGATTCATATGAATTAATGTTTTGCAGAACTTGAGGACTGGAGTTAGTTTCCATTTTTTGCAGACGATGGTGCAACTTTTCAGGTTCCAATCAACTTATCCCCGCTTTTATTTCCTTTTGAAGCCAGTATCCCACTGGGTGGTGAGTGACAGTCGATAAGGAAGTTCCTGGAATGTTAACAAATGTTCTGCTTCGTTCAGTAGAAATTAAAACAAAGATGTTTTTTTTCCCTCTCAAAATGGTCTTGGTGGGAATCTGGAGCTTTTCTCAACTCAGCATGTCGAATTTGAAAGTGAGATAAACGTGAGACAACTTTGGGAGGAGTTGGCGACTTGAATTATTAAAGACAAAGAAGTGAATCAGACATTTTGAGTGAATTAAACTTTTGAAGAAAAAAAAAGACCGGTTTATTTGGAAAATGGATTAAAACCTTTTGAGTAAATTTGGACGTTTTCACAAGTTGCACAATTTTTCTTTTTGCAGTTCTTGTCAAACCCAAACTGTGGCTTTAGCCTTCACTAGGATGTCATAATTCTGTGTCAATAAAACAGAAAATGAGCGATTTTTCTCAGCTTTGCAAAGCAAACACATTAAAAAAAAATTTTTTTAAACAACTACAAAAAATTACATTAGCAATCTTCCATAAAGATATTTTTTATCCAGAATCACCAAAACATGAAATTATTCATAAAAAATATATTTTTTTATTAATTCCTCCTGCTTTAGCAGACATTTCTCTGAAGGAACTGTGTTTAAACCCGACATGCTGGAGTGGAGCTGCAGAATCAGGTGATTTAAAAAATAACAAAAAGCTAATTTTGCCACGAGACCCACAGGCCTCAATGGCGCCAAAACCCAGACAACGTGGTTGTGACCAGCTTCCCTTCCGTTGGCTCTGAAGATGGGAGAGATTGAGCCACAATCACAGGAAGTCTCTGAAACTCTGAGATGCCTGAAAGGCTGTAGAATGACTCAGAAGCACTAAAAGGTGAAGTCCCATGGTCATCATCACACACTGGTGAAGTTGCATCTCCATATTTGACCCATCCCCATGGGAAGCGGTGAGCTGCAGCGGTAGCTGTGCTCAGGAACTATTTAGTGGTTAACCCCCCCAGTCTAACCCCTTAAAGCTGAGTGTCAAACAGGGAGTCATTGGGTCCCATTTCTAAAAGTCTTATACGACCCGACCAGTTTTGAACCCCGATCTTCCAGTTCCAGGGCGGACACTCTATCACTAAGCCACTGAGCTGGCCAAAATATGTCTGTAAACTTTAATTACTGGATGAAGCTTAGCAGCTAATCTGGATAAGAAGTCGACACTGTGGAGTCTGTTTTAGTGAAAAAGACAAAACGGCTATACGGCACTTTTTAAATCGGGAAGGAACAAATCTGTTCGTTTTGTGCAAGTGTGTGTTGAATTTTAGCCTTTTTATGTTCCACTTCCTCCTGTGATGATGAAATCGGCTAATAAAGGAGGTGACAAACCCTCCAGTCTCTCTCTCACACACACACACACACACACACACACACACACAGTCACTGTGGGACGTCATTAAGGATCTCTGTGTGATGACTGGTGTTGTGGGGTTTCATCACAGTCGCTGTGAGGGAAGGCGTATTCTTTACTTCCTACACAGAGCAATCACTGCTGAGCTCAGTGTGGCTGTCCCTCCTCCTTCATCACACACACACACACACACACACACACACACTGTGGATCCATCTCCCTCTTCCCAATTTTCCACACTTGGAATATGAATCTATTCTTGCTGCTTTGATGTTCTGAGTCGTGCGTCGGACAGCATAGCATCACACACAACATGCACACAAGTTCCCTGCTAGAAGAGGCTAATCTCACTGATGTCTTTCTCTTCCTCTCAGACCATCAGTTCTTCTAGTCAAACCCTCCAGCAGCAGCAGGTTTGTTGCTTCCCGTCTTTGCGTTTTGGGCAAATAAAAGTGATGATGGGTTCTTACCATCGACATAAATATACTGGACAATTCCTTTCCATAAGCTCCAATATCACGTTTTTGAGGCCAAATAGGAGGTGGTCACCACCGCCATTTTGACCGTGTCACAGGTTCCGTCAAGCCCAGACAATTCCAAAAAAGGGAAGAGAGGAGGAGCTGAGGGTGGGGCTGTAAGGCTGGGATCAACTGACGACACCCGGTCGAACTAGCTACAAGCTAACCTGACGCTAACCCTGGCTAACCCAAAGCTAACGCGGAGGTGGGAGCCGAGCTAACGGATAAAGCCACCTAGCTACAACCGGAGCTAACTCTGTGGAACACCCATCGACCGCATGGAGTTCAGGTGGAGGTTTGCAGCACTTTTTCATGAAAAGTACCTTTCTGTGAATAAAAAAATATGAAATCGGTAAGTTTATAAGTTATTTCTGTGAAAATATATTTTGCTTTGAGCAAGTTTTCACTATTTTTCACATACCATATTTTCCGGACTATAAGTCGCTCCTGAGTCGCACCAGCCATTAAATGTATAATGAAGAAGAAAAAAACATAAGTCGTATTTTGGGGGGAAATTTTATTTTTCTTACAAAATCTGAGACAAAGCGTTAAACATTGCAAGACAAGTACCGGCAACAATAACCGAATAATGCGCCGCAGCAGCGCGCCACGGTCTCCAGCAGAGAAAGGCGGTGTTTGAAACCCTCCCAGCGGGACAGGGGAACTCATTCTTGGGTCGGAGTCGGCCCGCAGCAACGCGGTGTAGCCTACATATTTTGTTATATAAGTCGCTCCTGAGTAGCAGGGCCGGCCAGACTATGAAAAAAAGTGCGTTTTATAGTCCGGAAAATATGGTAGTGATTAGTATTTGAGATAAATTAGCAGGCTAAATACATTTCATATATTTCCAAAACGTAATACTCGTTTGTATCTTGTACAGCCAAGTAGCCTTTATTCTGGACTCAGTACAATTCACCAAAAGTAAAGAGACATTATACAGATGAAGTAAGCACAAGATAACTTACTGGAAGAAACGGAATTATCATGAGAACCAGAGCAAGAGAGCCTGATAACAGTCATGTGAAAATAACAGTTAAAAAGTATGTATGTGTAATAGAAATAAAAATATATTAGAATAAGTGTAACTCACTGTGATCCAAACAATAAATCATCCATAGCTGATTAGCAATCATGAAATGAGGTCTGGGAGTTTTTAAGTTTCATTCTTTTATTAAATTTTTTTCTTAGATCTGTTAAAAGGTCACCATGGCAGCCTGTGTGTCTTCAACGCCGGCTACACAACGCAGCGTGTAAGTTCCAAGTACCTGTCTTGACCACTTCATGTATGGTTTTGTACTTTAAACAGCTAGGCCAAACCTGTTATTTTTTTCTCCATTGGATCATTGGTGACAGCTACATGAGGCTCCAGACTTTCTGGAAGATGAATTTCCATCATGGTCCCTGTGTCATAAGACACACAGCAGCTGGGAGCTCTAAACTGGGTGGCTATATAAAAAACAAAGAAACAGCACATTTATAAATGTTTAAAAGAGCATAAAATCACGTGTAACAATAATCTGTAAAACATATTAAAACTAGAAGGTAATTATAAAATGTTTACATAGACGATTATTAAAAATAATTCACCTTTGCTATGCCGGTAAGGCTTCACATCAGCCTGGACAAGTGCATTCTTGCAGACTACCAAATCAGTCTGACAGCCAGTGTCTTGGGTAGATTTAGCGTGAAAAAAAAAATAGAAGCACATTGTTGTTGGAGTTTATAAAGTCAGATTATATACAAAAGAAACTGTCAGATATAGGCACGTTATAACATTCCTAGTGTGTGATCGTTATTATAACGTAAAAGTCAGACACATATGATGTGAAGAGAGCCTGAAATGCGACCTCCTGAACAGAATTCCTCACAGAACCGGGTCACGCTGTGGTGTAAAGCTGGAATTCATGCTGTAATGCTGTCTGTCAACTAGTGCTGCATTAGTTAGAGTCACTGTTGCAGAATTACCGACTGACACAAAAACAACCCGAATTTTCTCCGAGCCTGACAGTAATAGTCATGTGGACCAGGGCTTCGAGATATGTTCCGATTCGCCGCTGATTCTAACCTTACATCCCGTTCCACATTTTGTGAACTTGACAAATCAGCCCGAAGGCAGTGCAGGCTGATATTAGCTAAATGAAGTGAACCACGTCTCTCAAACTTTGCATTTATGTAGGGAATTGAGCTGCAGTATTTCTGCGGTCAGGTCTCTCTCCGAGTCCGAGAGCTCCACGAGTGGTCAGCCCACGCAGCAGCTAGGCGCCGCATCGGTCAGACATGCACCGGGCTGACCGCTGGGGAGAACCAGGTGGAAGAATGGAACACAGAAGTGTCCCTCCAAGAGCTCCGTCATATTTCAACCCATTTTTATGTTAAATGCACTGGGTTTTACCCATCGACATATGCCCTATTAATTATTTTACCGTATTTTACATTTAAATTTCATGGTTAAACAGTACATGCTACATGTTAAAATGATAGTTAGCTAGCTACTTTGATAAACTCAGCTAGTAAAAAGGCGGCAATGACCTGAAATACATAAATATAATTTAACTTACCGAAAAAAATGAAGTGGAGACTCCTTGGACGCTCTATTAGTGCAATTAATACCACAGCAAGTCATTTTGTCCAACAATTGCACAAATAATATCCAAAACAGAATACACAAACACAGAGACTCAAAATCCCGAAACAGTTTCCAGGAGAGACCGAGGCTCTACTGAGGCCTTTCCATGGAGCTAGCTCTGTGGTCACGTGGGTCTGAGGCGGCGGTCACTTGGGTCTGATGCTCATTAATTATACAGAATTTTAGGCTTTTAATACACTGAAACAGAAGAGTGAGAAAAAAAATTTGCCCCCCTCAGAGTTGTCATGAGTGTAAACTAGATCATTTAAACAAAAAACATGTTTTGGTACCAGGCTGTAAACATGTTTATTTCTGCTGTGAAATCGGTATTTTTAACATGGGAGTCAATGAGGATTTGCTCGCTTCTGACACCAGCCCCCAGTGGAGGAGGGTGGAACTGCAATTTCTCTTACTTCCCGGGTTGGCCTCAATTTTTGAGCCGCATTGTGGGGGCTTGGTTCTCACACAAAGGAAAAACTAGCCTGCAGATTTCAAAAAGTACACATCAGAGACAAATAACGCCGCTGCAAATAGTTTTGGCCAGTAAAGGAGATGATGAGCTGCAGTAATAATAATAAACATTTTTACAGGCTTTATTTAAACATCCAGACTTTCTTTTTGCATCATTGAAAATGTATTTCTTCTTTCGGCTCTGTCCTGATTTAGAGACTGAGTCATGAAAAAGCACCTTCAGGCAGTTGTTTTGTGTTTCTTGTGAGGCAGCACTCCTCTGCTGCAATAAAAGTCAGCAGATTCAGCTATAATCTACACAAAATAGTGAATCATTATTAAATGTACAGTAAGTGCTTTGTGGAGGCTTTTGAGTTGCAGACACACTTTGAAGTTAATTCCACATCTAAACTTCTGGCTGTGTTGATCTTTTACTTGTTTGCATCCTGACTTTATTTCTAATAGCAATATTTGTATGTATTTAATTTACATGTATTTATAAATTAGGCTATACAGTCTTTTATTTTCTACACAAAGATTTTTTTTTTCAAATTAAAGGTCAACTTCACAGAAAAATAATTTTTTAAATTATTTCTGATTATAATGGGTCACTCTGAGTTTAACATGCAGGCTGAACAGGAAAACAGTCTCCTGCGCCTATCTGCTGCATTAGCTTCTGATAGAAAATAGACAATGAAACTCTAGGATTAGAAAATCCTGACAGATCTACATCACACTAACCCTTTTTACAAGACACACTGTGCCGGCAAATCAGCGAAATATTACCGCAACTGTGTGTCATGTAAACGCACCATGCCGGCATGGCTGTTCGCGAACATTGCAACATTCGTTCCGCCTCGCTTGGTAGTAATGTTGTGGTAATTGTCTGTCTTACAAATGGAGGCGTCATTATCGCGTGGGGAGTTACTGCCGAGCTCCAGCCGGCAACTACATTTAAAATGAAAGCAAGAATGGGCCGTAAGGTTTGCTTGTGTAAACAGAATCAGCTGAGATGATAATCTGGAGCAATGCAGCACCCCAGCAGCTTTTCTCTGTTAGAGCTGGAGCTCAGATCACCAGAGACTGCATTGGTATTGTGGGGGACTGACACCTTTAGGAGCGGCTTGTTAAAAAAAACTTAATGAGCGCGGTTTCGATCGCAATAAAAGCAAGTTATGTCAAAGATAGACGGAAGTCGGCGGCAGTGCAGAGACCGCCCCCATAACCACTTTATACCACCATCGCATAATCTTTTGTAAAAAGGACACATTACCGCCACAGTCTGACCACTTATAAACAACCTAAGGGTCCCTGATGCCGCATCAGCTTTGTGGCAAATTGACGGCCTTGTTTTGTAAAAACGGCCACTGTCACTTAACATTCATGGACAAGATGCTGGTGAAGGTTCTCAGTCATCCAGGTCATGGTAATCCAAAAGGGTTCGAATGAAGCCAACTGGACTTCTTTGGTTACATGAAGACGTTTTGCTTCTCATCCGAGGAGCTTTGTCAGTTGCACGTTATTTATCATATTGATCAAATATGGTTATATGTTCAGAAATAAAATACATATTTAATTAAAAAAGATATTTAAATAAAGAATAAACACTCAAAAGTATTGGAAATTGGTACTATGTACCTGTATTGATTCCTATGTACTGGGAATTGGTACCGTATCGATTCAAATGTCAAAAGTACCCATTCCTACATTTTAGCAACTCCATCACAACTCCTTCAGGCTTGTTGTTTGTGGAGATAAAATATCATTGTTGCTAAGCAAATAGGGAGCCGAAGTCACTTCTGCATCATGGGTCCCCGGAAGAACAAAAACATGAACGCAAGTCAACGGGGCTAAAAATGCTATTTTCTATTTTCACTTGTTTGGAGTCAGTGGTAGAGTAATGTTGCTGTTGGCCAATCAGCAGTGAGATGTCCAAATATCAGGAAATAAGACTCTATCCTGTCGTTGAAGCTACTTTCTCCTCCAGCTGACATCTCCGTCCTCAAAAAAAAAAAAACACACACTGGAGCTTTTATTCCTTAGAGTATGACTTGAAAGACATTAATTCCTACTAGAGACCACTGCAGAATAGATGTATTAAAATGAGGGTACATTTGATCTTTAGTTTTACTTACTACAATTTCATAAAACAGTAAGTAAAAATGTCTGATTTGGTCCTTGTGCTGCAGATGAGAATCTCTGACATTTCCCCCCCTTGTTGCATGCAGCTGACTGAGTCTTGCAGCTCTCCCACTAACGGTGGGAATAAGGCCTAAAAGTCTTGGAAGATTTCTACTAAATATAAATGAAAACCTGGAGGGCTAATGAGAACACCATAGAAATGTTGTGTGTTATTGTTGCCTGCATCACCAAAACAAAATTCAGACTTCAACGCTTCCTTTGCTTATCTGATTGTAGAGCTTGTCAACAATAAACGATGTAATTGTCTTTCTGTATTCTAAACACAGATGGACATTAATTCCAGTCCATGTTAAAATGAACTCACTGATGTTACCTGTCACCGATGGTAACTGCTCAGTTGTTACTATGCAACAGTCCCTGCATCTAAATGCGTCCAGGTCCATTTCATTTTCAGAATAGCTTCTTTTTATTTTGAAGTTTCATTTCCTCTCAATTAATGTGCCAGACATCCAATCAGAGCCTCACAAAACTCCCCCTAGTGGCTGGTTCCAGTAATGCTTTAAGCCACCCCTCACTCCATGTAGATGAATAAGACAGCCCTTCTTTAAATAAAACTATGTTCTCCCAGGTGCTGACTTAATGTAGTTGTTGCTTCTGCATGTTCAGATATTATATTTCTTTAAATTTAGCTGTAATTAGAAACGTAACGCTTTAAAAGCATCATTGTTGCGTGTGGAGGAGTAGGCCCACGCCGAAGGAGCAGATTATGGTTCCGCCAGCATGGGAGAAGGTGTAATGGATCACGCGGCTTCACTTTTGAACTGTGGAAGAAGGCAGATGTGTCTAAGAGCGAGAAGTGATGTGGGAAGTTTTTTATCACAGCTTCAGACATTAAATAGCTGCAAAAATAGTCTGAAAAATATCTTAAAAAGGGAAACCGGCACTACGAAAGATAAGATATGAGCTTAAAGTCATCACTTGGAGCTAGAGACTGTAATGCTTGATTTTATATTAATAAGGCTTTTATTAACAGAAAACTCCAGTTTGTAATCTTAACAAAACCCATTTCCTTCAGCCTTGTGAGCTTGTAGATGGTTGCATTTAGCTTGAATCAAAGCCATACACAGCTATCCAGGTTTTGAAACATCTGATTTAAATATGAAGATGAAATCACTTTTCTTTATATTTCAGCACATTTTGTGTTGTTTGTTTTTCCCTTGGTTTGTCATTTTGACTTCAAAGAAGATGCTGTTATCTAATTTTCTCTAGAAGTCCAACCAAGGACTAGGTTTGCAAATTATTCTCTGGCTAGAAATCCTCTGCACCAAACAACGGTCGCGTTGCCCTTACATGTAACATTGTTTTTTGTGCTGTCCTTTTTCAGGAAAACCAAACTAACAAAACAGAAATAAAGATTTAACCCTTTTTATACATATAAACCTCCTCTGTTGGCCAGAGATGTGAATGTGCAGTTCATTTTTCAGGTAGATCCTCGCGAGTGTGCTTCTAGCTTTAGATGTAGAAGTCTATGTTCGTTCTGAGGCTGCGGTTTAGCAGCAGGCTGGTGTGAATTATCATTAATCAGCTGACTTATTAGGCTCATGCAGTATCCTGGCAACAGGTTTTAAGATGAAAGACACACTCACACACACAAACACACACACACACACACACACACACACACACACACACACACACACGGTGGATTCAGTAGCTGCCCTGCTTTCTGTCTTTGGGGATCTGAGTGCGTTTGTCACCTATTTTGACGTACTACTTATTCAGATTCTCTGTAGTGTCACTCTAGGTGGATGAAAGAGTTGTGAGCAGCACGTTCGGCCCTTCCTCTGCCCACGCTGTGAATGTGAGTGCTTCTGCGTGCTTCTGCTTCCATGTCAATGGATTGTGAAGTCGTTCTGTAGGATATTCTAATCAAACTCCTGATAATAACATCGTGCTCATGAACGGATGAATATTAATGACACACATTCATTTGGATTTCAACAAATAATTTAGGTGTTGCTTTGCTTCCCCTCGACTTTCAATAACTTGAAATGATTTGATTCAGACTTGTGAAAGAAGCAGACTTTTCAGGTTTGAAGATGGATAAAAATCTAATTTGCACATTTAATCGTCTCAGTCAAAGCTAGTATAGTTTAACATACTAAAATTTTACACAAAGATTTTAATTGCAAAGTCTGTAATTTCAACCAGGTTTGGAATGTGAAAGTAGCTTTCTGGAGTTTTCTATTTTCAGAAATTATGTATGGTTTTTCAGAAATCCATAAAAGTTGTCGTCGTCGTCTTCCTCCGCTTATCCGGGTCCGGGCTGCAGGGGCAGCATTCCAACTAGGGAGCTCCAGACCGTCCTCTCCCCAGCCACCTCCACCAGCTCCTCCAGCAGGACTCCAAGGCGGTCCCGGACCAGATTGGAGATGTAACCTCTCTGACTTGTCCTGGGTCGACCCGGGGGCCTCCTGCCGGCAGGACATGCCCGAAACTCCTCCCCAGGGAGGTGTGCTTGAGGCATCCTGACCAGATGCCCAAACCACCTCAACTGACTCCTTTCAATCCGGAGGAGCAGCGGTTCTACTCCGAGTCCCTCCTGAATGTCCGACCTCCTCACCCTATCTCTAAGGCTGAGCCCGGCCACCCTATGGAGGAAACTCATTTTGGCCGCTTGTATCCGCGATCTCGTTCTTTCGGTCATTACCCAAAGCTCATGACCATAGGTGAGGATTGGGACGTAGATCG
>SSNQ01034707.1:882869-893184 GCA_006942095.1 Nothobranchius kuhntae | reverse complement strand
AAAGGAGAGAGAAAGATGAGTTTCTGGTCACCAAACAGCAAGCAAGGCGTCCCCCGCAGTTTGAGTTGACGGTTCTCCGTGTTTCTCCGTCGGCTTGATGGCTTTCTCCGCTGTTTTCGCGTTCTCCGTGAGTTTTTCTCCCCGGGCTGGACACAAAGAAAACGAAGTTTCTTTTGGGCTGAGTTTGACAACTTACAGCGCACTCTGAGAGCTGGATGGAGTTGTTGCTTTCATCCGCTGATTCTGTGTCCTCAAACATCAGCTGGAGGGGAGCAGAAACGAGCCGATCAGCGGTCCCGTGGGCTCAACTTGGCTCTTAGAGCTTCCGCGTGCTCAAAGAAGTCGGAGCGTTCGACAAGCGTGTCCTTACCGCCAGGTATCCTGGGCAAAAGAACGAGGTTTCTTTGTCTTTTCTGAAGATTTATGGTCTTCGTTCGCGGGAAAGCTCCATGGCCTCCCGCACATGCGCAGAACGTGTTTCTGGTATTAGGCGGTGACACCATCACAATGCTTCCGTGTGCAAAGCATCATGGGAAATGAAGTTTCTTGGCGCTGATGTGATTATTTGCTTTTCAGAGCAATTTAAGCACAGTCATTTTGGAGAAAATCACTGCATAGTAATTTCCTCATGAGGTCAGACCCTCAACAGCGTGCTTGAGGCATCCTGACCAGATGCCCAAACCACCTCAACTGACTCCTTTCAATCCGGAGGAGCAGCGGTTCTACCCCGAGTCCCTCCTGAATGTCCGACCTCCTCACCCTATCTCTAAGGCTGAGCCCGGCCACCCTATGGAGGAAACTCATTTTGGCCGCTTGTATCCGCGATCTCGTTCTTTCGGTCATTACCCAAAGCTCATGACCATAGGTGAGGATTGGGACGTAGATCGACCGGTAAATCGAGAGCCTGGCTGTCTGGCTCAGCTCCGTCTTCACCACGACAGATCGGTTCAGCGTCCGCATCGCTGCACATGCCAAACCAATCCGCCTGTCGATCTCCCGATCCCTCCTACCCTCGCTTGTGAACAAGACCCCGAGATACTTAAACTCCTCCACTTGAGGTAGGACCTCTCTCCCGACCTGGAGTTGGCAAGCCACCATTTCCAGGTCGAGATCCATAAAATTGATTATCTTATCATGTACTGTGATGTAATGTAAGCAATACATCTTTATTTTATTTATTAATTTATTTATTTATTTTTGCTAAGCACGCCCCCTGCCACACAGAGCTCTGTGCAATAGGAAACTGAGCGCCAACCAGAACTAACCAATAGCGTTAGACTACCGCTAACTTGCTTCAAATTTAAGGAATACCTCAGCTGATGCAGAGCTGATGAACTTTTCACGGCCAAGAAATTCTTTAAAACATAAATATGTGAAAACACAGCTTGACAAGAGAATAATACTTGTAAAACAGCGTGTTTAAGCTGTTTGTTGGCTACAGAAGTACATTTATAAACAAGAAACGTGACGTCGCCATCTTAAAAGAACAGAGCGACAGACTTTTTGTGTGATATGCTTGTCAGCCACTAGATGGTGCCATCGGATAAGAGACATACTCCGGAAAGAGGCTTTAAATATTTAAAGCAGATATATTTGTGTTGTTTTTCTCAGAAGGCACCACCTTGAGGTGGAAAAGGGTGTATGTCACTCTTATTAAGCCTCTCTCTCTACTTCTGTGATTACGACTGGAAGTGACGCCCCTCCTTTGTGAACACACACCTCTGGCCAGGTAATAGAGCTAAAACAAAATGTTCACTATTATTATTCTCACGCTGTGTTTTATATAAACATATTAAAGAGTTGTTCATAAGAAATATTGCCAAATCTGCATCCGTCCAACATTCAAATGGAATCTAGAGATCCTTTAGCAGTTAAAACGCAGGTCCAAGCTGGATGCTTTCTGTCTTTCAGGTGTTTTTTGGTGATTTTTTTTTTCATGTGGGCCTTTTTAATTTTGTCTGTCTTTGAGTAGAAGCAGGCTCTCCCAGAATCCGAATCAGAAGGGTTTTATTGTCAAATGGGTGAGAAATAAATAAGAGATAAGTAAATATAGGAAGTAAATATAATCATGATAAAAAATATAAAGTAGCAATAATTGGAATCAGTACAGGTCCTTCTCAAAAAATTAGCATATTGTGATAAAGTTCATTATTTACTGTAATGTACTGATAAACATTAGACTTGCATATATATTAGATTCATTACACACAACTGAAGTAGTTCAAGCCTTTTATTGTTTGTAATATTGATGATTTTGGCATACAGCTCATGAAAACCCAAAATTCCTATCTCAAAAAATTAGCATATCATGAAAAGGTTCTCTAAACGAGTTATTAACCTAATCATCTGAATCAACTAATTAACTCTAAACACCTGCAAAAGATTCCTGAGGCTTTTAAAAACTCCCAGCCTGGTTCTTTACTCAAAACCGCAATCATGGGTATGACTGCCGACCTGACGCTGTCCAGAAGGCCATCATTGACACCCTCAAGCAAGAGGGTAAGACAAAGAAAGAAATTTCTGAAAGAATAGGCTGTTCCCAGAGTGCTGTATCAAGGCACCTCAGTGGGAAGTCTATGGGAAGGAAAAAGTGGCAGAAAACGCTGCACAACGAGAAGAGGTGACCGGACCCTGAGGAAAATTGTGGAGAAGAACTGATTCCAGACCTTGGGGGACCTGCGGAAGCAGTGGACTGAGTCTGGAGTAGAAACACCCAGCACACTGTGTACAGGCGTGTGCAACAAATGGGCTACAGGTGCCGCATTCTCCAGGTCATGCCACTTTTGAACCAGAAACCGCAGCAGAAGCACCTGACCTGGGCTACAGAGAGGCAGCACTGGACAGTTTCTCAGTGGTACAAAGTACTTTTTTCGGATGAAAGCAAATTTTGCACGTCATTCGGAAATCAAGGTGCCAGAGTCTGGAGGAAGACTGGGCAGAGGGAAATGCCAAAATGCCTGAAGTCCAGTGTCAAGTACCCACAGTCAGTGATGGTCTGGGGTGCCATGTCAGCTGCTGGTGTTGGTCCACTGTGTTTTATCAAGGGCACGGCCAGTGCAGCTAGCCATTAGGAGATTTTGGAGCACTTCATGCTTCCATCTGCTGAAAAGCTTTATGGAGATGAAGCTTTATGGATTTTTCAGCACAACCTGGCACCTGCTCACAGTGCCAAAACCACAGGTAAATGGTTTACTGACCATGGTACTACTGTGTTCAATTGGCCTGCCAACTCTCCTGACCTGAACCCCATAGAGAATCTGTGGGATATTGTGAAGAGGAAGTTGAGAGACGCAAGACCCAACACTCTGGATGAGCTTAAGGCCGCTATCGAAGCATCCTGGCCTCTATAACACCTCAGCAGTGCCGCAGGCTGATTGCCTCCATGCCACGCCGCATTGAAGCAGTCATTTCTGCAAAAGGATTCCCGACCAAGTACTGAATGCATAACTGAACATAATTATTTGAAGGTTGACTTTTTTTGTATTAAAAACACTTTTCTTTTATTGGTCGGATGAAATATGCCAATTTTTTGAGATAGGAATTTTGGGTATTCATGAGCTGTATGCCAAAATCATCAATATTACAAACAATAAAAGGCTTGAACTACTTCAGTTGTGTGTAATGAATCTAATAAATATGAGAGTCTAATGTTTATCAGTACATTACAGAAAATAATAAACTTTATCACAATATGCTAATTTTTTGAGAAGGACCAGTATTTTCTGTAAATTCTTCACAATTTCACGGAACAGCAGCGGAACGTCGCTTCTTCAAATGGAGTCATTATATTCTGTGGGGGTGATTCAAACCAGCCATGACATGGAAATTTTCAGGTGCGTCCCAGAAGCAGCGTGCCGCTAAAAATAGGATCAGGTTCTCTTTTTGCCACTAGCCGCTTCAAGGACACGTCAATTTTCGCAGTTAACATAGGGCTAGACAGGAACTTACAAGCAGTTTCAGTGTAAAATTCTTGGTAATTTTCAAAATAAAAGTTTTGCAACAATGCTATTTCATATAAATGTAGCTTACATGTGACCTAAAGGTTTATTTACACCCTACATTGTTTCAGAAGTGCAACGGTGTGTTTTTCATTACTTTAAACCTGGTGGTGGAGAGGAACAACATCATATACGACATCAAACAGCGATATCAAATGTGATTTCCTTTTTTTGGTTTTATATTGGATGGCATAATCAAACCGTGAACTTTGAAGTCTCGGGGGATTTTGTGATCTCACGAGTCTAGCGAGGAGCACAGCGAGGAAGCCATTCCGCAGCCAAGACTCTCTTGGTGTATACTGGACCGCATTGAAGCTCGTGAGTTAACCGCTCTGATGCCGTTCCACGCTGCTGATGCTTCCCTTGTGAAATAGGGGTAACCCCTGTCCTCGAGATCCCCCAATCAGCATGTTTTAGTTGTTTCTCTGCTCCAACACACCTGACTTTAATCAGCAGGCTTAAAGCTGCCATGGCAAATCTACAGAACAAAGTAGGTTGGACAAGCCGCTTTACCTCCTGAGCTACTGCAGCCCTAAAACGCGTGATGGGTGGAGAACCCAGCGAAGTGCGTGGGTTCAGCGAGACCGATCACCGGATGGTCCAACAATTGCTTTCCGAGCCATGTTATTGGCAGAGACTTTTATACAAATGCAAGAGAACCACTGTGTTAATTAGTTTTTTTTTAATCTCTACCATATATTTAAAGTTATACGATGTTATGATCATAAAGGATGACTAGAGCTTCAGTTTTATCATCATGAAAGTTTCTTTTAGAGAAAATAGGAGCTGAGCTGATAAATCTCAGTCCTGAATGTTAGTTTGCAAAAGGAAACATCGTTTCATGAACTCAAATGAAAAGTGTCTCGGTTCAGAGCTAGACTGCGGAGTACAATCAGAGCAATGATGGTTCCTGTCACACAGGTGGTTTACACATAGCTACCTCCGGGCAGCCAGGAGGGAAAATAACTAGTTGTCGTGTTTGTGAAGAGCGGTATCGGGTTGCAAACAATGAAATGACCAGTTGACACAAACCAGAAGTCTGTAAAAGCAGTTTGTCTGCTTCAAACAGGAAGTGAACAGTCAACACTGAGATGTTATTTTTGCAGCTATAATCCAAGAATATTAATGCATGCTGTGGGATGATCCACACACACTCATCAGATTAAAACCACCAGATTTCAAATAAGCATTTTTCATGGAAACATCTCAAGGTTTACTTGAGTTTTGTTTTTTCTCATTCAAATTAACCTTAAACTGCCGAAAAAGTTTGATGAAACACGAAAAGCAAAGTTTTTCTACCCTTCGGTTCGAACAAATCATCACACTTCTTTTCCTTATCAATAAGCATCTTTCTGCCTTAGTTATGATCTTCACCAGTTATCAGCATGTGTTATGAATTAATAGCAGCTCATTATAAATTTGTGGTAAACATTGTCTTTTAGTTCATTTAAATTCAGTGCTGAAACAATTCTATGAATCACATTAAAATGATTCATAATGACAAACTAATCTGAATGAGTTTAGGATTCATTTCTACTTTAAATGTATTTTTTTTTGTTTTGTTATTATCCTGTTAAACCAGAATTTTTAAACCAATGGTCTAGAGTTGTCAGTCGAAACTTAAAGGTGCAATTTTTAATAATTCTACAGCGGAAATATATATATATATATATATATATATATATATATATATATATATATATATATATATATATATATATATATATATATATATATATATATATATATATATATATCACAAAGCGGTCTGATATCTCAGTCATGTTGGAAGGAAGGTTATTACCAAACAGGTTTCCTAGCTGGTGGTTGTTAGTTTTTTTCTCCTTTCTAAAAAACGAAAGCAGGACGTAGCTTTCTCTGCAGTAAGCTAACACCACATCGCAGGCATTTGTAACTCAACACTGGCAGACAAAAAGCTCTAGAGTTGTGGACAGAATGTTGGCTAATAAATGGAGCGACCTAGAAGTTATTTCTTGTACCCTTAAAAAGCCACAGAATCTTTCTGTTTTACTCTTAATAGAGGCTAGAAAGCTACAAGCTGATGTTGAGCTAATATAGTTTGCTCTAAAAATATATCAAGCTACAGTTTCAATAACTGCAGAGGTCACCACTGGCCACTAGGGTGTGCTGTGATCAAACCTCGAGGGAAAAAGGTGTATTCAGGGATGTGCCTGAAACGTACATGTGACTATCCCCTTCAGGGACATGGCTGAAGTCACGTACATGTGACTATCCCTGACTGTACATACTGCTGCTTCTCATTTGTATTACTGCTGCTCAACCAGCACACTGCTGTCTATCCATGCTACAGTTCGACTTGTATCTGTAAGTCCTGCTTATTAAGCTAATGTAATGGTCACATTGTCAGTATGCATGCTAAGCCGCGCTGCATTTGTTTACTTATTTTATTGCATTGCTTAGCTTTGGCCTTCAGCCCATGCTGCTGCTTCACGCTGCCGTTAGCTTCTGCTCCCTCAGCTCTGTATGTCGCCGCAGGGCTCCTTCATCCTTGTCAATAAAGCCATTAGACATCAAGGAGTGTATTTCTTCAATAACCAACCACTCGATATTACAGTGAAATGTTTGTGTGAAGTGAATGAGTCAATCGTGAAGTTTTACTTCCTTTGATGAGTCGTTGGATATAAATAAAGCTTGAAATGATGAAATAATATGGGCTTGTCCTTTTGATTGACAGGTAGCAGATTAGCCATCAATGCTAGCGCTAGTGGCTAGCCCTGCATGCTCCAGGCCTCAGCCTCACGTTTAAAGGGTTACAGCCTAAATGACAGAGGGTAGCAGAGTCAGTCAACCACAGTTTTCTGGCTAAAAGTGCTCGCCAACTTCTGTTAGCTTTGGATTAGCTTAGTCAGCTTACAGCTACATCAGCTCAAAGTTTGATGAGTGTCACTTATCTGTCCCTGGCCTCACAGCCCCGCTCTCAGCTACTTTTTGTACTTTCTGGGAATGACAAGATAGTGATGCGGCCAAGATGGCGTAGTGGAAATAGCCCACTGAGCTTTAATTCAGCTCTTCAGAAACCTACGGGTGGCGAGGCTCAGTCCATTACAAATACAGTCTATGGTTACTGTCTCTGACAGCGTCTCTGGTTGGTTGGAAGCATTTGAGAAATTCCTGTTGAGAAAAAGCTGCTCTGGGTGGCTGCATGTTGGAGTAGATCTGTTAACTACATGTAAGTTTAGCCTTTTTTGGACATTTTTTCTTCTAGCGTCTTAAGAAAACTGCATATTTTTTGGACCTTTTACTTTTCTGTTTCTGGTGCTGTGAAGCTTAGGGGATTTTACTGCTATTTTTTCACTTTTTAAGCATTTGTTATGATGTGTGACCATGGCAACAAGCTGGTTTACAATCGAGAACAGCTGATTAACATTGGAAAGGCTGAAATAATACCTCAACTGAAGCCACAAATCCCAAATGAGCTAAAACGCAAGAAGCATGGGTGCAGAGCGGGAGCAAAACGGAGACAAAGAGGAAATTCAAACCATCTCTTCCATCGATCATAATGGACAATGTGAGATCACTGGCCAACAAGATGGATGAATTCCAAGCCCCTTCAAGGACTCAGCCAGAGTATCTGCAGTGCAGTGTTATGTGTTTCACAGAGATGTGGCTGCAGGACCATATCCCCGATTCCAGCGTCTCTCTGCCAGGAATCCTGACTGTACGAGCAGACAGAGATCTGAAGAGGAGCGGGAAAAGAAAAGGAGGTGGCGTGGCAGTGCTTATCAACAACAGATGGTGCCATCCAGGTCATGTTTCAGTGAAATGTCGTCTCTGCAGCCCAGATGTTGAACTCTTGGCAGTAAGTTGTCGCCCATATTATTTGCCAAGAGAGTTCACCAGTGTTGTCTTGGCAACCGTTTATATTCCACCTTCAGCCATTGCTGAAAATGCATGTGATGCCATCAGTTCCGTTGTCGCTAAGCTACAAACCCAGCACCCCAATGCATTTGTGGCTATATCTGGTGATTTTAATCATGCCTCGCTCTCTGCTACACTTCCAACATTTCACCAGTTTGTCAGCTGCTCCACCAGAGAAAACAAGACATTGGATTTGTGTTATGCAAATGTAAAGAATGTATACATGTCCAAAACAAGACCTCTGGGACATTCAGATCACAATCTTGTTTTTCTCTGCTCGGAATACAAACCACTTGTTCAGAGGCAACCTGTGACAAGAAGAACTGTGAGAAAATGGTCACAGGACGCTGAAGAAGCCCTGCAGAGTTGTTTAGAGACCACAGATCGGATGACTCTCTGCCAAGGATATGAAGAGGACATCAATGCCATGACTGGATGTGTCACTGACATTGCCCAGTTCGCGATTCACCTTGAGTAACATCCCAGTCTGAGAAGTCTCCACACGGACGGTGATTTCCGTGGGTGCGGGTCGCCCTCCAATCGCTCCCGTCTTCCCAAATTTCCATAAAACCAGATATCCTACCACTCCAATCAGGAGAAATCCAGTGATCATCAGGCCGAATATCCACACGTCTTTGATATCCTCAATGGACAGCTGGCTGAGGCATATGATCTTCCACTCCTTCCAGGAATCCAGCATGTATCCCACCGGGTGTGTCCCCTGTGGACATGTGGGAGCCCCCTGCTCCATTCTCATTGTTGAAAAAATCTTATCGATCGCATTGAACAACCAGCTTATCAAATCCATGGTTAGTAAAAAATAGAGTTTTTCAGAAGAAATGCAGAGAAGCGCTCTGTGGGCAGACAGGACAAAGAGCCTTGGGAAAAAAAGATAAGGGAGCAAAAGAGGGAAGCGTCTGTACTCCCCGAGTGCTGGAAGAATGAAGTGAACTGAAGAATCTTCTGAATGAGAAAAAAGAGCCTTCAAGGAGGGAGACAGGGAATTATTGAGGAGCATACAGAAGCAACTGAAGATCAAGATCAGAGACAGCAAGGAGGCATACAAGAAGAAGCTGGAGAACAACCTACAGAGGACCAATATCAGAGATGTCTGCTCAGGAATGAAGAAGATCACAGGCTTCAAGCAGAGGAAGGATTGCACAGATGGCAGCCTGGACACAGCCAATGAACTGAACAAGTTCTTCAATAAGTTCAGCTCAGGAACAAACCCAGCATCCTCCTCGCCTCTCCCCAGCCAATCAGACATCCCATCCTCCTCTGATCCAACATTTTCCTGTCACACGCCAGCTTTTGTGTCCTCTAACGCAGTCATGGACTCTTCTGGTTCTATAAATCTGTCTTCAACCAAGTCTGGAGATGCTGCTGCCCCAGTTACCTCCCCCTCACACCTGTCTGTCTCTAGAAGTCAGGTGAAGAGGCAGCTGGAGAGACTGAACAGGAACAAGGCTGCAGGTCCAGATGTTGTCAGCCCCAGAGTACTGAAGGCCTGTGCGGAGCAGCTCTGTGGGATTCTGCAGCACCTCTTCAACCTCAGCCTGGCCCAGGAGAAGGTTCCAGTCCTGTGGAAGACATCCTGCCTTGTTCCAGTTCCAAAGAAAACTCGCCCATCAGTCAATGACGACTACAGGTTGCCCTGACATCCCACATCATGAAGGTCCTGGAGAGACTCCTGTTGGTCCACCTGAATAAGCAAACTAGAACATATCAGGACCCGCTGCAGTTTGCTTATTGCCATGGAGCTGGAGATGCCATCATCTAGTTGCTTCAACCAATCCACTGTTATCTGGACAAAGCAGGCAGCACTGTGAGGGTCATGTTCTTTGATTCCTCCTGTGCATTTAACACAATCCAGCCTGATGTACTTTGCCAGAAACTCCAGAAGACACAGGTGGGGGCCTCAACTATCACCTGGATTAAAGACTACCTGACAAACAGACCACAGTTTGTGAGGCTGAAGAACTGCACATCAAACCAGGCGATCAGTAACATTGGAGCACCACAGGGGACTGTACTCTCACCATTCCTTTTCACCCTGTACACCTCAGACTTCCAGTACAAGTCAGAGACCTGTCATCTACAGAAATACTCAGATGACTCTGCAGTTGTCGGGTGTATCAGAGATGGACAGGAAGCTGAGTACAGAGAGCTGGTGGAGCGCTTTGTGGCATGGTGTGGAAACAATCATCTGACCTTGAACGTGAACAAAACAAAGGAGATGATTTTAGACTTCAGAAGAAACAGGGTGGAGTCAAACACTGTTTCCATCATGGGAGAAGAAGTGGAGGTGGTTGAGGAATACAGATACCTTGGAGTTCACCTGGACAACAGACTGGACTGGAGAAAGAACAACGAAGCCGTTTACAAGAAGGGACACAGCAGACTGCACTTCTTGAGGA
>SSNQ01034707.1:845482-857440 GCA_006942095.1 Nothobranchius kuhntae | reverse complement strand
TTCTGTTCTGGTCCTGCTGGACCTGACTGCAGCCTTTGACACTGTTGACCATCACCTGCTACTGGAGAGGCTGAGAGACTGGGTAGGCCTATCAGGAACTGCTCTGGGAGTGGTTCTCCTCTTATCTCTCTGAGCGCTCCTTTTCTATGGCGGTCTCCAAGTTTAGGTCCTCCACCACCTCCCTTACCCATGGTGTCCCACAAGGTTCTGTGCTGGGGCCTCTGCTCTTCCTCCTCTATCTGCTTCCTCTTCAGCACATCCTGAGCTTCTTCAAAGGAATCTCCTACCATCTTTATGCAGATGACATCCAACTGTACATCTCCTTTAAGCCCCATGAGATGTCTAAGCTGCAGCTGTTACACACCTGCTTGGACTCTATCAAAACCTGGATGGCTGGGAGCTTTCTTCAGCTGAATGAAGATAAGACTGAGATCCTCATCTGTGCCCCAGACAAGCTGGTTCCCAAAGTCAGAGACTCTCTTGGTCAGCTTGCTTCTCACACCAAACCTTCTGTCAGGAATCTTGGTGTGACCTTTGACTCAGCTCTCACCATGGATTCTCATGTCAGTTCTCTTGTTGGCTCTTCCTTCTTCCATCTCAGGAACATTGCTAAGCTGAGTCCCATTCTGTCTTGCTCTGAACTTGAGACAGTTCTCCACACCTTCATCTCCTCACACTTAGACTACTGTAACTCTCTTTTCACGTGTCTGAGCAGAACCTCCCTGAACCGTCTACAGGTGGTTCAGAATGCCTGTGCTCGGCTTCTGACCAAGTCCTCCAAATATACCCACATCACCCCGCTTCTTCTCCAGCTTCATTGGCTGCCAGTCAACTTCAGGGTTCATTTCAAGATCCTGGTTCTGGTCTATAGGGCCTTACATGGACAAGCACCATCTTACATTGGTGATCTTCTTAGTCCCTACACCCCCAGCAAGTCCCTGAGGTCCAGTGATCAAAGCCAACTGGTTGTGCAGCACACCAGGCTAAAGACCAAAGGTGACAGATCATTGGCTGCTGTGGCCCCCAGAATCTGGATCTCTCTCCTCCTGAACCTAAGATCAGTGAACTCCTTTAAAAAGCAGCTGAAGACTCACTTGTTCAAGCAGGCTTTTGTATGACCTTCTTCACCACTCTCTCCTTATTCTGCTCTCCCCACCTATTCCACCTTCCTCGGGATCCACTGATTTCCCTCTTTCCTATTCACTCTCTCTTTCTTTACATTTTTAATCACAATTCTCTCTTTTTGCTCATTTTAAATACATTTTCAACCATTTTCTAACTTCTTTTTTTTATATTTTTACATTTATTGTTTTTGTGAAGCGCCTCGTGATTTTTATCTTGAGAGGCGCTATAGAAATGGTATTTTCTTCTTCTTCTTCTTCTTCTTCTTCTTCTTCTTCTTCTTCTCCTTCTCCTTCTTCTTCTTCACATGGCCAGAGTTATGGTGGTTTTTTCACACAAAACCTAAAATAACGATTCTCCTCGTTTTGAAAATAAGTACTTGCTTGTTCACGGACATCATATGTGAAATCCATGGCCCATAAAAAATGGGATTAGAAATTAGCTTTCATAGCCCCTCTGACTGGCATTCATGTTTTTGTTTTTCCAGGGACCCGTGGTCCGGAAGTAGATGGGTGTGACTTAGGCTTCATGTATAGTCAGAAAGCCCCTTCCTCCCAATGCTTTTGAGCATTTTTGTTGTTTTTTGAAGAGTCACAAGATTTTGTGCTCTATGACCATGTAAACCCCAAAACCAAAATAAAGAGTAGACTCACTCCTTACACCAGAAAGAATCGGTGTGTTTTAAGCTTTTTCCTTTCTTTTGCAATTCATTGTGCTTTCCTGGTTTGCTCCTCGCTTTAGGCATAGCGGTGTGCCAAAACAATCTCCTAATCCATGGATGGCAACTTTAGAGGTGTGATGTTTACTTTTAAGGTGTCCAAGCCTGCCCCATTAAAAAAACGCAATTGACGACTTTATTCGTCGTGTGATTTCAGGAGTTAAAAAGCAAGGAGAAAGACGGCTGCATGCATCCTAAAAGGCCTGTGGTTTAATCTCTGTTGATTATCTCGGCTACGGAGGTTTTACAGGGAACGACGCACTTGGAAATCTGCATGTGACTCTTATTTTGAAAGTTTCTGGATGATTTACACAGCGTTAGTGTTTGAGTTCCTGTCTGATCTGATCTGCTGAGTTTAATGTGTTCTAGAAGCATAGCACATAAACGTAAAAAGTACATTTTGCGGCCGTTTCACAACGCTTTTGCGTCCAGTGGAAAGGGGGGGTTATAGATGCCTTCCTGAAGAGCCTCAGTTTGGAGAAATGGATTAGTTCTGAGCAGAATGACAAACACATTTATATTCCAAAGTGGATTGTAGCAGTTTTTTTAACCAGAAACTGGTTTTCAAGAAAAAAAATAATCTTTGTTTTTAGACATTTTGTCTTTAGTTTAGCTAACAGATACCAGCTGGATTCTGAATAGCCTAAGATAAACTTTTCTTTTCGCCCGCCATAAAATTAGCAATCTGTTTAGTCAAATTCTGCGATTATTTTCAGTTCTAATTAGCATCAGCTACATATGTGCCTGTCCAGCTGGCTTGTTTGAATTCGTCCATGTAAATCAGAGCTGACTGCTCCATTTCTGGGATCAGAGTTGTTCGATCTCCTGAGACTCAGTCTTTGTTTCCCTCAGTTTCCTGATTTATTCTTCTCACAAATGTTGATTGATCTTGTACTAACGTGTCAAAGTTGAAGCTCAAAAGAGAGAAAACAGTGCTTTATTATTAGCTTTACAGTATTTTAGGCAGTGGGGTTGTACAGTAGGATTAGCAGTAACTTATTTATGTTGTTGTGTTGATCTGAACTCCCCAGATGGTGTCAAAGCTGCAGTCTTCTGCTTTAATCACAGCATAGAGGCAACAGTTCTGACATGAGACGAGGTGGCACCTACTGCTCATGTGGACGTGTTCCTCATTTGGATTACACCAATAATCTTTATTATTTAGCAATATCCTTCCTGATTCCTGTCTGACATCTGCTACAGTGAGCCGATCAGACTCTTTGTGCTCTGACGGCACGGATTTAACTCTTCTAGCTATTTGTGAATCATGCTCCAACCGTTGCATTTGAGTTGATGTCCAAACCAAGATGTGATCATCGCTTGTGATTTGATCAGCAGACAAAATTACCGCTGCCTCCCAAAAGGCCAATATTGTTTTGGAAGTTCAGCAAATGCTTAGTAATCCACATTGATTCCTGGGGCCACTTTGATAAATTGAGGACGTTTTAGGTTTGGTGTTTCTCCCGTTGTGCAGCTTTCAGCGTGTAGCTGTGTGTTTCTGCTGTGTGTCACTAAATGTCTTTAGACCAATCAATAAATATTATTTTATGCAACAGACACTTGATTACCGGACAGATATTTTCATATGCAAATTATTAAATCTGGGTGATAATCTTCATTGTATTCATTCAATACAGTCAATCAGTAAAGTGTCTGTGGGGGTATTTTTCTGAGTGATGCAGACCCGGTAGCGGGACGTGATGGAGCAGCTTTTCTTCCCTTCCAGTAGGTGGAAGGTGCTTTTGGAGATGAAGCGGTTAAAGAAAATTTTAACTGATAAACTGTTTTTACTTATTTTTGAAAATGATCAGTCACTCTTGCCGAAAATGGTCTTCCACACCTATTTCATGCATTAGCTTCTGATAGGTTCAAGATTTATTTATTTAAAAAGCACTTACAGTCACGTTAGCCACACCAAGGTGCTGGACAGGACAGATAATCAATGCAAAAGCACAAATAATAGCCTAATTTGTGTGGTACAAACTTAAATATAAAAAGACAGACTAAACAACAACAACAACAACAACACACAACATACTAATAATATTGGTCTGTCAGAAGTTGGTCAAGCTGTAAGAAAAGCCAGCTCAAGGAGACGAGTCTTGAGTAAAGATTTAAATGTTCTACACTGATTAATTAGTTCCACTTACTGGACAAAAGCATGTAAAACTGTTGCACATGAAATACTAAGTACACAGGAACTATGTATTTTAGCTACTAACAAGTAAAATGAACTTAATTATAAGTAATTTTAACTAAGTCAAACTGTAGTAAAGCTAGAGTAAAATGTAAGCAATATTTCCAGTACGGTGTAGTAGTTTGTCTCAGTATTAGTAACTTGCATTTAGGTTTAGTGTACTTATAATTTTACATCCTGTATAATTATCATTTTAGGTCCAGATAGACCGTGCGTGGTCCTTAATAGAAAACAGACGATGAAGCTCTGGATTTGAAAAGCCTGACATATCAGAACATTCATGGACTCACCTATCTTGACTCACGATGGGGAACGCTGTTGTTGGTTTAGCGTCCAGGAAACGACAGACAACGTTTCATCTAGTAGAAGCTAGCCATTAGCATTAGCAACTCCGCCACACAGCAGAATCTCCTCCAGGCTTGTGTTACTTGTGGAGATAAAACATCCATGTCGAGGAGCAAACCATCGGTGGTAGAGTTGTGTTGCTGTTAGCCAATCAGAGGTGAGATGTCCAAATATCAGGAAGTAACGCCCGGAACACCAGCTGCGAAGCGCCGCGAAGTGGATTGCTCACGAAATTTGCGCGCTGTCCGTTGCTCCTCTGACGAGTGCTTCTTATTTATTTATTTATTTATTTATTTGTTTATTTGTTTATTTATTTATTTATTTATTTATTTATTTATTTATTTATTTATTTATTTATTTATTTATTTTTTCCCCGTGTCCTGTCTGGCTGTGAAGCAAAGAGAATTGATGTCTGAATGCTGGTGACAAGCCTTACAGATTTACTCTCAGGTGGAGCATCAAAGTGAGTGGTTCTGCTCACACCTACTGTTTTCCAAAAAACCCCGCACCTGTGTGTGTGTGTGTGTGTGTGTGTGTGTGTGTGTGTGTGTGTGTGTGTGTGAGAGAGGGGGGGTGATAATTGTTATAAATGCTGTTTTATCTGATTGTCAAGGACTAGGTTTGCAAATTAGCCTCTATCTAGAAAACCTCTGTACAAAACAACGGTCACATTGCCCTCACATGTAACGGTTTCTTTTGTGCTGCCCTTGTTCAGTAAAACTAAACTAAACTGAACACAAGTTGACATTTACCTTATGTTGTCAGTAAAGACTTATTTACCAGGTGTTTTTCAGAACATTGCCCTGGGACAGAAACTAATTGGGGCAGAAATGCCCTTGAAAATTATCAGACAGCCATGAAATAAAAGAGAGAGAGTGTGTGTGTGGGGGTGGGGGGTGGGGGGTGGGGGGGCTGCATTTATTCAGTGGTCAAAATGAGAGTTTTCTCTTAAACAGCAGTAACGTTAACATTGCTGCTTTAGACTGACATTTGGTCATTTCTAAGAACGCTTTGTAAGCTGGCAAATATAAGTTCTTGATATGTTGTTAAAAAATTTGCTCCGAATGACAGGAATGAAGAGAAGTTGAAATTTACTTCATGTGCTCACCTTCTCTTTACAGTCAAAATTCTCTTTTTTTATACAAAGTCCTCATTTTTATTTATTATCTAATATTAAGTAGGATTCAGTAAAAATCTGTTAATTTATTAGTACAACAAAAATCACAAGTTTCCTAAAAAAGCTTGTTAATAACAAGTAATGGCCTGTATTTATATAGAGAGATCAACAACCCCCCCAAGGCACTTCACAACACAATCAGTCATCCACATATTCACACGCTGGTGGTGATGAGCTACAATGTAGCCACAGCTGCCCGGGGGCGCACTTTTCTTTCTTTTCTCCCACCGCCGTGTCCTGTGGTGTTCCGGTGTTGCACCAAATTCTGCGACCCATCACAATTTGTGACCCCAGGGGGCAGTGTTGCGTTTTGTTGCGTCTGTACATCCTGAATTGGCATAGAAGCAGAAGATGCTACGTTCAAACCGCAAACTACGTAAGCTTTGAGGAAGCTGTGAGGCGCGGACTATGGATATTAAAAAGAGCGTTTGTTGATGTTTATTGCAAACAAACGGAACGATAAATGCAGCGATAAGCAGGGCTTTGACAAGAAATGTTTGCTAATGTTAACCATTGATTTTACAACATGCGAGGTCCGCAGGTAAAATGTTCAGAACTTCCATTTATTGAAATAAATCGTGATCCACATCCTCAGTTTATTAGAAACCACTGCAGATTATCTGGTTGCTATGTTTTTTTTTCCTGTCACTCTAATGCCACTCATATGTACTGGTGGAGATAAAAGGGAAACAAAATCACACAAACATCACGAAACGCCTTTTGTTGTTATCTTTAGTGAAAATTAAAAGACATCTGTATTATTACTGAGATGCAGATGTCCACATTCATATCGTGTGACCTTACTGTAACTTCAGTTATGGTGACTTTTACATCACACAAACTGTTTCTGGTAACTTTTCCGATGATTTAGTTTATAAAAAAGTGCATTTGACCTCTGACATCTGCATTATTACTGAGATGCAGATGGTCACATTCTGCGATAGCCACTATCATATTGTGTGACCATGGTCCCTGCCGCACAACTTCCTCAATGCTTACGTAGTTTACGGTTTGAACGTAGCATCTTCTTCTTTTATGCCAATTCAGGATGTACAGACGCAACAAAACTCAACACTGCCCCCTGGGGTCACAAATTGTGATGGGTCGCAGAATTTGGTGTAACACCAGCTATCGGTGCAACTCGTGGATATGTGATACGCATGCGCAGACCGATGACTGCGTCACAGGCTGTTTACCTGAAGAGACGCACTATCTCTGGAAATTGTTGTATGTTTACTTGACAGTTAGCTTGTAAAATATCGTTATTATACTGTAAACAAGAAGTATTATTAATTTGTTTATTTATTTAGCAATTAATTACTAATTGTTAAAAACACACATTAAATATAAAACTAATTTATAATTCCATGTTTAGTTTTAAACTTCTCAAAATGTTTCCAAACCTGATGATTGGTCATAACTACGAAGTTTATTATTTATTAATATTATTATTTTTGGGTTTGCAATATCGCTTACTGTGTTTTGAAAGGATTGGCGTGGAAACATAAGCCCCATGCTCGGTCGTAGTTGTGTATTTTACACAAGTCCAGGCTGAACTCTGAGTCCCAGTTGACGGAGGTTGCATTTGTTGATCCTGAAGACGTCCGTCACACACGGCCGATTTGGTCCGGGTCGCTCCTGAAAGGCTCCGTCTTTGTTTTCCACTTTCTGCCGACACACAGACGTGTTCAGCCCCTCGTGTTTGGCCTGAAGCAGGCCAGTGGTTCTACTCCTCTCTGGATCGGTCAGCCGTGGAACCGTAGAGACGATCGTCAGGTTTCCTTCTTCCACATCACGACCACACAGAGAGGCCTAAGGGCTCGTCATTTCACCGGAGGACTGAACACCGCTCGACGTGGGACAAAACAAATCAGCTGTTCCCTCAGAACTCAGAGAGGAAATGCTTCCACTCCTCGGACCAAGATGACAGAAAAACACCAGTTATTTGTTATTTATTTCATTTGAAAATGAACAGTTGAATTTTATGGATGCAGATTTGTCCCCCTGCCTCAGTCAGATCAGACTTTGTGTGGCATTGGTTTGTTTTTTCTGCTCTCAGAGGAGTTTACTACTAAAATGACACAAAACATTGCACCAATGAATAAAACATCAAAACAAGAAGTTTTAATATAAATACTCTTCCTATCTTCCCTGTCCCCACCAAGGATGTCTTCATAAATCTCAGGCTTTTCAACAAACCCATACTGTTTCCGTCCACATATGATTGTTAGTGTTCTCGTGTGTAATTACAGAACGCTGCGCTGATGAGAGCTCGTTTCCTCTTTGAAGGTGTGTAAAATTGCATAATGGTGCAGCAGCTGTAATTATCGCCGGCTTGTGTAAATTACGCTCGGCCACGTTTGGTGATCTTGGGTAAATGTGGAGTCAGCACCACTCGCTGGTTTGCGCGATCGTTGATGAAATGATGAATGCGTTGTGTGGTCTGCTGTGGTCACCAGGCTTGTTGGAGTCGTGCACGCCATTGGGTGCGTAATTATCCTGGTGATGAGAGGGAAACGTATCCCAGCCTTCTGATCAGAATCATCTAATGAGGGATATGTTTCTTTCTCTTTATTTAAACTCTCGTCCTTTTTTAGTTTTGTTGAAAACAAAAACTGTGAATTTTTATTTCCTGGTATAGGCACTGTGGGGTTTGGGGGTTCAGTCAGAAAACAGATGTTTCTTATTAAGGATCCATGCTTAAATCACAGGTTATGGTTTGAATGTTCCCAATTTGGACTGAACTAATCCAACATTCTTATCAAACCACCACAGATCTGTTTTGAGTTATTCTCACTTCCTTGTTCCTCCAGTTGATCTGATTTGACAATCATTTACAGAACCTGCTTTCTTTGTCGGGGCATTTTCTTCACAACCTTTTCTACAAAAAAAGAGTCAAATGAAATATTTTTTTCTGCCTTTGGACACAGAGATGTGAGATGATGAAATTCTGCTGCTCGAGTGAGTGTTTGGAGCTGCTGGTGAACGAGATAAATTCCTAAACAGCTCCGACTTGTGCTCAAAACCTTTAAGCTAAAACTAAAGCGACTTATTTTTAAGTTCTGTATGCAGCTCAAACTACATCAGTGCAAGTTTAGATTTTATTTATAAGTAAAGAGGTGATTTACTTGAGTGCGCTACTGCAGCGGTTCTTAAACGTTTCAGCCTCGGACCCACAGCGACGAATATTTAAAATAAGTTGCAGAAATTCACAAATATTCCAAAAAAATAAATCTAAATTAGCAAGAACATAATTCAAATAACAACTCCATAAGTTTATAACTGTGTGTTTATCTTACAGCCGTTATTGTTAATATGAGAAATGTGGATTTTTGGGGCTGAATAACACAGCAGAAACCACTGGTCAGTATTTAGTAAACGTAAACAAGACAAACCACAACAAATGCCATATTAATACAGATGATTGACTGCGTTGGTGTTAAAAACTAACAGCCCAGTGCAGAGGTGGAAAGAGTACTAAAATTTCATACTTAAGTACGAGCACCAATACTTTGATAATTTTTTACTCAAGTACAAGTAAAAGTACTTGACTAAATTTCTACTCAAGTAAAAGTAAAAAGTATCGTAAATAAAATGGACTCAAAGTAAAAGTTACTCAGTTACATTTTTGTCAGCATAAAGATGGCTACATCAGTGCTAAATCACAACACGCTCGTGTGTGCACACAAACACACACACACACAGTTTGATGGAAGGATTTCTATCCAATCAGTGAGAACAGGACGTGCACATTGATTGGACGAGGTTTTTCTAGGATTGTACGTTTCAATTGTGATTAAAATTATTCTTTATTTTGAAAAAAAAAGTTAATTTTTAGATGCCATCAGCATGTGAGGTATCTCAATGTTCTCATGACAAAACTAACATGAGACCGCGCTCTAACCGTCACATAACAAGCTAAATGAAAGTCAAACATTTCAAATGGACCGTATGAAAGCTGCTAACGTTGGCCCTGCCCTACTTTACCTCTACATTACAGTTCCTTATCCATGTCCATCCTAGAGCTCCTCTCTGACCTTCATGCTTATTTAGAGCAGCTGATTTTTAAAGTTAGCAGAGTTCATCCTTGGTAGTGGGTTCACTCACTCATTTAAAGATATCGGCCAGAGGCAAAATTCGTTTGAACGGCATGTGTAAATGTGTATTAAAACCTTAGATGACAAAGGTTTTTGGATTTTGACGGCTGGAATTGTAAGAAAATCTGATGTTTGTGACTGGCGCAGGAAAAACAGAAACAAACTTCCGGTCTAAGCCCTGGGCAGCAGTTGACGTTTCACATGGAGCTCTGCTGAAACAGCTGTAGTAAACAATGCCTGGCTCCGCTGTTTCTGCGTTAGCGTTATAGCAGAGAACAATGTGTCATCAATCAGATGTAGCTTCTGAAGCCTCTGCTAGTCGGTCAGATTTGTTTTTTCTCTGGGATACGGCGACGAGAACGGATATTAGATTACTGGAGAAGTTCAACCGAACTCCGACCCCGCCAGCTGGATATCACTACCAGAGGTGCAGACATGTTTCAGACCGTTTGACTCAGAAGACCTGCGACCTGATTTGGAGATAGAGGAGGATTCTGTTCATCTTCAGAACCAAAACTGGTACAGTTTGTTTACTTTTCTTAAATATTTCATTTCTGTGCTCCACTGGGAGCTCTAAGCTGACAAGTTTTCAGCTGGTTTTAGCTCCATCATGTGTCCCAATATAGTTCAGTAATCTACAGTTTTACTGCTGAGTGTATTTATTGATATAACTCTGGAAAATATTTAACCGACAATTTACCAGAATAAATCTTCCTGATGCTGGAGTAACTCCTTAGCTCAATTAGTTGTTTGCACTAATCCAGGATGTCACGGGGTCTACCGGTCCACGGAGGATCTAATGTTGAAATATAGAGATCATCTTTTAGATTATATCTGTGTGTGTGTGTGTGTGTGTGTGTGTGTGTGTGTGTGTGTGTGTGTGTGTGTGTGTGTGTGTGTGTGTGTGGTAGCTTTCCCAAAGGACTCGTTCTTTCCTTATCAAAGCGAACACGGTTAGCAGTTTTGCTGCAGTCATGCTAACGGGACTCGTCTAGAGTCCAGAAGTAGCGGTGCAGTTCTAGATGGCTTTATAGATGTAAAATAAAGCTGAATCATCACATATCTGTGGCATCAAGAAGCAACTTCTGAGTTCAAACACAAGGATGGAGCACAATGTTTTATTAGGATGTTTTCACTCACAGAGGCCTGCAGGTCTTCTGCTTAATGAGCAAAGCGCTGATAATCGGCTTGTTAGGAACGCTAAACGTTATTTTGCCGCTGCCGTGCGGAGCGGTAGGGAAACGCATTTCAAACCCGGAACCGAGTCTGGTTACTGAACCGAGTGGAATTCTGATGACGTCACACCGGTGCGCGAAGGTGCGGGTTCCAACCCACAGGAGAGGAGGTAAACGGCGAGTGGGTCACAGGGACTGAACTGATGTTTTTGAGCAAAACTGCGTTAAAAATGGCTGTTTGTCCTCATTATCAAAAGTGTACCCCCACGCCCCCCACGGTTTCGACGCGGCGCTCATGCTGGTGTCTTTTTGTCCCGATGCTGCTACACGTAATATTTTTAATTTGTTAAGCCTACATTTTATTTTTACTCAGTAACGGATATAATTTAAAATAAAGCGAATTACTTTTAAAAGTAAAAGTACAGATTTTAAAAACGACTTAAAAGTATAAATTTACAAAAAAGCTGCTCAATTACAGTAACGTGAGTAAATGTAATTCATTACTTTCCACCTCTGGCCCAGTTATCTGAAGTGGATGTGAACTAGGAGAAGAATTTGATGGCATTGTAAACTTTCTTATGATTGAGAGTCGCTTAATATCATTCTTATCGCTAACTACTCAGCATCCCCCAGTCTGTTTACTATGTTTCATTTTGTTTTATTATGTGTTTATTGCATTTTTTGTGAAGCGTCTTTGAGTGGCCTAAAAAGCGTCATATAAATTTGATGTATTATTATTATTATCATTGTTGTTGTTACTATTAACTAGTGCCGTAAATATTGTGAAATAAAAACGTTTACACTTTGCTTTTATTGCAGGACTCATATGTTAAAGATCTTTTTGTAAAGGGAATACATTACATCAGTTCTGTTTCTGTAAATTCCAACATAACACTGCTTTGTGTGTGTGTGTGTGTGTGTGTGTGTGTGTGTGTGTGTGTGTGTGTGTGTGTGTGTGTGTGTGTGTGTGTGTGTGTGTGTGTGTGTGTGCATGCGCGCGCAGATGCAAGGTTTAGATTAGACTCACTAAACTCAATCCTAGATTTCTTTTTATGTTTCGTATATGAGACAGTTTTTACATCAGTTTCCAGTGACTGCGGGTTTTCCTTTTAACTCTAAACGTCTGT
>SSNQ01034707.1:814830-828046 GCA_006942095.1 Nothobranchius kuhntae | reverse complement strand
AAAAAAAAAACAATATCCCTTTGATTTTTTAAGCTGTTACAGACGGGTATTTTAGCATTTTACTTCAGGGTTGTGAGTGTTTCAAAGTTTAAATATTAACAAGAAGTAATATCTGCTTTCAGGAAACTTACTTTCATCCCTATTGATGAAGACAGCTAAGCATAAAATATCACCATTACCTGAAATAAATATGGTTTTATTGCAATTGTGACTGATGACATCATCATTGTGGCTGCGGTCTCTTTAACCTCACAGACATCAGATTGATTAATCTTACTATAATCTTTTTTATTATTTGCACAACATGAAATCTGTCAAATTATTTAAAGTAAAGCGTTTGAAGGAAATCCTCGATGATGCAGTCCAACCGTCTGTTGACTGCCACCATCCTTTTGCTGCCTGTTTCAGTCACAGGACACAGCCTAATGAAATGGTCCAGCACTGGGACGCGGAGGCGGTAAATCATCCCCCCTAAGAAGCTGAAAGGCACGTTATCCTTCTTCCGAGGCATCACGCCCAAGCATACTTTCTGTTATTAATCACCTGAAAGTGGAGGTTTGCATTAATTTCATCTCTGCTGAAGGGAGAAATAATCTGTGGAGGATTGAGGCTGTGGAAACAGGATGACAAAAGAGTTTCTCATCCAGGCTGAAAGATGGATGAAAGAATCTGACAACAGGTGGGAAGAAAACAACTCCCACCTGATCTGACTCCTCAAATGAGCCGATCTGTTGGGTTGAAGATGAAAAGTACCACGTAAAGTCAGTTGTGGGAGTATTTGTCTGTTTTTTTTTTTTTTAGATAAATTGAATAACTATTTCATTCCCTCACAGTGTCTGTTTTGTGTTTTCTGCCCCAGGTCCTGCTCTCTGGACTCATCGGAGTGGTGTCATGGAAGAGGCCGCTGTCTCTGGTGGTGAGTTTGCTTTGAACGCCCACGCGCCGTCACTAATCTCACAACTCAGAACAAAGCAGTAAAACGTCAGAGGGAGTGTTTTATTGTCATGCTGTGGACGTGATGTTCCTTCATGCTGCCGTATGTGCTCAACACGTTTCATCACAAGGATGCATCAGAAGCAAAGAAGCATGGCAGAAAGTTAATGTGGTTAAAGGAAATGCTGACTTTTACATGTGACTAATCCAGATGCTGGCTTTTCACTGTATTTTAAAGCTTTAAATTACTGACAAACCTTTGGAATCCTGTGATACTTTTTACAGGTGGGACTATTTTCAGTGGAATACTGTGAAATCCTTGCCAAACAAACCTTTTAATGCAAAGCTGAAACCCTGTAAAAGCTTAGAAACTGGCTTTCACATGCCTGGATACGGATGGTTGTTTAACATTTGCAGCAACTTCTTGGATCTTGGTCCACTCTATTATTTTGTCAGTTGTCATTCAAAGAGTCGTCTACAAGAGACACGGTTCTGAGGCATTATTTAGAAAACTTGTTTTACAGACGTGGACAAAGTTGTTGGTACCCTTTGGTCAATGAAAGGAAAAGCCCCAATGGCCATAGAAATACCTTGAATCTGACAAAGTAATAATAAATAAAAATTCTATAATATTTAACCAATGAAAGTCACACACTGCTTTTCCATCATGCTTCAACAAAAATATTTAAAAAAGAGAACTCATGGAACAGACCTGGACAAAAATGATGGTAGCCCTAACTTAGGTAATGCTTCCTTTTACAGTCCACTAATTACTAAGTACTTACATGGTAATTACATAGTAAGTTCTAGTGTATGATTGTAATAACGTGTAATTACTGTGTAAAGCAGTATTTACTGGGAATGATTAGCAAACATTTGAATTAACCTGAGTTACATGGTAATAACTGTTTAAGAACTTTGACACAACATTACACTTTAACTTACTGTGTAATTACCATGTAAGTACTTAGTAATTAGGGGACTGTAAAAGGACGTGTTACCCTAACTTAACCATTTGATGCATGAATTATGAAATCTTCAACCATGATTTTTTAACAATTTTTTTCATTAATCTTTAGGTGTGAATGAAACAAATTTCAACACATATTTTTTGCAACATTTAGTCATTTACAGATAATCTATTACATGTCCACCTCAGTGGACAGCGTGCATTCTGATCATGAAATATGTTGGCTTGGCTTACTGAAGTCCAAATGGAGGGGCTCAAAAGCGATAAAGTCTTCAACAGCTGTGCTTAATAGCAAAAACTAATAAATAACCATTTTGAGTACCTGTCCACTGTAGTGACCATTATGCATCAAAGGGTTAATATTTTGTTGCACAACCTTATGAGACAATCAATGCAATTGAACAATTCCTGTAACTGTCAATCAGACTTCTGATCCTCTCAGCAGGTATTTTGGCCCACTCCTCATGAGCAAACTGATGCAGTTGTCTCAAGTTTGAAGGGCACCTTTTCCAGACAGCATGTTTCAGCTCTTTCCAAAGATGCTCAGTAGGATTGATGTCAGGGCTACAAGGCATTCAAGGTTTTTTTTAGCTGTTTGTTTTGGATCATTGTCCTGTTGCAAGACCCGTGAACTGCGTGCGAGACCAAGCTTTCTGACACTGGCCAGCACATTTCTCTCTAGAATCCTTTGATAGTCTTGAGATTTCATTGTACCCTGCACTACCCTGGGCCTGATGCAGCAAAGCAGCCCCAGAACATACCAGAACCTCCTCCATGTAGGGGCAGTGCTATTTCTTGATATGCTTCATTTGTCAATCTGTGAACATAGAGCTGGTGTGCCTTGGAAAAAAGTTCCATTTTTGTCTGGTCTGTCCATACAACATTCTCCCAGAAGCTTTGTGGCTTGTCAACATATAGTTTAGCATATTCCAGTCTGGTGTCCTCCTTGGTCATCTCCCATGTAGTCCACTTTAGCTCAAATGACGACGGATGGTGCAATCAGATGGTTCACCTTGGATCTATTTAGAACATTTTCTGGACTCTTTAGTTAACCATTCAGTTTATCCGTCTCTTTGATTTGTCAGCAATTTCCCTCCTGCAGCCACGTCCAGGAAGGTTGACTGCAGCCCCGTGGATGTTAAAGGAGCCATATCATGGAAAATCCACTTTTTGGATCTATTCAGCATGCAATACTGTTGTTTCTTCATGGGAAATACCCCCAAACCCGTTTTTGGCTGCATTCATGCATTTTCCTGTTTTAGCTGCAAAATTTTAATTTTATTTTGAAATTCCTGAAACGGCCTGATGTATAAGATTTTTATGTTACTCCATCAGCCTGCTCCCAACTAGGGTTGTCACGGTAACCGGTGTAGCGGTAAACCCCGGTAAAAAAGTTGACAATAATAATAGCCGTCTTGTTTTTAAAAACTATTTTATCTCGGTGGGTTTACCGTGGCTGCGGTGTAGGCGCGGTGACCCTTACCAGCCACCGTATCATCTGCTGAAGTTGCCGGCAGCACATGTGCACTTTGTTGTTTACAACCAAAACTTTCTTGAAGCTAAAGCTGAAATAATGGCCAAAGGAGAGTACGGCAGCACTCAGGACATTTATTATCCCTCAAAGAAGACAAAGTGGGAAGTACGGGCATTTTTTGGATATTTGAAGAATGTCGAGGGACAGTTGATAGAAGACAGACGGCTATCCTGTTTGCAGCACGTGTAGAAAAAGTGTCTGTGAAAGGCAGCAACGCTTCAAATCTCATGACACATCAGTGTGACCATCACCCTCAACTCTACAGTCAACGCAAGGCAAGCTAACGTTATCGTTTTAGCTAAAATGCGCGATCCGAGGATTTGGGTTGAGGGAGAATGCAACGAGTCGCTATATAAAGCAGCCGCAGCGCCGCTACCTGCATATAAACCGTGTCGCGGACACCCCCATGTTGAAATGACGCTATGCATTACGGGGCTCCCAGGGGCAGATAAGAGTTGGTCTCTCTCCGAGAATAATTATAAATTTAACAATGATTACTGCCTGATGACATTTTCCCAAATCTGCAAAGCTCACTGGAAGGACACAAACCGAGGACAATACTTTCCTGATACAGGGTTTATTACTCAAGTAAGGGTAAAAAAAGTATCTGATTAGAAGGCTACTTGAGTACTGAGTATCATCTGATCTAATATTTTTAAAATGATGACATCAAACAGACAAAAAATAAGTTATGGGCAAATATTGGTATTTAAAAGACTAAAGGGAAAAAAATGTAAACAAATAAACAACATAATTACAAAATAACACATTTTAGGCAAAATTTAGACACAAACTGAGGACAATATTTTCTGATATACAGGGTTTATTTAATTGTGTGAAAATGTAACACATTTAAAAAAAATACCGCGATAATACCGAAAACCGTGGTAATTTTGGTCACAATAACCGTGAGGTTAAATTTTCATACCGTGACAACTAGTGGTGTGCATCTCTACCTGCCTCACGATTCGATCCGATTCCGATTATCTGCCTAACGATTCGATTTGAGTCTGAAATGCATCACGATTCTTCACACAAAAATTTCATTACTTAATAAAAGCAGTAGAATAGTTTTCAATTTTTTTTTTATTTCAAAATCCCTGAAAAACAGAACATTCATCTATTCACTATAGTGAGCAATAATTTTTAAAGTGTGCTGCCTATAATTACTTAAATAATATAAGAAATAATGTTTTCGGTATAGAGCAGCTTTAAGATTGAATATTACTGAACTTAAAAATAGTAAACAAATACTGTGTTAAGTGATTCTTTCACATCCAGGATCCCAAAACCGAAATTAGCCCAGACATCCGATTTAATTGTAACGGGTACATCTTTGATTACTGGTAATGTTGGCCCTGTATCCCTGTCCGCCTTTTCTGTTTTAAATTGGCGCTAGGGCAAAGCAGTGTGCATGTCATTGCAACTCTGCCCTCAGAAGTAATTATAAAACCTCAAAACTTTATTGTCCTGGATAGACATAGACCAGGAGTCGGCAACCTGTTGACGATAATCAATAAAACGATTTATATAAAGTGGATCCAGAAGTTGTAGCCCGTCTCTGCCTACAATATTTTGATATTTTTCACCCTGTTGGTGGTTTTACTAAGCAGGTGCCACTTTTGTCATACTTTTCTTTTTAAAACATGTTTAGACTGTTCAGAATACAAATCCAGGCTCTGTCACGTTTGATTGTTGTAATTAAACTTTGTAGGTGGGGAAGGTCAGTAAGGATCCGATCATTTTGTTTTTCCCTCATTTACAGTGACGGAGACAACGGTGCAGTGCGCCTGGCTCTGGTGGTAATCAAGTTTAATTATATCTCTTTGCAACAATTTTCACAAGAAAACAGAACAGTTAAAAGCAGGGCTTGTGTTGTGTTGACCGGATAGTTCCCGTATTTAACCGTTTATTTTGACGGAGAAAGAATAGAAAGAACTACCCCGACGCATGCAGACGAACTGACACTTTATTCGTTTCTCGCAGATGTAGCTAAATCACTCAAGAAATGATTCCCATCTGAGCTTGACACTGAGCTCAGCGCAGCTCGCTGTCAGCGCGTACGTACGGCGCACAGCGAGCTGAAGTTGTGGAGAGGGGCTTGGAGCACGTCGCAGAACCAAAGCGCATGCAGGAAGATTTCTCTGACTGAAGCGAGACTTGTCACTTAGAAAATGTTGCCTGATTATGAAACTTTGGCTGAATAGTGCTTGTTCCTGTCTCCAATGTGGCGACACATCCAGGAGCCTGTCTGAGGAGAATCCCAGAATCTCACGTCCTCGTCAGCTCAGAATGCGCCTTTATGTATGCGCACAAGCGTGACGCGTCAACCCGGTCTCACAGTAAGACCGGGTTGGAACTGTTCAGGTTTACGCAGACAATCTTTACATTTAGAATTGGCATACAGATGTAAAATTAATGCAGTAAAATATAAAGCATTTTATTTAAATATCCATTCATTATTGTACAAGCACAGAGAGCCGCATCAGATGGATGGAAGAGCCGCATGCGCCTCCAGAGCCGCGGTTGCCGACCCCCGACATAGACATAGGGAGAGAATCTCATTATGTCACGTTGCTGCATCGATGCGGAATCATGCACGGCTGAATCGCGATGCATCTTAGAATCGATCATTTTTCCCACCTCTAGTGACAACCCTAATCCCAACATCAGGCCAGCTCCTCTCTCAGAAGCTATAGTCTCTGGTCAGGAATCAGAGGCCATGACTGTAGCTCACCCTGCAAGCCCGTATCCACATTTATTTCATTTCCTTTTTAGTTCCACTGCATTATCTGCCACCCCTCCCCCATCCTGCAGGAAACAGCCTGTCATAGTCCTTTAAGTTTTATCACCTTGCATCCCCTTCCCGCATTCCTTCCCTCATGCTTGTTCCTCTCCCCCATGTCTGCCCTTTTCATAAAACCTTAGACAAAGACACCAAAAGCTCATCATCTGGGTGCCTTTTAAGTTAAAACAACCTTCATCTTTGTATTTCCAAAAGCATGGCTAATTTACTTCCTGCTTTTAAAAGCGCTCCATATCTGGTTTTGTTTTTTTGACATTAGAATATAACGTTGCGTCCCGACTGAGAAGATTTTGATGTTTCTGGCCCGGCCCCAGTGATGACTGGCGGGTGACTAATACACCGGCTGGACGCTTGCAAAGCTGGCAGCTCCACACCGACCCATCTGCCAACATGGGTGGTCATTCTCTGCATTGTGATTGGCTATAGCTGTGTTTGTGTAAAAGATTAGATTTTCTCAGTAGACCTTTCCCAGATTGGTCCTTCACATTATTATTAATAATGCTCACACATGTGTGTGCAGATTAAGCAGAGTGCTTGTTAGCTTAGCGCAGCATAAAGTCAGATGACGCTGTTAGCCGGGCTTTAACCTCGTTGTTTTCATTTTCTTTTGAAAGTGAATCTGCACCTTTTGTAAGTTTGTTTTTGTTGAGTTTTGTTGTTGTCAGCCAGCGTTGGGTCCATATTTTTGTTCTTTGTTCCGATGTCTCTCAGTACTTCATTGATTCTCAGCTCAGGTTTTTGGAAAGATTGTTTCATTTCTTTCAGAATCTGAAAGACTTGGCTTTGGTTTTTATGTTTTTCCTTTTCCTGGTTTTGAAAACCTAGCTTATCTTGTTCATTTGTTTTTCTGCTAACTGTGTTTTACAGGCAGGGATTAAATTGTTGATACCCGTTAAAGAAAGAAAATACCACAATGGTGACGGAAACAACTTCAAACCTTTTTGGTCGGCATGTAAACATGGAGGAGACTCTTCTGTTCTGGGCTGGTCTGGAGTGAAACATGCTGCTTGGTCTCAGCCACAGGTCAATAAAATAATAACAAAAACAGGACAGAAAACGGCCAAGAATGAATCAGATTTAAACAGTGGACCATTCTATGAGCTCAGGGCTTCCTACCGTCGTGACTCACTCACACCTCCCTCCCCTACATTAGTTAGTTACTTAGGCGGTGGTTTAAAACATTAGGAATCCATCCATTTTCTGAACCCGCTTGTCCACAAAGGGTCGCGCGGGGGGGGCTATCTCCAGCGGTCAACGGGCAATCAGGCAGGGTACACCCCGGACAGAGAGCCAGTCCATCGCAGGGCAACACAGAGACACACAGGACAAACAATCACACACACACACACACATACACACACACACGCGCACATACACACACACTGACACTCACAGGACAATTTAGACAGACCAATCAGCCTAACAGTCATGTTTTTGGACTGTGGGAGGAAGCCGGAGAACCCGGAGAGAACCCACGCATGCACAGGGAGAACATGCAAACTCCATGCAGAAAGATCCCAGGCCGGGAAGCGAACCCAGAACCTTCTTGCTGCAAGGCAACAGCTCTAACCACTGCACAGCCCACTTTAGGAATCCTAATGTTTTAATTAATATTATTAATATATTAAAACATTAGGAATCCTAACATTTCAATTAATATTTTTATTATATTAAACATTAAGAATCCTATTGTTTTAGTTAATATTATTAATATATTAAAACATTAAGAATCCTAATGTATTAAATAATATTAATAATATATTAAAATATTAGGAATCCTAATGTTTTGATTAATATTATTAACATATTAAAATATTAGGATTCATAATGTTTTAATTCATGTGTAACCAGTGTCTTTTTTCTTTTTGGGAGACAAACCTCTCCTCCTAACCAGGTTATTCATATTGAAGCCCGGAAAGGTCAAAATTCCTCAGACGTATTTTTTCCTATTGGCTGATAAAAACGTATTGAATAGAACAGATTATATTTATTAATCCCACAGGGGGACATTCACTCATTACAGCAGCACACACTCTTAGAGAATAATAACAAGATTACAGTAAAACTGATTCCAGCCATGTTTGCTTTAATAACTTCAAAAACTTCATGCTAATGGCCCACATTTAGTGGCTGCAATTACATCATGAAGTTAGCTTAACATGATAGATTACTTTTTGCTTAGCAAAATACAACAACTGGTAATATTATGAATGACCTTGATGGAATTTAAATAATTTTACATTCATTCTAACTAAAAGTTCCTGGGAGACATTTGTGACATGTAGCCGTAACTCTTGCTGATAGATGATGTGAGTCCTTGTAACCCACCCCCCGATGGCGAACAGTCGGCACCCAAAGCACCACATACACCAAAAAACACCCCAAAACAATCTTATGTCTCAGAACACCGTCTCTGCACAACCCTCCCCCCGGCAACCCACCATCACAGTTTAAAAAATCTTAGAAACAATCTTTCCTCATCTAAATCCTATTGAACATCTGGAGAATGAACCCTTCCAGCCTGAGACAGCTAGAGCAGCGTTTTAAAGAGGAATGGATAGAGCAACCTTTTTGTAGGGGTAGGTGGCGTATTAGAAGTTACAGAAATCACTAGATTGCTGTGATCATCTTAATAGATCATGAGACAAACTCTTAAGTTAATGAAATGGTCATTTTTACAGAGACCTAAACCATCCTCTCCCCTGCAACCTCCTCCAGCAATGGGGCCCCATGGCGTTCCATGGCCAGCCTGGAGCAATAAGCCCCCCAGTGTGTGCTGCGTCGACCCAGGGACATCCTGCTACCAGGACATGCCCTAAACACCTCCTCCTGGCGACCTCCAGGAGGCAGTCTGACCAGAAATCTGAACCACCCCTCTTCGCTCTTCTGCTTTATTGTGTAAGAGTCTGAGTATTACCCCGGCTTTCCACAGCAGCCGTCAGCAGCACGTTACTGCAGCAGCACGTCATAGCTGCTGATAGGAACCGCTGTGGTCAACAGAACCTTTTCCACTGGAGCAGTCGGCAGCCGTCAGCAGCGCGAAAGTCGGCCGCGTCTCAAGAGCCGCATGTCGCGGCCTTTACGCGCCGGTTCTATTTTCTACGCGCGACGCCTCTGAAACGGGTCAAGTTCGACATTTTTGGGGAAGGAAAGACAGGAAATCGGACGCGGAAATGGAGAGAAGCTCCCGAGATTTTCAGAATAAAGAACGTACTGCCTTCCGGTCGCTTTACTTTAAAAAAGGTTACTAAATGTGCGTCCCCGTGAGAAGTTATCACCTAGCTAGCGGTCTCCTTTGTTTTTCAGGTCCGTATTGGCGATTATAAAACGGACAGAACATAAAAACACAAACCATGTTGTAGTTTTCTCCTGCTTGTTGTTGTGTTTACTGACGAAGTCACTCGTGTGACTTCGTGCTCTGTCGGTGACAGCTGCTCCCCTGCTGCTTCGCGTCTCGTGGGAAGGGCCAAGCAGCAGCTTACGCGAGCAAGACGTGCTGCTGCAGTAACGTGCTGCTGACGGCTCCCGTGGAAACCCGGGGTTAGGAGTTTCTTAACAGAGAAGCACCAACAACTCTATCCACGTCTTTACACCTGAAGCATATTCAGTTGATTATTCAATCGAGCAAGTACAGGAATGTGTAAAGGTCATTTTAATCTCACAAGATTAGGATTATTACAGTTTTTCAGAGAAAGATGAAGGTGACCAACAGGGCCGTTGTGCTGGTCCCTTAGGGAACAACATGTGAGGATTTTTTTTTTCAGGTGAAAAATGATAAAAACAAAAAATGGATCTAGTTCAAATTTAACAGACTGTTCAGTGTAATGTCAAATTTAGCAAGTGTGAAAAGTAAAAAGGTGCAACAGCACATGCTGTTCTGTAGTCGTCTCTGGTTACCTAGCAACCACAATGTGATCATGAGGCAAGCTGCTGTGTTTGCATTCAGTCCACTGAGACTAGACGGCACCTGACAGGACTAAATCATCATTATTATTATTATTATTATTATTATTATTATTAATATTATTGGAATGCAGAATGTTCCAGTAGGTTAAGTGATCTTTTAACTTTTTAAATGTTTGTGTTGTGATGTGAGTTATAAATAGAAATTGTGAAACAGGGCATGGCGAGGATAACCTGCACTCAGACATATTTCAGTCAAGTTGGTGTGTGAGTCTGAATGTAAATAAGAGCGGTTGTTTTATGTTGTCGTGAGGAACGTGGAACAGAGAAATTCGTTGAAGAATTTCAAGTCTTTGTTTGAATTATTTGATTAAAAAACAGCATATTTTAATTACACTTACTTCATTGATAATGTTTAATATGAGATTATCTTGCATTGTTTTATTTCATTCTTTATTTCTTTGTTTCATTCAAGTGCTCTGAATCTGGTTTTAAATGTGTTCAAGGAGATATGATCAGGTACTTTCCAGTTTTCCTGCAGCCTGCTCCATGCAGAAGGAGCAGAGTGAACGAAAGCCCTGTTGCCCAGGTCGGTGCGAGCAAACGGGACACAAAGTAACAATTGATCATATGCTCACAGACTGAGAAGTTACAGTTCTCTGTGAGATTAAGTTACAGATGTAGTTGGGTAGTAATCCAAGCATGGCCTTATAAATGAAATTTCATCAATTTCCCAACCTCCCAGTGGATAAGGAACGTCATCCCACTGGAGAACACAAGTCACAATGATGGGTCAGTGGTCCAGGGGCGGCGTTAGGCCCGGCTACTTGGGCTGAAGCCCCGGATGTTTCACGTTAAGCCCCGGATCTAAATCGCGGAAGAAGCATGCAGTACCAAAGTCCAACAGAGAGGGCGCTGCTGGCAGTAGCTTGTATACAGCCTGCCTGAGCCTCCACCACTGAAGAAGAAGCCCTTCAGCAGCTGGCTTCTTCTACACTCTCTGCCTGAAACGCATGAGTGAAGAAGATGGACGTAAGGACGTTTTTTAGACAAAAAGTACAACGACAGAACCCCAGCTTTGATGAGACTGGTGTTGACTCAGGTTTGTGAGTCTTATTTGAAAATATTTGTTGTGCTGCTGGTTTGCCTAAAGTTAGCTTATCAGGTAAAGTTGATGGAGAAAGAAAGGGAATATTTACTATCATCTCACACTAAACACTAACAGGAACAATACTCTGCCCTGAAAATGCTTAATATGTAGCTTCAGATTAAAAATTATGTGGCACAAGACAAATATATATGATGTTGACCAGTGCTGTCACGTGGTGTGCGCGCGTGTGTGTGTGAGTGTGTGTGTGTGTGTGTGCGCGCGCGTGTGTGTGTTAAGCCCCGGATCTTCTTCAGTCCTAAATCCGCCCCTGATTTTATCCACTGCTCAGCGAGTTGTAAATGGTGAAAATAGACACAGCTGCTTTTTATGTCAGATGTTCAGAAGCTGGAAGAGAATTCATAATAAAATCCTTTATATAAATGACAAAGGGCATTTCCAATGCTCTACACAGAATTAAGCAGAAACTTAGAAAAACAACACACACACACGTTTCCTGAAGTACAAAACCAATTGCTTACATAATTCCATTTTTTGGTGCATTGTCAGGTTTCATTTCAATGTTCTTTTCCATTCATAAAAACAGATGAGTATTTACGCTGCAGTAATTTTGGAGGGCTGAAGTGTAGCGTGGAGAGGTTTTAATAATAGAGATGCACAGCTGTGGAGGGGTGAAATGGTCACGGCACTTGTGAGGCATCGGGAGGTAACTGCTACTAGTCTTCCTGTAAGAGCGGATGGCTTTGGAGCTAGGTGTGTAGTCTGAGTGCTTAAACACTTTTATTTGTTTGCAGCAATCTGGCCAGAAAGGTCTTTCCAAAAAAATAAATAAATAAATAAAAAACACTGTGTTGTTTAGTTCTCACCACTCTTTAGCCAAAAAGCACAGACCAATGAATGAATTGGTGAACAAAGCTGGTGAAGTAAAAATTGGTGAAATTTTCTTTGTAGCTAGACATTTAACCTTTGTGTTGCAACTATGTGGGTGACAGGCTAACTGAAAAAGCTCAACAAATACAATTGATGCAAAAGAATTATGTTTATGTTTATGTATTTAGCAGACACTTTTGTCCAAAGCGACTTACAAGTGATAATCGGCATGTTGCCCTTGAGGCTAACAACAACAATAACAACAACTTGACATCAATCATGGAGAGGAGGGAACAACGGAGTGGACAGTAGAGAGGGGGGGCGGGTGCAGGGAAGGTGCTAGTCAAGAAGATGCTCTCTGAAGAGCAGGGTCTTCAGGAGTTTCTTGAAAATTGAAAAGGAAGCCGCAGTTCTGGTCAATAAGTTATGCTGCTATTGGCTTAGACTGCCGGAGGACACACTGACCACTTTCCACACTCAACTATTTTTTTCTACAATCTGCTCTTTAACTGTATTATTTCAGGCAATTTCAGCTGTTAACTTTAGTTTTTCTCCCCAGAAGAAGCTACAATGATGTTCTGCTGAGCTGTGGTGGCCTCATGGAGGGGGCCATCATCTTGAACACTGTTGCTAACCACTTAAACATTCTCCCTCTCCTGATAATAACACGTTACTTTCCTTGACATTGAATGTGCTACTACTAGTTTACCCGTTTAATAATAGATTCACTAGGATAAATACAATAAAGTTTATCTCTCGCCAAATAGAATATTTACTAAGAAATCACAATGTAACCATAGAAACACTACTTGGTGTGTGTGTGTGTGTGTGTGTGTGTGTGTGTGTGTGTGTGTGTGTGTGTGTGTGTGTGTGTGTGTGTGTGTGTGTGTCTGCTCTGTCTTCTTGATCTCCAGTGAGTCGTGGAGGATTGCTGCTGATACTGAGCCAGGATCCTCTGGAGGTTTCTTCCTGTTAAAAGGGTGTTTTTCTCTCCACTGTCACTGCATGCTTGCTTAGTATGAGGATTACTGTAAAGTCAGTGACTCGATGCAATTTGCTGGGTTCCTAAGATAGGAAACTTTTTTTCTGATT
>SSNQ01034707.1:784071-814804 GCA_006942095.1 Nothobranchius kuhntae | reverse complement strand
AGTGCTTGGTAGGTCATTCCACATTTGTGGAACGATGCAGGAGAAGAGTCTGGATTGTCCTGAGCATGGTGTAGGCACTGCTAGCCGACGATCCTGTGATGACCGGAGCAGCCGGGCCAAGACGTAAGCCTTTGCAAGAGGATTCAGGTAGATGGGTGCCGTACCATCTCGGACTTTGTATGCTAGTGTTAGCAATTTGAATTTGATGCATGCTGCTAGCGGTAGCCAGTGGAGCTCAATGAACGGAGGGTTGACGTGTGCTCTTTTTGGCTGATTGAAGACCAGACGCGCCGTTGCGTTCTGGACCATTTGAAGAGCTCTCACAGTACAGCCTGGAAGACCAGTTAGAAGGGCGTTGCAGTAATCGAGGCGGGAGATGACAGTTGATTGCACCAGGAGCTGGGTGGCATGTTGTGTTAAGTATGGTCTGATCTTTCATATGTTATATAGCGCAAAGCGGCATGAACCAGCAACAGAGGCAACATGATCTTTAAAGGTCAGGTGTTCATCAATCACAACACCCAGATTTCGAACTGCCTTTGAAGGAGCCAGAGATAGGAAATCATTTTGGATTGAGATATTGTGCTGTATGGATGGTTTTGCTGGGATGACAAGTAGTTCAGTTTTAGAGAGGTTGAGTTGGAGATGGCGGGATTTCATCCATTTTGGTATGTCAGAGAGACAGTTTGATATTCGTGCAGAGACAGTGTGGTCGTCCAGTGGAAATGACAGATAGAGCTGGGTGTCGTCTGCATAACAGTGGTAGGAGAAGCCATGTGATCGAATGATCTTACCCAGTGAGGTGGTGTATATGGCAAAGAGAAGAGGTCCTAGTACAGAGCCCTGGGGGACTCCTGTGGCAAGATGGTGCACGGTAGAGGATTGTCCAAGCCAAGATACACTGAATGATCGTCCTGTGAGGTACGATTCAAACCAGGCTTGTGCTTTCTCTGTGATGCCCATGCTAGAGAGTGTGGACAAAAGGAAGCCATGGTTGACAGTGTCAAATGCAGCCGATAAGTCGAGCAGGATAAGCACTGAGGATTTGGCAGTCGCTCTAGCTTCTTTTAAGCATTCCATCACTGCTAACAGAGCAGTTTCAGTGGAGTGGCCCTTTTTGAACCCAGATTGGTAAGGGTCAAGCAGACAGTTTTGAGAGAGGTATTCTGTGATTTGCTTGAAAGCCACCCTTTCAATGATTTTGGACAGAAAAGGGAGGGGAGAGATAGGTCAGTAGTTCTCCACATGATTTGGAGGAAGAGATGGTTTTTTTTTAGCAGCGGTTTAACCTGAGCATGCTTGAGAGAGGTGGGAAATGTACCGGATGTCAGTGAAGCGTTGATCACATGTGTCTGAATAAAGGATCGGAGTCAATCTGAATCGGGGGGGGACAGATCCACCCCGTCCCCCACCCTATCTGTGCACCTGCTCTCAGACAACATTTCCAATGAAACTAATTCCAAACAGAATGACTCCTTAAATGTAAATGAGAACCCGTTTCTCTACGGTTTATAAAATTCATTTTTAAATTTATTTCTGACAGGAACTTCTTGTTTGGCAGCCAGTGTCTCGATCTCGCTGTCAACAAAGTTTTTCTTATTTTTTCTGGAAAACAAACAGGAAATTCCCTCACATGCTGAGTATGCAGCGTGACCAAATATGGTTAATTGAGAGTGTTTCTTTATGTAAATAATGGTGAACAGACACGAGCACCCGGGTATGCAGAGGTGGGATTTGTCATGAGACGATTGTGGAGGAACGTGCATATGAGCGGCCACCACACGTTTCATAAATCAGGAGATTTACTGACCTATCTCTCCCCTCTAAATTTCATTCGTAGGAAGGAATATAGAAATGTTCATACAAACGTTTTGTTAAATGAGGCCCCAGGCATTTTAGTGCATTTAAACTTTTTTGTTATTTTGCAGTTATTTAAATGATTATTGTATTTTTAAACTAACAACAGAAAGAAGTGAGATTTAAAACCTAAAAATATATCAATGAACTAACATAATCAATAACAACAAGAAGAAGAAACGAAATGTCTGACCTGGTTTGTGGTTTTGTTTGGACACGAGTAGTCTCATTATCTGAATTTCAGAAATGTTCTGGAGCATTCAACAAGCCCTGCTTACTACTGACAATACTATAATAATAATAATAATAATAATAATAATAATAATAATAATAATAATAATAATAATAATAATAATTATTATTATTATTATTATTATTATTATTATTATTATTATTATTATTATTATTATTATTATTATTATGAACTTCCAAATGTTATCTTACATTTGATATTTTGGGGTGGCACCCGGGCTGGCCAGCACACACCCCCACACCCCACACCCACCCCTCTGAACACGCCTCTGTTGTTGAGCTGGAAACTTGACAGGTTAATTTTTGACGCCACTCTGCAGTAGGGTTGTCACAGTGTGAAAATTTAACCTCACGGTTATTGTGACCAAAAATTATCACGGTTTTCGGTATTTTAGCGGTATTTTTTTAAACATGTTACATTTTCAGACAACTAAATAACCCTGTATATGAGGAAAATATTGTCCTAAGTTTGTATCTAAATTTTGCCTACAATTTGTTATTTTGTAATTATGTTGTTTATTTGTTTACATTTTCCCCTTTAGTCTTTAAAATAGCAATATTTGCCCATTCTTATTTTATGTCTGTTTGATGTCATCATATAAAAAATATTAGATCAGATGATACTCAGTACTCAAGTACTTCTAATCAGATACCTTTTCACCCTTACTTGAGTAATAAACCCTATATCAGGAAAATATTGTCCTCGGTTTGTGTCCTTCCAGTGAGTTTTGCAGGTGTGGGAAAATGTCATCAGGCAGTAATCATTGTTAAATTTATAATTATTCTCGGAGAGAGACCAACTCTTATCTGCCCCTGGGAGCCTCGTAATGCATAGCGTCATTTCAGCATGGGGTGTCCGCGAAACGGTTTATTTGCACGTAGCGGCGCTGCGGCTGCTTTATATAGCGACTCGTTGCATTCTTCCTCAACCCAAATCCTCGGATCACGCATTTTAGCTAAAACGCTAACGTTAGCTTGCCTTGCGTTGACTGTAGAGTTGTGGGTGATGGTCACGCAGATGTGTCATGAGATTTGAAGCGTTGCTGCCTTTCACAGACACTTTTTCTGCACGTGCTGCAAACAGGATAGCCATCTTCTATCAACTGTCACTCGGCGTTCTTCAAATATCCAAAAAATGCCCGTACTTCCCACTTTGTCTTCTTTGAGGGATAATAAATGTCCTGCGCGCTGCCTTCTCCTCCTTTGGCCATTATTTCAGCTTTATCTTCAAGAAAGTTTTGGTTGTAAACATCAAAGTGCGCATGTGCCGCCGGCAACTTCAGCAGATGATACGGTGGCTGGTAAGGGTCACCGCGCCTACACCGCAGCCACGGTAATTCACCGAGATAATATAGTTTTTTAAAAAACAAGACGGTTATTATTATTGTCAACTTTTTTTTTACCGGGGTTTGCCGCTACACCGGTTACCATGACAACCCTACTCTGCAGCCCTCTACTGGCCAGATACTGCGCTTGACAGTTTTGTGAAGCGGGTATATGCACTATAGGGGGAGCTCTTTACCTGCTTTGCGGCTGTTAGCTGTTATGCTAGCAGTTAGCTTTTTCAGTTCACCCACTGTCAATAAAAAGCAAAAGAAGTTGTTTTTTTTGGAATCATGAAGGAGCCTGGAAGTAAAAACAAGAGAGTGATGTCTTTGAAGGTTAAGCAAACCGCTAAAACCAGAGTGTCATGACTTGTGGAAGGCATTTAACCCAAGACATGCAGAATCAGCACGGGAGTCAGGATGTAAGAAATTAAAGTCTTTTATTAATCAAACGGGAACTAAAGGAGCACTGAAATCCGCCGTGGGCGATTGTTCAGAGTTCTTAGCTCAGCGAGCTGCGGGACAAGCAGGGTGCCAAGGTGACGAGTGTGGCGATCCAGCCGGACGGGACGTGAGGAAGCAGAGAGGGGAAATGTAGGAGCGGTGGAGGTTGTGGTGGTAATCCTAGGAGGGCAAACAGACGGAGCTTCAGGAGCAAGTTCAAAATCGTAATCCAAAAAAAAAAAAACAGTCCAAAGTCAAAATCCAAATAATCCAAACATGCGAGGTCAAACTACTACGAGCAAACAAGTACGAGTGGCATTCGTTACCAATAATGGAGTAATCATCTGGCTTTGAGTGGTGTCGCCATCCTCCTTTTAAACCCAATCTCATAATGATTGATTCAGCACACCTGGTGACCCTCTGCTCCTCACCTGTGGGACGCAGAACCTCAAAGGTGGTTAATTTAGGAGAAGCACTCACCTCGGCACGAGGATCATGACACAGAGTGAGCATTGGCGCGGCCTACACTAGTTTGGGGGAGCTAGAGGAGGCTACAAAATCACTGACTGATAGTGACCTGGCTTTGTTGCTACTGGATTTGTAAAAGATAATATTTTTGTCCAACAGTGTGGATCTTTTTACTTTGTGGTTTATTTTAGCATTAGTTGGCTCATGTTAGCGTTAGCTCATTGTTAGCACTAGCTGCAGCAGACTACAGCAGGATTGTTTACTACAGTTGTAATTCCACTTTCAACCAGTAGGGCAGAGGAGCAGAAAACTCGTGTTACTTTAAGGACTTTCCTCCTGACTCAACATGGGGCACGTTTGCTGCTGCCCTAAAACATCTCTTAGCTTTCTTTCACACAGAGCACAGTTTCCAGAGTCACAACACCACCGTGTGTTATTGAAAACAAATAAATAGGTTTACATATCATTGATTTGCTCATTATGTTACTTAATACAGTTACTCTAGGATTTAATTTGTCAGATTTGCTCCAATTATTCTGAAAATCCGTCTTTTTATAGAAATGTTTCGGTGGTTGTCGATCGTGGAGTCTAATTAGGCACAAAGATCTTTAAATAGACAGGCTGAGTAGCAGCAGCAGCGAATCTTATGGAAACAACGGGAGTTGGAAACAGTGAGGGATTTGCCAGAAACATGTATTGTCAACTAAAGAGTGAAGGATGCTTTTATTTTTCTCATCACAATGTTTTTGTTGGCCCCCCCTCCTGTGCTATAATGGCTTTTTGTGACAGTATGTTTTGGTCCACTGATAAAAAACCTGTAAAGCAGCCAGATGAAATCAGTCAGAGGATCCTTCTTCTACCATGAAGCTTTAATTAAAGCAGCTACAGGGGTTAACCTGGCCACCAGACCCTAGTGGGGCCTCCTATAGTCGTTGGACGGTTAGATCTGAGTCCTAAAGCTGCCGGGAACGAGCCGCTGCTGTGCATTCCCCCGAGTTCTTCAGGCTAAGGTAGTTTTTTTCTCTGCAGACTCTGAGGATTCTTCTGAATCACTTTGACTATCGCCTCTTAAACTAAGAACAGCTATTGTGGCTAAAACAGAAGCGCTGCAGAGCAGAAACCTTTCATTTCCACCAAGATAGTCACCTCAGCCGTGATGCAGTGGGACTCATCTGTGCTTCCATTAACCTTTGGATTGACACAGTATGTTTCTGGTTGATCCAAGGGATATTGTCTTCTTTCTGTTGCTATTCACATCTGATCTCTGAAGATTAGAGCCTGTCATCCTGTCCTGTCAAAGCCTTTCTCGTGCCATTTAGATTTTTTCCCCTCCAGATATGTCCTCCGTGCTCCTATACTGGCAATGGAGAGATAAGATGAGGCAAACATACAACCAGTCATTAGCGGTAACAGTTCCCACTAGAACACATTTTTCAAAACTGCATTCAAATGTAATTGATCTGTAGGGCTTGTTCTACGGATGCACCGATACGATACTGGTATTGGTATCGGTAAAAGTTAACCGATACCAGGAACCAATACCAATGCAGTAGCTTGAAAATGGCTTCACTGTAACTTGTCATTTCTGTTCACCTAATATTTCAGTTTTGTGATGATTTCTATTCACATATTTTACTTTTTATCTACCTCACAGTCTTATCCTGTTGAAAGCAGAGTAGAAAATAAAATCTGTATTCCAAATCAAAGCATTTTTTTGTGTGGTAGAAGTATAGGTATCAGTAATCGATATCGGCGAATATTCAGAGCCAAGTATCGGTTTGGAAAAAAGTGGTATTGTTGCATCCCTAGTTTGTTCTAGTGGTAATGGTCTTTTAACCATAATAGGATGTCTTCTGCTGTGTTTGCAACATAGCAGCACTCCAGGACCAGGATTGCCTACCCCTGTTCTAGGGTGGCTCCACATCTGGGTTAGCTTGGGTCAGCTGCTCAGTCAGAGAAACACTACAAATGTTACCTTTAAAGAGACAATGTGTAGTTTTTACCAATAATCTCTGGAAATCGAAATGTTGTTTAAAATGAATTAAATGATTTCCAGTTGTTGAAAATTATTGGCGGTTTCGTAACATATATCCATAAGAAAAGAGTCTAAAATACATGGGAGCGGGTCTAAGTCTCTGGGCGACACCATGTTTCCTTCTACGGAAGCCCGCGAGGACAAAATGCATTTGCTGATTTGTAACAAACGATTATAAAACTTTCGCCGTTCATAAACACTGTTGTTTTACACATTTACCTCTTCACTCGTTGCCAGTGATCAAAGGGAATCTGATGTGCTTTTCATTTCGCTGGCGGTTGCACTCCCAGGGATTTTTGACCCTAATGGCCATCCGTTGGTAAAGTCTTACTCGAACACAAAAATACTGCTTGCTTGCAATCATTTAGGTATGTTCCGCCTCCTATCACCAGGGAAAATACACACCATCACTTTAAATTATTCAGATGTTTGTGTGTATTTACAGAAAGATGGTAACAATTCAGTTACTGTAGCTTTAGATACAATAGCAGTTCAATAGGTTTCAAAATATTTTACAAAAAATATGCTTATCTTTATCTCTTTATCAATAAAAACATGAAAGTAGTTGTCTCTGCATCTTCTTTCAGCGTCAGATAAATGCATTCACATGCTTTGGTTCCACATCTGGCATTAAGGTAAATATCACAAAAAATCTGTACGTAGAGGTGCTTTGGCTCCGGCCTCAGCAAGGGGGTCACGGGGGGTCCAAGCTTGCTGCCAGGGTGGACCTGGACCCCCCCTTGAACCACCCCTCACCACAGGTGTCTCCATTTTCTTCCATTTTACAAAAGTGGAGCTGATATATCTTACTTTTCAGGCACTGCTTTGTTATACCTTTAAACTTGAGCCTGCACACTCCGGAAAGCTGAAACCTTTCTAACGTAATTTTCTATTATACAGGTGAAACAACATTTTAGGACAATAAAATCCAAGTTCTGGTCTTGGACTTGACTTAAAACTTCATTAGACTTTAGAGTAAAGACAAAATTTACTTGCAAAAAACAATCTGGTCCCACCTTTGCTATTTATGCAAGACAGATTTTAATAATAATCTTTTTGACTGTGTTTACCCAACTGGAAATCAGCTTTCACTATCAATCAGTACTATTTATCATTTATAGAAACCTCTGTCTCCCTTCCATCTGATCACATAATAATCTTATTTCTTGCACCAAACAATCACTTTGCCAAACATTCCATTCCAATGATTCAGTAATGGTAAATAAACATAACCAATAGAAATAAAGTCCAGCTAGATACCAGGAGTAGGGTTCTAATTATTTCTCATACTGAACGTGGTTCCTCTGAATGAAGGTCAGATGGTTTTTAATGTGGAGGTTTACTCCAGCTAATGAGATACATTTATGCATGAGGCTATTGCTACATAAACTTTATGGTAGCAGCTCTCACTGGAAAATTATGTGATTAAATCCAGGGGCTGGGATGAGGATCTGCTCCTCCAAGTCCAAGACCATAGTCTTGAGTCTCCAGGTCAGGGATGAGGTCCTGCCTCAAGTGGAGGAGTTTAAGTATCTCGGGGTCTTGTTCACGAGTGAGGGAAAGCTGGAGTGTGAGCTTGATAGGTGGATTGGTGCTGCGTCTGCAGTGAAGGGGGCGTTGTACCGGTCTGTCGTGGTGAAGAGAGAGCTGAGCCCTCATCTTTAGTCACGTGCTTTGGTATTGATCCTTGGGTAGTGACCGAAAGAATGAGATTGCAGGTTACAAGTGGCCAAAATGATGTAACGTCCAGCAATGGTCAGTTTTCACATACAGATTGACCGACATGCCACCAGTCGTCTGCAGACATAAAATCCACCTTAGAGAATGAGTTTTCTCCACAGGGTGTCTGGGCTCTCCCGAAGAGATAGGGTGATAAGATTGGTCATCCCGGAGGGGCTCCGAGTAGATCCGCTGCTCTTCTACATCAAGAGGTGGCTCGGGTATCTGATTAGGATGCCTTCTTGACGCTTTCATGGTGAGGTTTTTCATGCACGTCCAACTGGGAGGAGACACAAGGGGAGACCCAGGACATGCTGGAGGGACTGTTTCCCACCTGGCCAGCGAACACGCTAGATTCCCCCCGGAGGAGCTGGCCCAAGTGGCTGGGGAGAGGGAATTCTGGTCCTCTCGTCTTAGGCTGCTGCCCACGTGATCCGACTCTGGATAAGTGAATGGAGGGAAATCCATGTTTCGTGGAAACGTGTCAGCATTTTACTCTTGTATCAGTCACCAAGAAGCACAGTGATTCTGTGACATTTTAAATATTAAAATCATTAATCAGGTGTCATCTTTTGTCTTTTATTTATGTCTCTTTATTTGGTAAAATGTACACTTTCTTTCTGAAAGAAATGACTTGAACTAAAATGTTTCATGGTTTGATGCCTTGATAACAGGACAAATGGAAATAAAGATTAAACTCTTTTATGGTGCAGCTACATTTGAATATCCAGCACATCATAAAGGTTGTATTTCTGTGACGTGCTCATGGCCAAATACTTTATGGAGGTAAGCCCAACATCTCCTGTTTTCTCATAGCACAAAAAACTCAAATCTGGGTTACGGTCAGGAGGGCAGCAGCTTCTGAATAAACTAGAAACATCACAAACACAGCACACGTAATAGCTGTAGACCTTCCATTACGACGGCGTAACTACCGAAGGGCCAGCAGCACACTGGTGCAAGGTTTTATGGGAGCTCTACGTGACAGCCCGTGGTCCCGACAGTCCATAAATGTTACAGCCTGTAGCCGATGAAAGAGGGAGGGCTGTGATTCCACCAGAGGATAAAGATTTATATTACCCACAACAGAAAAATCTAAACCTTTATCAACTCTGAGTGCTACTCCAATCATCCAGTTCATGTTATGATTAAAAGGCCATTCGAAGGCGGAGATGACGGGTCTGTACGCCCAGCTTTACCCTCCAATAACGGAGTATTTTTCATAAAAGACCTTAATGAACAAATTAATTCTCTCATTAGGAGTGAAATGAGCCCATTAGCAGCTGCTGTTCCTGGATCTCTTGCAAGCAAAGATTGATTTAGATATGAGGGATTTCTTTTCTGGTCCCGTTTAAGTGGTCTAATCTATCTTTAACTTATGTTTAGCTCAAATGAATCACGTGTTTGCTGTTTTTAGTCTTGAATGATTTGTGCGTCATTTGATCAGAGAGATCACACAGCACTTTATTTTTAGCGGCGCTGTTCATTTATGTGTAGTATAAATGTAGAGGTGAGTGATGATGGGACTGCAGGGCCGTGCGCGAGTGTGAAAAGTAGCTTGCAGCTGTATTTCTACTTTCGACTCAAGACCAAAGATTACGTGTGGAAAATTTAGACAAACAAGTAAATCAGGAGCTTTGCTGCTGAGTCACCAACCTAATATTATAAGAAATATTTTACATTTTATTCTCCACCAATAACTTCTCTTTAGGAAGATTCATCCATCCATCCATCAATTTTCACCCGCTTATCCGGAGTTGGGTCGCGGGGGCAGTAGCCTAAGTCGAGAGGCCCAGACATCCCTCTCCCCAGCCACTTGGGCCAGCTCCTCCTGGGGAATCCCAAGGCATTCCTTGTCCAGGTGAGAGACATAGTCCAGTGGTTCCTAACCTGGGGGTCCCGACCCCGACAAGGGGGCGCCAAAGCCTCTCAGTGGGTCGCCAGGACCTCTCCACTTTAAGGGGTTAAAACTTCATTTATTACTTGTTTATAGCCTACATTTTGCTCACTTTTTTTTCATGAGTGAAAAGTTTACAGATATTAAGACAGGAAATAATTAGTACAGAAAAAGTAACACACTTTTGAGAACATTTTGCTCAGCTCACTGTTTTATTTTCAAGTGTCAAAAGTTCATTAAAGATAGGACTGGTTGATTAATCACAGCCTTTACAGTAAATAATCCAGTATAAACAGTAATATACACATTTAAGTACATTTTGCTCAGTGTATTTTTTATGTGTCAAACGATTATTGAAAGGAATGATTGATTTATCAGTGTTTACAAGAAACAACGTGCTCAGAAAAGTAATACAAACTGTCAAGCACATTATGCTCTGTTTGGTTTTGTTAATGACTTTGTTCTGTACTGGAGCCTACTATTACTGTTATCTATTGAATCAAAGCATATTAAAATGTGCTTGAACAATTTTATCATTTCTTAATAATGTTTGTACTGGAAGAGAGAATGGGAGGGGGTCGTCAAAAATTTTACTGGTAAAAAACGGGGTCCCTTGGGAAAAAGGTTGGGAACCGCTGACATAATCCCTCCAACGTGTTCTGGGTCTACCTCTAGGCCTCCTCCCGGTTGGACGTGCCCGGAAAACCTCACCAGGGAGGCGTCTTTAGGAAGATTTAGCTTTTAAATTTTTCGTTTTTCTAACTCACAAAGAAAAGTGTATGGCCACCAGTCATGTGATGTGACTTGCACCTGTGGTAGTCAGACTAAGGATTTTTGAAGTAGACATATTAATCATAAATATCGGATCTGATGGATGTGAAGACTGACAGAATTAGGAGAGAAATTTTCAACCTCTCATTCTTATCCGTTCTAAGCGAATGCTGCAGTAGCATCACACAATAGTTACACAATCATAGCTGATAGGAAATCCACAGCAGTCAGTCGATCTACGAGCACACTACACACCAGTGCCCGAGCTCCTCTTTCAGCGATTGTTAAGCAGCACAAATAGGCTCTTCTCCCTCCTGTCACTCCGCTGCCAGTCTCCTTCTTCAGCGAAAGCCTGGAACTGTGTGTGACATGGTCGGGATTGTGTTTTGGTCAAATAGAGGCATTAGAGGCAGGGTCCACCAGTTCATTCTGCACAGTCGAATGAAGAGCTGAGGCTCCGTGGTCACTTGTGAGGGATTCAAGGCATAATTGTGGTTTGCACGCAGTCATTCGGCCGTATTTCACAGCTGAGTGAGCTGATACTGCGCCACAACTACGACCACCACTTCACAGCTTAAATATAGCTGCTGCACACACACGCACATACACACTGTGCTGCTGCTACAGAACAACTGTGAACAGACTTGTGACCTTTGGTGTTCAGTGTGCGCCCCGTAGATGAACCCACTTGGTCATGAACCTTTTACTGACCTCAGATCTGGTCAACAAAATCTCTAACATCCTCATATCAGGACTCATACGGCCTCCCTACTTAGCCTCCCTACTCGGCGTACTTGCAGCACTGTTCACTAATGTAAAACACCCACAGAAGAGCTTTTTCTTCTATTAAATAGAGGTTTTTAAGGACAGGTGTTATGTTTTATCCGTAAATGACTAAATAAGTGAACCACTGCTGATTTAAGAGGTTTTTGGCATCCATAAAAAACATGTTTTCTTCTGACAAAACCGATAAATATTTAGAGTACTCTTATTTAGTAAAACCCATTGTTTAAACATTTGAGATTCAAATTTTATTCCATAAAAAATTAATTTAGTTCATGAAATTCTATAAAAGATACAAATTCAGTTTGTTTCATATTGTAAAATTTCCCAAAGCTGCTGCCAGCAATCCAAAGTCCACGCATTTACAGCTTAATGTTGAAAGTCGGATTTGGCCTTCCATAGAATTCTTGTTTCTGACCAGCTTGAGGTCCTGTAACAGGAAAACCTGACGGTGTTTNACAACATGAGATTTTTTCATTCTGTGTAAATATTAGGCTGTGAAATGGTTGTTTTATTCTGAGTGTTTAATGCCATTTTTGGTTCTTTTTTAAAACACATGAAAGGTTTCTCTTTACCTTGCTGACAGTTTTGTTTGCGTCTGCAAACATCCTCAGAGCTGACGCTGATGGTGGCGTTACTTCCTACTCTGTTTATCCGGGGAGACGCCACCATCAGCGTCAGCCCTGAGGATGTTTGCAGACACAAACTGTAGGCTTTGGTAAATTGAGTGCTTTAAAAGCTCAATATATATATTACCTCTACTTATGACCAATAAGCTGTGATACTCTATCTAAATATAGAATATCACCCTGCCTGGTCTTTATTGTGCTTTAATCAGAAGATTCTAGGATTCTTTATTTATTAGGGGATTGTACGGACTTCGTTTTGATTCAGAAAACAATCAGGTTTGTAAAAGTAAGAGTTTATTTGACCAACAATTTAAACATGACAAGTTAACTAAGCATTTACTGTGATGGATGGAACTAGATGTGATGTATGAAAGCTACGTGTGAATGCAATGTTAGTCAGAACTTCCGTATCTCGGAGAGCTGTGTTCTGGATGTAAAAGAATTTGGTTTCAGTTAAGCTATGAGGTTGATTATTATCAAGAACCCATCAGACGCTATCTGTGTGTCTACATTACCCGTTTTCAGAGACCCTCTTGGTGGATCTGAAGGTCAGAGAGGTCGGATGACCTCTGGCACCGGAGGGCTGTAGAAAACCGTGGCACCGACCCTTCGGTCCAGAGATGTCTCGGGTCACGACAGATGGATGGAACTGCGCATCTAGGACTCTTAAGGAGTCTAAACAATATCAGCTTGTTCTGCAGGAACTGTTTTGTTGTATCAGCTTCGCAGGTGCAAAAAGGTTTTGCCGACGTGTCAAAAGCTTTGGTGGTGAAAGGGGTGTTGCTTCAGGAGGCCGGTCTGAAGCTTCTCTAGAACTGATGAATCACCAGAGTGATCTGATTTTAACGTTCTCGTGTTATGATGGTGTAGCCAACCAGAGGTTGACAAGTTTGAGGGTTGTTACCAAGAATCTCAGAAACACGCCTTCTTTGATCTGGATGCTCTGATCTGGGGTAAAGGCTATTAATGTGTCATGGGCTTAACTTTACCTTACTTTGCTCTTGTGTGAGTGCAAATGCTATGACCTGGTCAAGTAGACATGCAATCAATCATTGAGCACAGATTAATGAAACATTTCGTTATTTTATAATTATTATAAGTAGCAATAAACAAATGTTTATTTAATGATTATCTGGCTTATAAGTTTTAGAAGTTCATATTTAATTTTAAAATCATCTTTCTTCTTTCTTCTGTGAAGCAAGGAGTCTTAGATAAAAGGGTGCTCTGTGAGGGACCTTGGAAGGAACAGGAAGTCAATGTTATGATTCCAGGATGTCAACAAGCAGTGCAGGATCTTGTGGCTTGTTGGCAGATAGAATATAAAATCCACCTCATAGGACGGAATTAGGTCTGTAGATGACCGATGACCTGTAGGTCAATCTGTAGTTGAAACTGACCATGTGTGGACGTTACTAAACAAAACTGTCAGCAAGGCTAAAGAGAAACCTTTCCTGTGTTTAAAAAAAATCCAAAAATGGAATTAGAAGCCAAACACAGAAAGAACGACCAAAGATATTCTGAGTGTTGGTTCACAAGTAGAGCTGCAAAAGCAGAACACATGCTGAGCAGGCACGAAGAGAAAACGGATTATTCTGAACATTTTGGATCGTGATGAGACTCTAAAGCCGGTGGACGTGTTCCAAACGTTTGTGGCAAATTTCATCCTAAAAGAGTCAAAGTGAAGTGTTGAGCAGCTGGAAACCATCAAGAAATGTGAGGCAACTTAAAGGTGTGGTTCACTTAAAAACATTTTTTAATGATTATTTCTGATTATAATTGGTCACTCTGAGTTTAACATGCAGGCTGAACATGCATCTGCTGCAGTAGCTTCTGATAGAAAAGAGACGGTGAAAGTCTAGGATATGAAAATCCTGACAGATCTACGTCCCGCTGTCACTTAATGTTTATGGACTCACCCATCTTGACTCACGACGGGAAGGCTGTTGTTGGTTCCGCGTCCAGGAAACAGCAGAGAATGGCTCTGCTAATAGAAGTTAAACGTTAGCATTTGCAACTCCTCCACAAAGCAGAATTCCTCCAGGCCTTTGTTATTTGTGGAGATAAAACATCAGCATTGCAGAGCAAACAGTCAGTGGTAGAGTCGTGTTGCTGCTAGTCAATCAGAGGTGAGATGTCCAAATATCAGGAAATAAAACTCCTAATTCAGTCACGTTCAGCTCACTGCTACCTTCTAAAACAGGCGCACCAGTGCTTCTTTCCCCTGAGTACGACTTAAATGGCATTAATTCCTACGGGACCCTACTGCAAATGTACTGATTAAATGAGTTAACCACACCTTAATACACAAAACCTTTTGCAAAAACAAATGCACTAGAGATGCACCAATTTATCATGTAGTATTTGGAATCTGCTAATATTCCTCGTGACCGGCTTAGCTGATGATCGGCCCATTTGAAAGTCGAAAATCCAATAATACTCACTGAATCGTCCTGATGAATTGGGGACGTCAAGGACTTCCATGAAGCCTAGATGCTGATGAAGGGTGATCAAAGCCTGGAGGTATCAGAAACTTCTGATGAGGCTCCATCTGGAGGAAGAAGAGGTAGGATGTCAGTGGAAAGAAGAACAAGAGAAGAAAAAAAAAAGATCAGAGTCACAGGATTGAAAAAGTTGAAAGATTTTGGATTAGAGGAGAAGAGCGATGATGACAGAATTAAGGATGGGGTGAAGTCTGACAGCGTGGGAAAATGAAAGTGACAAAGCAGAGAGAGATGAAAAGTTAAAACCTCAGAGAACGAAAGCAGATGTGGGTGAACAGAGCAGTGTCCAGAAGGACAAATGAAGCAGGAAGTGATTTACTTTAAACAGCTCACTTCCTGTTTGTGTAGCTGCTCCATTTATTCTTAAATCTATAAATCTCACTGGTGATGGATGCAACTCAGGTGTTTGCTCATTTCTCTGACTCCAGCCTGTCTCACTGAACCAGGTGTGGTTGTTTTTGGCACGCTGGCGTTTTCAGCCAAACTCTTCTATCTGCTGCTTGTTGAGAAAATCTGGCGTTATGAGACAAACCGGTGAGGCGTCACAACTACACCTTTTCCATTGATCACATTGAACATTTCACTAGTTGACCAAGTGTAATTCTCTAAATCCCACATTCATTGTGTGTTATTTTATTATTCATTTAAATGATCAGATTCTTCTTCTTGGGTCGTGTTTTGTGTTTCTGCTTGTTTTGTTCCATCGCATTTTGTGAAGAAATTGCTTTTTTTTACTCTCGTGTCTTGCTCTGAGGACTTTTCCTCACCTTTAAAACCAGTTAGAGGCGGGCTGTTGCTCTTGAGCCAGACTGGGAGGTTTTAGTGGGGGATGAAGCTCGCTGCCAGCTGGGATGAGCCCCACAGGACCACCTGTCAAAGCCTGCTGCAGGGAGGCATAAAGAAGTGTGTGTGTGTGGATGAGAGGTGTTTTTGGAGATGGATCATGGAAAAAATAAATCCTCTGCAGAATTGCAGTGGGCTTTGCATTCTCTGTATATTTTCAAGGTTTGAAAAGTAAATTAAATGATTTTCAGGGTTTTTTTTTTCTTTTCTCCCAGAGACGACACGGACCGTAGTCCACCTCAGGGACAATAGTTGGTGTTTATAATGTTTTTCCTCCAAAATGAAATTGGAGAACCTTCCAAGCATTTTTATTTGATACAATTGCATCTTGTGAAATATGAGCAAAAACAAGAGAATGCTGATCCGATGCAAATTGTTCTAAACTCGCATCGGCGCCACACCTCGTCTTCAAATTGAATCTTGCTTCTTTAATTTAGGATACATAATTTAATACGAGGATGTGTTGAGAAGAGAAATCCTCATTTGCTTTTCAGCAGCTGCAGAATTTGTTCATGGATTTAAAATCACAATAATAAGATTTTTCTTGCTGGTTTCTGAACTTAACTTACTTAAACTGTGATCATCTATAAAAACATTTAGCAGACAGACACACCTGCTGCACATTTTGCAGAAATGACTTGTGATGCTGGCAGTTTCATATTAATACCTGCTTAAAAGCAACGGTGGCAGAGGAGTTAAGCACCCATCTTGTAACAGGAGGGTTGTGGGACCAAGTCCCGCTCAGTCTATTGCAGTCGTTGTGTCCTCGGGCAAGGCACTTAAGCCACCGCCTGGTGGCGCCTGTCATTGCACCACAGGACAGCTGTGGCTACAGTGTAGCTCATCACCACCAGTGTGTGTGTGTGTGGGTGAATGACTGTGTTGTGAAGCACCTTGGGGATTTAGAACCCTAGAGGACGCTATACAAATGCAGGCCACTGTTATCAAAGATTTATTCAGAAAAAAAAGGATGAAGGAATTAAATCAGAATAAAAGCAAATTAGAGTACACAAAGTAAAAAGGCTCTGAGAAATTCAGAAATTATTCTTTTACAACTGTTTTGCATTAGAAGTTGTTAAATGATTTACTTATTTTGCATCTGTTTGCACAACTTAATTTATGAAGTGAACCTTTAAAATCAAAATAACTTTGCTTTTGATATTTTATGAATCAAGTTTTTTTTTTTTTTTACTTCAAGGCCGCTGATTTTGTTTATATTTGTTTTGCTTCTGGTTTTTTTTGGTCAAAATCCATTTTGGTAATTTTCAGTGAGACAATTATACCAAATAATAAAAAAGTCACTAATAATGTTAATATCTAAACAGTGAAAGCAAAACTAACTGTGTCATTGTGGTGTCCCAGCGATGCTGGGTTGGTTCTGTTTTTTATTTCTATTTCTGCAGATTTATGGAATATGAGGTTTTCCTGTGATTCCACCTGAAGTTAACTCCTTAATTATGAAATTGAAGGAACAAAACTTCCTTTTTTCTTATATTTGTGCAGAATTCTCGCATAAACTCTGCAAAGAGCACTAAAATCGACAGAGCAAATAAATCCAGTCTTTAGAAGAATAAACGGATCCAGTTTGCAGAGCTAGCATCCTTTTCATACTCCTCCTTCTTTTCATCCATTTATTATTAGCGCAGATTAATGTTTTAGTTGTTTGTTTTAGGAGCTGTGGTTCTGTCGGGGCCTAATTGAGGTGCAACAGGGAAGATTTTATCGCCTTTCATCACCATGAACAAGTTTGAATCATAGCAACAAAAAACTGTTTATTTTAAAACGATTTGTTTTAATTACTGTGTAATGAGTGGCTGCCGTGCAGCTGTGGAGCCTCAGAGCTGTGACATTATATTGTGATGTGGCCCCAGGCAGAAACAGAAGCTTTGGCTTTGTTTTGGTCGTTATCTTTTGGTTCTTAGCTGAAGTTTTAAAACGCACCTTTCACCATTGCTAAGCAGCGCCTGCTTGCATCCCTCTAGATAGATTTGTTTAATTTTAATGCTCTTTTTTTAAATGGAGCCAATTTTTTATGCTTTCAAGTTCATCTATGATTCAGTTTTCTCCTGATAAAATCAGGCTTGTCTGTGTTTTTGTTTTGTTTTGAGTTAAAGCCTTTAAACATGAACCAATCTAACAGCAACCAAGAGTTAAAGATTCAGATTTATGGTCAGGGATCATCGGTAAATGTTGAATAATTATTATGTATAAACTCAGCATTTAAGTGTAAGTTGAGTTCAGAAACACTAACAGGGTGGATTTCTGCCAACATGGAGGCTTGACCTGAGGCACTCCTGTTGAAGAGCGGCCTGTCCAAAGCCACCTCGCTGCCAGCCTGAATGAAGCCTGCGTGCTAGCTCTTCATGCAGCAGCAGAGCTGCGCTGTGGCTCGGTGCTGTGCGACTGTCTGCCCTCTGGTCGCAGTTTTCTTGTCACTTCTGGTCGGTTTGCATTAGCGCCGTTGCTCTCTGACTCCCACTGTTCCTCACATCAACTCCTTTCTTCTCTGACAGAAACCAATCCAGATTACTGAGTCACACTATCTTTCCTGCAAACCATTTGCTTGTGGGGAAGAATGGAGACGATTATCACACGTTTTCTTTTTTTTTGTGTGTGTGTGTGTGCTGCCATGCATTCGTCTTCTGGGCTCACTTATCCCTCATATCTGCAGTGTGAGCTGTGTGAGACCTGAGGCGATGCAGTGACTAACTACAGCATGGATTACAGCAGAACTGTCACTTTGATGCTCTGTTTAGATTAAATGCTTTTTTCATTATGCATGTCAACTCTGTAACAGGCACCAGACAAGGGCACCCCCAAGGGGTAGCCAGGGGTGGCCATGGCCACCCCTAGAAAATTGTTGGTCCCCCCAGGAATAGCCAGTGTTAACAAATCATATTAATGTTCAGTCAAACCATATATTGATCTTGTTCATTCAAGACATAATTGCAAAATAACATAAAATATCACAATTAATGAGTAAAGAAATAATAAGAATTTTTAAAAATACAAATGTTTCTGCTGCTCATCATTTTAAAAAGGTTTTTATCTCCACAGGTTTTTTTTTTTTTGTGAACACAGCAACAGGTGAATTAACCTAAAAAAAGCATTTTTAAATCAAATTTGGGATAACATTTTAAATAACTGAAATGTATTTATCTGAAATGTTTGTGTTTGTAAAATTTAAGTTAAATGTTTTGGATACATACTGTTATTTTAATAAAAACGAATAAATGTGCAATGCAGTACATCACCACAGGCTAAATTCTCCTAGAGTTACCACAAGGACCAATTTGGTGTACCACCCAAAAAATGTCTTTAGCCCCTTCTGGCCACCCCTATCAAAATTTTCTGGAGGCACCCCTGACCACAGATGTTTCATATCTTTAAATTCATGTTAAACTATGTCACCTCAAGTGGAGGAGTTTAAGTATCTCGGGGTCTTGTTCACGAGTGAGGGTAGGAGGGATCGGGAGATCGACAGGCGGATTGGTTCGGCGTCTGCAGTGATGCGGACGCTGAGCCGATCTGTCGTGGTGAAGAGGGAGCTGAGCCAGAAAGCCAGGCTCTCGATTTACCGGCCGATCTACGTCCCAATCCTCACCTATGGTCATGAGCTTTGGGTAATGACCGAAAGAACGAGATCGCGGATACAAGCAGCTGAAATGAGTTTCCTCCGTAGGGTGGCTGGGCTCAGCCTTATAGATAGGTTGAGGAGCTCGGACATTCGGGAGGGACTCGGAGTAGAACCGCTGCTCCTCCGGATTGAAGGGAGCCAGTTGAGGTGGTTTGGGCATCTGGTCAGGATGCCTCCTGGACGCCTCCCTGGGGATGTGTTTCGGACATGTCCTGCCAGCAGGAGGCCCCCTGGTCGACCCAGGACACGTTGGAGAGGTTACATCTCCAATCTGGTCCGGGAACGCCTTGCGGTCCTGCCGGAGGAACTGGTGGAGGTGGCCGGGTAGAGGGCGGTCGAAATATTGTATGTTGTTTTCTAAAAGCTCCACAATACATACGCCTGTAGAACCATTGATTCTTTTTGTCTGCTGTCCTTTTTGTGTTAAATTACAGGAGGTGGCAGGTGAGGGATCAGACAAAACAGAAAGAGAATGCTACAAAGAGCTCTGCTGGCCGGGAAAACAGGAACCTTTTGCAGGGGCGATGCTCCATGAAAAGGGTTCTCCCTTAAGGCTCTGAGATGCATGGAGTGAAGCTCCATATTAATTAGAAAATGAATTGGATAGATGCTCTTATCTGATGGCTCAGAGGAACAGCAGCAGCATGATCCAGTGAAGAGCAGCAGCATATGTGCTTCTGTTAACTGGAGCTTTTAATATTTATTTTTTTGTTAGCCCTCATTTTTTTTGGTACAAAATTTCATGAACTTTGGAATAAAAGCCAGAATCAGAGAGGTAAATAATTAAATAGACAATGCATACATTTATTTTCTGCACCTTTTACAAAGAAAATCAGAAAATTGTTTATAGTGAAATTTAGAAGATAATAAATAAAAATGAAACAGAAAAAGGAAACAACATACAGTAGAACCAATAAAAGGTAAAAAAAATGTAAAGAAACATGTTGGCAGCAAAATGTATCATTCCTGGTGCATCCCATAGTGTGGATCTGCAGCATTTTGTTAATATTCATGTCAAAACATCCATAATTTTCTCATTTCTATTTATTTTGATTTTAAGATAACAGTTTTTATATTTTCGTTCTTGTGAAGCACCGCATGATTTTTTTTCTTGAGAGGCGCTATATAAAAGATTGTTTTCCGTCTTTCTATTTGTTGGGGCATTGTTGACAGTATTGTAACTGTAAATTTCTAGAGGTTTGAGTCATTTTTTGGACCATCCATTATGTTCTTAACTCATCAGTTCTGTCAAATTCAGATGTAAACTTCTTCCAAACCAAGATTGTTCAAGAAGAAATCCACAAGCAAGCAAAAACGTGCTCATAGAAAACCATTTCTGAATGCTGAAAAATCTTCTTAAACAAAATTATTTATCTTTCAATCATTTATTTATGCTGGGCAACTCAAAGGTCATAAAAGGGCAGCTGGAGAGTGTGGCTGGATTCTATATTTGTGAATGACCTTATAAAGATGGAGAAGAAAAAAACAGGGCTGTGCCTGAAACAGAGCCCTGAGGAACTCCACTTAATAAATCACCATTTGTCTGCCAAAAAATGTTGGGTTTTGTCATTTGCTGTAGGATTTAAGCAGCTTGACTTGAAATGTTAAAGAGCGCTCACCCTAAACACTCCAGTTATCGCTGCACTCATTGAACTCCATTGCTGTTCAGGAGAAAAGTCATTAATTCTCTTGAATGTATTCTCTCTACATCTCTTATCTATGGATTTAATAGATCTATCAAACAGGTCTGTGACATGGTCTTGGCTCTGGGTGCAGCGTAGCAGATGTGACAATGTGTCTACATCCCCAACTCGCCTAATTGAGACAACACCCTCATTAACTCTAAGAGAAAATACTGCTTGCAGCTTGTACAAAGCTTCTGCTAAATTTCTGTGTGGTGTGAGTCTCTCGCTTTATTATAGCCCTGTCTCATTACAGCTGCCCCACCACCACCAAGAGCCCCAGGAGGGTGTGGGGGAGTAAAGAAAGGCAGAGCATCTTTGTTTTAGAGCTTTAGAGGTCACTCGTTGATTAACGTGTGGAGATACGGGGCTAATCATCAGCTGACCCTCCGGGTTCTACTGTCTTTCATGGTCGGTTTTAATCAATGGGTGTGAACAGAGAACAGAGAAGTGTCTTAAGAAAAATCAAAAACTCTTCACCACCGTCAAGCTCACGCTGAAGATCACTGATTTGTCCATGAATAAGTAGATGGTTGAAGGTTGAGGATGAGTCCTGAGGTGTCGCCAAATATGAAAAACCAGAAAGTTATTCAAACTGTAGTTTAACTCGCCTGACTTCGTTTTCCAACAAATGTTCTTCGACTTTAACTTCTGGGCGATGCCTCCGGCCACCGGAGCTAATCCATCACATTCTGTGGAGATGCAGTCTGACGTGGTGCCAACATGACTACTCATCATAGCCCAGGGGCAACGTGTTTTACTGCAGTCAACAAGTTCAAAAGTATGTAGTGTTCATTTTTAAGCAGGACTCAATAGGAAACTCAAACACAACATGCTGTGGTCTATGAGAGAGCAGCTGGTCAGCATGGAAACATCTCACCGTTGGTCTGTCAGGGTGCAGAAACCCACTGGCCTTCTTTTACTTTGAAAAGTTCTACACTAACTTCCTCACACCCGCCTTAATAAGAATACATGAACGCAGTGAGGTGAGGTGTTTAACCCTCCCAATGTCCTAATGGATGTGACCCCGTGAGGAAACTTGACCATTGAGCAGGGTTGATGGTTTGTCCCTTGGGTCCACATGGCAGGGGTGAGTTGGTGCTCACTCCTCATGGTGTGATTTCACCATGCCTAACCCATACCCCAACCTAACCATAACTAATGCTGATCTATTCCTAACCTTAATCTTAACTAAAACTTAATTCACACTATACCTCTAACTGGTATAGTAAGCTTCTGGTATACTTTAAAAAAGTGGGGACCAAAAAATGTCCTCACTTTGTAGGGAAAATGGTCAAAATGGTCCTCAGTATGCAGTGTGTATAAGAACACACACACACATACACACACACACACACACACACACACACCTCAGATGCAAAACTATACTGTGACCCTCATCTCAGCAAAGAGCAGAAGGTCTGAACCAATGAGAAGCAACTGTAGCTGCACCGGTTTTGCCTCCTTGTGTTTTTAAAGTCAAGTCGTGCTGAAATGCTGCAAGAAACACTTTGTTATCTCCGCTGATTGCAGCTAAACCCTGGGACTTGGTGTGATTTAAGGTTTTTACATTCCCCCAAAGCTGATCAAGTCACCAGATCTGGGAGTTCCATGGTATAACCGACATTCAGAGTGGATCTCTTATTGTGTTTTAAGTGATTCTGGTACACAGATGTGTCTGGTCCCTGCAGGTGCCTGGAGACTGATATTGGTGTCAGAGGGAAACTGTGTGTGTGATCTGCTGAGCAACAACAAAAACAAAACAACATTACTTCCATCTCTCGTGGCTCAGGGATAATTGAAAATAAATTGTGTTGTGTCGCAGTGCCGCCGCAGAATAAATACTAATTTGTTCTGCAGTTGGAGGATGCAGACAATGTTTTGGTCTCCTTTAGCAAACCCCATCTGATCTGACTGTTTCACCTTTTTAAAGGGTTAAAGCCCACCTGCAGGTTCCCTCAAAAGACTTGTTTAAATCTTATTAATTATTTAGTTATGAAATAATATTCTCTTAAACCCTTTATTTATGATTACTCGGGTGTTTTGTGTAGAAACAAGATAGAGAAAGCTGTTAAACGCTGTTTAAAGGCTTTCATCCTTCATTTGTTTATGCTTGAGGAGAATTCTGATACTTTAAAAACATCCATCCATCCATCCATCCATCCATTTTGTCCACTTATCTGGAGTTGTGTCACGGGGGCAGTAGTCTAAGCAGAGAGGCCCAGACTTCCCTCTCCCCAGCCACTTGGGCCAGCTCCTCCAGGGGAATCCCAAGGCGTTCCCCAGCCAGCAGAGAGACATAGTCCCTCCAGTGTGTTCTGTGTCTTCCTTTATGTCTCCTCCTGGTTGGAAGTGCCTAGTGTTGGGGTTATTAGGTAGCGAATAATTAGTAAGCTTCCACTTACTTTTGGATTCTTCAATAAATTCTGTAAATATGGGAATATTTACCGAGTTATTAATTAATTAAGATACTCTTTAGGAATCTTCGGGGCACCATCCCCTCTAACCGGGGGAAAATTGAATCCAAACTCTTATCAGTCTATCTTAAAGATGTGAATCCTAGGAGCAGAGATTTCTAGTCAACACAAGAAGTCGCTTGAGACAAAAATCTGAATGTTATAACATTTAATTAAACAATTTGTCAAATGAATAAACAATGAAATAAATTAATAATAACCATGTGATATGATTGAAGATGTATATTCCAAATAATGTTCAAGGTGTTTTGTGTGTGTGTGTGTGTGTGTGTGTGTGTGTTTCTAAAATGGAGTCTGTATACAAGATGGCTGACCCCTTTGTCTGGCTAAAGTGTGGGTGGCAACTTGCACTTTAACCTCCAAAGCACTTAGAATCAGAAGTAACTTAACCTTAAAACACTCAAAACGTTTCAAAGTATCGTGAAGCTTCACCAAAGATTAATCACAAATTAATATCTTTTTTAGGTTAACCGCTTGGCCATAGCAGAACCCATTTTAAGATACCAAACAATGATCAATAAGCAGTTTATTCTTTATCAAAAATGACCCGACGGACGTATTTGGGAACGAAAAAGAGAAACTCGTCTGGTAATTTGAAGCAATAGCGCGGTTTTATTGCTTGTTCTGGACTATAGAGGAAACGGGAGAAGAAAAGAGATAGAGAGAAGATGAGTTTTCTGATCACCAGAACAGCGAGGCGTCCCTCCCTGTTTGATTTGACGGTTCTCCTTGGTTCTCTCCGCAGTTCGGCGTCGTCCGTCGGTTTGATGGCTTTCTCCGCTGTTTTCGGCGTTCTCCGTGAGTTTGATGGAGTTGCTATTTTCCAGCCCGGTTCCGTGTTCTTCCCCTTCAGCAGCTAGGGCAGCGAGCGGTTGAACAGACCTGATGGGCTTGTAGCTTAGCTTTCCAGCAGTTTCGTGAGCTCCACTTGAGCACTTAGACCTCCCGCGTGCTCAAGTCAGTCGGAGCGTGCAACGAGCGTGTCCTTACAGCCAGTGATCCTGGGCAAAAGAACAATAAGGACGTTGGTCCGTTGTAATTTGTAACCTTCGGAGTTGGCGGGAAAACTCAGTGAGCTCCCGCACATGCGCAGAACGTGTTTCTGGTATTCGGCGGTGACGTCTTCACATTGCTTCCGTGTGCAAAGCATCATGGGAAATGAAGTGTCTTTTGGCGCTGATGTTTAATATCTGCTTTTCAAAGCAGTTTAGCACTGTCTTTGGAGAAAATTACTGCAGCAATTTCTCACAAGGGCATACCCTCAACACTAGAAAACCTCTCCAGGGAGGCGTCGAGGAAGCTAATCTACTCCAAGCCCCACCCGGATGACCGAGCTTCTCACCCTATCTCTAAGGGAGAGCCCAGACTCCCTGTGGGGAAAACTCATTTTGGCCGCTTTTATCTGTGATTTCATTCTGTTGGTCACTACCCGAAGCTCGTGACCATAGGTGAGGGTAGGAACGTAGATCAACCGGTAAATCGAGAGCTGAGCTGGAAGGCGAAGGACTTGTTAGAAGTTCACTAAATTGGAAGAAACGAACCAAAATCTTACATGTTTTTGTGACTGCCTTAAGGTATGATTCAGTTCTTTGATAAAGTAAACCTTTGTGGATTTTATCCTGTTTATAAAATGTAGCCCTCGTCACATCATGTTGTGGTTTGAACCTTTTGATGCATCTTTGATGAGCTGTGAGAGTTGTTTCATCATTTGCTTTGCTCTGTGACCCAAACGTTGGTAATGTCTGAGAGACTTAAAGGTTGTTCTGCACAAAGGTGCTTTATAAGTCTCAGTGTTTCAGTGTTGCCCGTTCCTTCCCCCAGCTGAGCACATTTATGCACAAAGTCAGACTTCCTTCTGCACAGTCTTGCACATGTTCACATTTTTACACTTAAGAAAATTCATAGCAATGTCTCAAGCAAAATAAATAAAATGGTTTAAAACATAAGAAAATATATCAGTGATTCTGATTATGAATGTCAGTAAACTTTTTGATTTTTAACTACAAAGTTTTTGAAGCTGGTAAAAGATACAATAAAAAAAGTTACTGAAGGCTTTACAGCGTTCAAGTCCCACTTTGTAACGCTTGACTGAGAAAAGGGCCAGTTGATCAGAGATGTGGAAGAATAGAAACACAATTTAAAACGTGCTTAAAATTATATCAAAACTAAATATTTTTTCTTTTAGGATCAATTAATGAAATAATAAAATAATATCACTAAATTTCCACTTTTTTACTGTGCAGTGGTGATGATGGAGATGATGATGATAGAGATGATGATAATGAGGATGACGATGATGATGATGACGGAGATGATAATGATGATAGAGATGATGGTAATGAGGATGACGATGATAATGATGATGATGATGATGGTGATGATGATGGTGATGATGGAGATGATTATGTATAGAGCTCCGGGAGTTGACGTCACTTCTCCCGGCATGCAACAGTTCAAATCGAAACGGCGCCATATTGGCAGGTAGAAGCCGGCAGCTGGACTATTTGTTATTGTCAGAAAACTCAATCAGACAGGAAATACGGTAGATTCCTGTTGTGCCCCAGGATGCAGAACAGACATGGACGACATAAGGAATGAGCCATCTACAGGATTCCCCAAGATCCGGAGCGCTGCAAACGTTGGATCATTGTAATAAAACGAGCTAGTGACCGGGCTGAAATGAAGCTGAAATGAAGCTGTGGGATCCCGAGAGTAAAGGTTTTTGCTTATGCAGCGACCACTTCATATCAGGTACTTAAACCAACGTTTCCTCAACTGTGTGTGGTATTTATTTTAAATGCTTTTATTACAATTCTTAGTGGGCTTCCTAAACTTATTTTGGCGTGGCTTTTTCTGTCTTATTACTCACAGCAACAAGTAAACATCACGTAAAATGTTGCCTTGTGAGTTCTGCGTGCTGCCGTTTCCGTGTTTTATGATCACAGCAATTAACCGGCTAAGCTGTATTTAATTTTTAAGCAATGGTTGATCAATTGCCAGATCACACATAAAAAGCACTTTGGATTGTTATTATCTGTCTCACCGAGACAGATCTCAGACAGATCCTGAGACGCTCCTGCCTGACATATTTATTTTATTCACGGAAAAAAAATCAAACTAGTGATTTCTCTTGGCGTTCATTTTATACATTCAAACAGCACAGCACTCTATTTAAACTACTTACATGTAAATCTGTTAATTGTTCATCCATTTTCATCCGCATATCTGGAGTCGGGTTGCGGGGGCAGTAGCGTCGAGAGGCCCAGACTTCCCTCTCCCCAGCTGCCTGAGCCAGCTCCTCCGGGTAAATCCCAAGGGGTTCCCCAGCCAGGTCCGGTAAGAAGCCCGCTCCGACAGCTTCTAGCGTCAGAGCGGGCAGTAGCTTTGAGAGTCCCAGACTTCCCTCTTCCCAGCCGCCTGAGCCAGCTCCTCCGCCGGCCAGGTCCAGTAAGAAGTCCGCTCCGACAGCTTCTGGCGTTTTTAAAAAGTATCCCAAGGGCACGGTAAGAGTCTGAGATGTTTAGTCTATTTAATTTCTAATTAATATAAAACGATTTCTTCGGTTTTAAAGTGTGAAGTAAACTCCGACGAAGTAAAATCCAAGCTGATCCCGTTCACGTTCATGGTTAAGATCCGTGTTTGTTTAGCTTAATTTACCTGCCAATATGGCGTCTACTAACTGAGAGTCACGTGGGGTCCGGAGCTCTTTATGATGATGATAATGGTGATAATGATGATTGAGATGATGATGATAGTGATGAAGGAGATGATGATGGAGAAGATGATGATCATACTTATGATAGTGATGATGGCAATGATAATGATGATGATTGAGATGATGATTATGATGAAAGTGATGATAGAGATGATGTTGATGGCGATGATGATGAAAGTGATGACGATGATGATGATGATGATGGAGATGATGATGATAATGATGATGGAGATCATAATGATGATAATAATAATGATGTTGATGATGTTGATGTGGACGATGATGGAGATGATGATGATGATGATGATGATGATCATAATGATGATAGCGAGGATGGCGATAATGGTGATGATTGAGATGATGATGATGATGATGATGATGATGATGAAAGTGATAATAGAGATGATGATGGCAATGGTAATGATAATGATAATAATGATGATGATGATGATGATGATAATGATGTTGATGATGTTGATGTAGACAATGATGGAGATGATGATGATGATCATAATGATGATAGTGAGGATGGCGATAATGGTGATGATTGAGATGATGATGATGATGATGAAAGTGATGATAGAGATGATGATGGCAATGGTAATGATAATGATAATAATGATGATGATGATGATGATGATGATGGAGACGATGATGGAGATGATGATAATAATAATGATGTTGATGATGTTGATGTGGACAATGATGGAGATGATGATGATGATGAAAGTGATGATAGAGATGATGATGGCAATGGTAATGATAATGATAATAATGATGATGATGATGATGATGATGGAGACGATGATGGAGATGATGATGATAATAATAATGATGTTGATGATGTTGATGTGGACAATGATGGAGATGATGATGATCATCATCATAATGATGATAGCGAGGATGGCGATAATGGTGACGATTGAGATGATGATGATGATGATGATGATGATGATGATGATGATGATGAAGATGGAGATGATGATGGTGATGATGATGGTGATGGAGATGATGATGATGATGATGATGATGATCATAATGATGATAGCGAGGATGGCGATAATGGTGATGATTGAGATGATGATGATGATGATGATGATGATGATGATGATGATGAAAGTGATGATAGAGATGATGATGGCAATGGTAATGTTAATGATAATAATGATGATGATGATGATGATGATGGAGATGATGATGATGATGATTACGATCATAATGATGATAGCGATAATGGTGATGATGATGATGATAATAATAATGATGTTGATGATGTTGATGTGGATGATGATGATGATGATGATGATGATCATAATGATGATAGCGAGGATGGCGATAATGGTGATGACTGAGATGATGATGATGATGATGATGATGATGATGAAAGTGATGATAGAGATGATGATGGCAATGGTAATGATAATGATAATAATGATGATGATAATGATGATGATGGAGACGATGATGGAGATGATGATGATGATGATGATGATGAAGATGATAACGATCATAATGATGATAGCGAGGATGGCGATAATGGTGATGATTGAGATGATGATGATGATGATGATGATAGTGATGATATAGATGATGATGATGATGATGATAATGATGATAGTGATGATAGAGATGATGATGGTGATGATGGAGATGATGATGATGATCATAATGATCACAGTGATGATGGCGATGATGATTGTGATGATTGAGATGATGATGATGATTATGATGATCGTAATGATGATAGCGAGGATGGCGATAATGGTGATGATTGAGTTGACGATGATGATGATGATGATGAAAGTGATGATAGAGATGATGATGGCAATGGTAATGATAATGATAATAATGATGATGATGATGGAGACGATGATGGAGATGATGATGATGATGATAATGATGGAGACGATGATGGTGACGATCATGATGATGATGATGGAGACGATGATGGAGATGATGATGATGATGATAATGATGGAGACGATGATGGTGACGATCATGATGATGATGATGATGATAATTAAAGTGATGATGGAGACGATGATGGAGATGATGATGATGATGATAATGATGGAGACGATGATGGTGATGATCATGATGATGATGATGATGATAATTAAAGTGATGATAGAGATGATGATAGTGATGATAATGATGATAATGATGGAGACGATGATGGTGATGATCATGATGATGATGATGATGATAATTAAAATGATGATAGAGATGATGATAGTGATGATAATGATCATGATAATAATGATGATGATGTTGATGACGATGTTAACGGCAATGATGATGAAGATGGTGATGTTGATGATAGAAATGTTGATAATGCTGAATGGAGAGGATGATAATGGTGATGATTGAGATGATGGTGATGATCATGATGATGATGATGATGATGATGATAATTAAAGTGATGATAGAGATGATGATAGCAATGATAATGATGGTGATAATAATGATGATGATGTTGATGACGATGACGACGATAACGGCAATGATGATGAAGATGTTGATGATGATAGAAATGTTGATAATGCTGAATGGAGAGGATGATAATGGTAATGATGGTGATGTAACGGAAACAAAGTGATGTAACTATCTAAAGTTGTAGTTATCATCTAGCTAGTGGTCTCCTTTGTTTTTCAGGTCCGTATTGGCGATTATAAAACGGACAGGATGTAAAACACAAACCATGTTGTAGTCTTCTCCTGCTTATTGTTGTGTTTACTGACGAAGTCACTCGTGTGACTTCGTGCTCTGTCGGTGACAGCTGCTCCCCTGCTGCTTCGCGTCTCGTGGGAAGGGCCAAGCAGCAGCTTACGCGAGCAAGACGTGCTGCTGCAGTAACGTGCTGCTGACGGCTCCGGTGGAAAAGGTTCTGTTGACCACAGCGGTTCCTATCAGCAGCTATGACGTGCTGCTGCAGTAACCTGCTGCTGACGGCTCCGGTGGAAAGAAGGGGTGAGAGAAATTGTGAATTCTGGGTGTAAAAGAATTTGGTGTTTGTTATAAACTAGAGTTGTTTATTTATAAACCTCATCAGACACCAGTATGAGACTATAGAGTAGAGTTATTTTAATATCAATATAACTTTTTATATTACAATTTTCATTTCAGCTCTTATGATTTCATATTTTAACCTTAATTTAACCTTCTTCCGGTGTTTCCTCTGTGGGTGCCCTCTGCCCCAGGGGTGGAGGTCGGCCGTGGCGGCCTGGGTGCTTTCCAGGTGTGCCTGGGTGGAGGTGGGGTTCTCCACCTTTCCTGCCCTGGGCGCCCTGTGTCGGTGCCTCGGCTACTGCTGTGGATCTGCTGCTGTCAGGGCAGATGGCTCCCCTGATGGTTTTTTCCTGGGAATGTGGGTATACAGGGCCTTTTTAATATGTTAAGCACTTTGATTTGCATGTTTTGCATGATTAAGTGCTATATAAATAAAGTTTGATTGATTGATTGATTGATTGATTGATTGATTGATTGATTGATTGATTGATTGATTGATTGATTGATTATTGATTGATTGGAAATAGGGTGTAGATTATTGAAGTTTGTGGGGTCTAGGCCAGGTTTCTTCAGAAGAGGTGTAACTATTGCAGTTTTGAAGGTTGGAGGGACAACCAATGAATAATATTGGTTATGAGAGGAGCGAGGGAAGAGAGGCAGGTTTTAACAAGAACTGTAGGGAGTGGATC
>SSNQ01034707.1:760004-782504 GCA_006942095.1 Nothobranchius kuhntae | reverse complement strand
ATGATAATGATAATAATGATGATGATGATGATGATGATGAAAGTGATGATAGAGATGATGATGGCAATGGTAATGATAATGATAATAATGATGATGATGATGGAGACGATGATGGAGATGATGATGATGATAGTGATGGAGACGATGATGGTGATGATCATGATGATGATGATGATGATAATTAAAGTGATGATAGAGATGATGATAGCGATGATAATGATGGTGATAATAATGATGATGATGTTGATGACGATGTTAACGGCAATGATGATGAAGATGGTGATGTTGATGATAGAAATGTTGATAATGCTGAATGGAGAGGATGATAATGGTGATGATTGAGATGATGGTGATGATCATGATGATGATGATGATGATGATAATTAAAGTGATGATAGAGATGATGATAGCAATGATAATGATGGTGATAATAATGATGATGATGTTGATGACGATGACGATGATAACGGCAATGATGATGAAGATGTTGATGATGATAGAAATGTTGATAATGCTGAATGGAGAGGATGATAATGGTAATGATGGTAATGATGAAGAGGATGATGGCATTGATGATGATAAAGATGATGATGTTGATGGCGATGATGATGATGATCTTCTCATTTTTATTTAAAATTTTTGTAAGTTTTGTTCAAAAACGGCAATAAAAATTCACAGTAGAATAATTTACTCCTGCATCTGCGTCTATGATCTGTGCTTCTCCAGATGAGCAGACATGCTGCTCCTGACCCCTTCTTTCCACCGGAGCCGTCAGCAGCACGTTACTGCAGCAGCACATCACAGCTGCTGATAGGAACCGCTGTGGTCAACAGAACCTTTTCCACTGGAGCCGTCAGCAGCGCGAGTCGGCCGCGTCTCAGGAGCAGTATGTCGCGGCCCTTACGCGCCGGTTCTATTTTCTAATTGCGACGCCTCTGAAACGGGTCAAGTTCGACATTTTTGGGGAAGGAAAGACAGGAAATCGGACGCGGAAATGGAGAGAAGCTCCCGAGATTTTCAGAATAAAGAACGTACTGCCTTCCGGTTGCTTTACTTTAAAAAAGGTTACTAACTGTGCGTCCCAGTGAGAGAGCTGACAGGTGGAGGGTTTGGATTTGAGGATAAATTTAGTGATGTCATGGACTGAGGGAAGGAAGGTGGAAAATGTAGTTGAGTGATGTGGGGAGGGGAGAGTGATGTCCACTTTGGAGACAGAAGCACTGTGAGAAGCTAGATGTTGATGGGTGTCGGTGTGTGTGTGTGTGTGTGTGTGTGTGTGTGTGTGTGACTCTGTTTGGCATGCACGAGGCAGCACAGCAGTAATTAATGAGTAGCTTCTAAATGGTGCTATGTGATCCTACATGGTAATGAGACAGCATTTGTGTAGAGCCAAGCATGAAAATTAGCTCAGTAGTGAGGAATTATTAGACTGCATAGGTGTCCCCCACTCAGGCTGAACAGCACCAATCAGAATATTTAAAATGTCTTAAAAATGTTTTGCCACAACCACTTACTTTTCATCATTCATTTCAAGCAGAGATGCTAAGTGTGCAGTTCCCTTAAACTTTGTAAAACTACCAGCTTTATGTGGAAGAAATACACAGTCTGACCAGAATATGGCTTTTTGTAGACATTGAATCTGTCACATTGAATTTTTATTCTGTGAAATTGTGTATTTGAATTGTTTTATCCTAAAATACACCAGTCTAAATTTCATTCATAAAGCTGTAGAATTTAAATTTCTAAAATTTAACACAATTTGAATATTAAAAAAAGTTTTACAACAAAAATTCAACAACTGAGGTGACCTCCTGGTGACCCACGCCAGCGTAATTGTCACTCGATGATTTGAGTAGCTTTTAGCCATTAACTCATTTACTGCCAGCCGTTTCCCGATTAGAAAAGCCCTTCACTGCCAGTGTTTTTCAGTATTTTTACTGTTTTTTTTAAGAGTCACAGAACGTTGCACACTAGGGTGATGTCAAAACTAACAAAACAAAGAGGAGACTCACCTCTTACATCAGGAAGAATCTGCTCGTTTCAAGCTTTATCCGTTCTTTCATAATCCGTTGTTGAATTGTGATCGGCAGAAGCTTTTCTGGTTCACGTCTCGCTTTTTTTCACAGCAGCGGCCCAAAACGATCTCCTAACACGGGGGTCGGCAACCCGCAGCTCTGGAGTCACATGCGGCTCTTCCATCCATCTGACGTGGCTCTCTGTGCTTGTAAAATAATGAATGGATATTTAAATAAAATGCTTTATATTTTACTGCATTAATTTTACATCTGTATGCCAATTCTAAATGTAAAGATTGTCTGCATAAACCTGAACAGTTCCAACCCGGTCTTACTGTGAGACCGGGTTGACGCGTCACGCTTGTGCGTAATCATAGGTGCTTCCTGAGCTGAAGAGGATGTGAGATTCTGGGATTCTCCTCAGACGGCTCCTGGATGCGTCGCCACATTGGAGACAGGAACAAGCACTATTCAGCCAAAGTTTCATAATCAGGGAACATTTTCTAAGTGACAAGTCTCTCTTCAGTCGGAGGAATCTTCCCGCATGCGCTCTGGTTCTGCGATGCGCTCCAAGCCCCTCTCCACATCTTCAGCTCGCTGTGCACCGTACGTACGCGCTGACCGTGAGCTGCGCTGAGCAGTGTCCAGCTCAGATGTTCAGATGGGAATCTTTTCTTGGGTGATTTAGCTACATCTGTGATGTGCGTAACGAATAAAATGTCAGTTCGTCTGCATGCGTCGGGGTAATTCTTTCTATTCTTTCTCCGTCAAAATAAACGGTCAAATACAGGAACTGTCCGGTCAACACAAGCCCTGCTTTTAACTGTTCTGTTTTCTTGTGAAAATTGTTGCAAAGAGATATAATTTAACTTGATTAACACCAGAGCCAGGCGCACTGCACCGTTGTCTCCGTCACTGTAAATGAGTGAAAAACAAATTGATCAGATCCTTTTCTGACCTTTCCCACCTACAAAGTTTAATTACAACAATCAAACGTGACAGAGCCTGGATTTGTATTCTGAACAGTCTAAACATGTTTTAAAACTAAACGTGTGACAAAAGTGGCACCTGCTCAGTAAAACCACCAACAGGGTGAAAAATATCAAAATATTGTAGGCAGAGACGGGCTACAACTTCTGGATCCACTTTATATAAATCGTTTTACTGATTATCGTCTTATGAAAGATAACTTTGACGTACACGAGCGACTGGTACTGGCTGCTGTCACCTGTTGTGATTGGTTAAAGCAGCTCTCTGCTGTCTGAGGGTAGGCCCCGCCCACAACGCCGCGGCTGCTGTGGCTCCCAGTGTTTTCTTTACTGTGGGAAACGGGTAATAATGGCTCTTTGATGGGAACAGGTTGCCGACCCCTGTCCTAACACATGGACTTTCTGCTTCCTGGTCACATGACATGTGACATACGCAGATGAAGATCGGCTTTAGAGGTGAGATGTTTGTTCTCACGGTGCGGGGGCTCGTTCCGACGCCCACACAGTAAAAAAATGCAAATGACAACTTTAGTCGTCAATGGCAGTGAATGAGTTAAAATTACACTTCCCTGATCATGTGACACCAGTGTCACCAGGAGAATATGCATTGAATATTGTAATATTGCAGCTGAAATTCTGTTGTTGAATTTTTAGGGAGGAAATTTTTGCTGTTCAAATGTTCATATTCCATATTGTATTGCCACTGTCTTTTTTCCTGATGTTTCTGCTCCTTTATGGATTTTTTCTCTGTTAAATTGATTTTTTCAGCACTTTCATCAGCTGTCACGCTTAGTGGTAAAGTGCTTTAGAAATAAACTTGACTTTATAAGGTCAGTGTTTTAAAAAGTAATTTTCTGGTGAGACTGTATTTCTTAGCTTTGACATAAAATCACAAAACTAGTAAATAAATGTATAAAACTAAAAATAATCTCCCCTCTTTTAGTTGTGTGGTATTGCAGCACTTTGACAGCTGCTTGATCCAGAAAAAAGCAGCTTTTGTTGTCATTTCTTGTTGGAGGCACATCGTTGAGTCTGACTCGCACAGCAGGCGGCGAGGCAAACAAAGAGATGTTTTATTGAAGCTGCGTGAGCATCAGGGAGGCGGCTTTTACTGTCTCCGCTGTGTGCATTACAATATCCTTGTCGTGATAGTTATTGTCAAGGCATCATTCAAGTTAAATGCTCGTGGAGCCCCAAATGCAGCAGCAGTCTACAAGTGTTATTACTGTCAACCAGCCTGGGTGATGTAACAAAAGCCACATCAACAAATCCAAGTTGGCAGCAACAAACTGTCTTAATAAGTTGCAGCTTGAGACATGTTTGCGTTCATGAGGTCACACACCTTCTGCTTCTCTCAATTATGCTGGTTTTCTGATTTAAATGGACCCAACTAGTTTCACTCCTATCTGTCTGACAGGAGTTTCAGCATTCACATAGGCGATTGCTCTTCTCCTTTTGTCCCGCTCCCCTGGGGAGTTCCCCAGGGCTCTATTCTAAGTCCACTCCTCTTTTCTATATATATTCTTCCACTGGGAAACATCATTGCTAAACATGGCCTACATTATCACATATATGCTGATGACTGTCAAATTTATATGGCTTTAAATCAATCAAGTTCCATTACTCAGCTCTCGGAATGCCTCTGAGAAATTAAAACCTGGCTAGCTTCCAATTTCCTGAAGTTCAATGACAATAAGACCGAGGTCATTCTTTTCAAACCAAAACATAATCTGCATACTTCTGCTGCCTTTGATCTCTCCCCCCTAAACCTTAATTCATGTGTGACCAGCCTTGGGGTTAAACTGGATGTTGACTTGTCAATGAGTGCACATGTTAATGCCACTGTTCGATCCTGCTTCTTCCAGCTTTGTCGCCTTGTCCGACTAAAGCCCATTCTTAAGAGGCCACACTTAGAATCAGTTATTCGTGCATTTATCACTTCCAGACTCGACTTTTCTAACTCAGTTCTAATTGGTGTAAATGTATCTGTCCTAAATCGTCTGCAGAAAGTCCAGAATGCTGCAGCCAGATTTCTTTCCAATGCAAATAAATGCTGTCACATCACTCCCATTCTGGCTGATCTACACTGGATTCCTGTGAAATTTCGAATTCAACACAAAGTTCTAACGTTTACCTACAAAGCCCTGAATGGCCTAGCCCCCTTATACCTGTCAGAGCTGCTCAAACCCCCCCCCCCCCCCCCCCCCCCCCCCCCCCCACACCCCCCCCCCCCCCTTCCCCCTCCCGGTCACTAAGGTCTGCTGATCATCTTTTGCTCAAGTCCCTACAATGAATGAAGTATAAAGCTTGTGGGGAGCATGCATTCGCCTTTGCTGCTCCCAGACTCTGGAACGACTCCCTTTGGTGGTACGCCAGGCTTCACTGGCACAGTTTAAATCCAGCCTGAAGACATTTTTTTTTTATTTAGCTTTTGGTCAATGATCAGTCTTTTATGCTGTGACTCTCCTATTTTCACTGACTTCTGTTTTATTGACTTCTCTTTTTATTGGCTGTTTTAAACTTTTTTATTGATTTTAGGTGTTTCTGTTTTATGACTGTTTTTATCTGTGTTGTAATGTGTATGTATGTGAATTTGAATGGCTTTTTAGGTTTAACTCTGTGCAGTGCTTTGGTCTGCTGACATGCTGTTTTTAAATGCGCTATATAAATATAATTGGATTGGATTGGGATGGATTGGGTTTACCAGATGGATCCATCAGTGAGGCTGAGAAATGTCCATCTTCACAAAAACCCAGAGAAAGACAGCAGAATATTTCATTTACAGAAACGGGTTATCAGGTTCTCCTCAAACTTATTCCGTCAGAGCCTTTTTTCAGTCTCTGTTTCTGTTTGTAAGAGTCAGAAAGTTTTATTTGTCCTCAAAATTTAACATGTTTGTTGTTGTGATGTAAGCTTTTTAAAAATGTTTTGTCCCTTCAACTAAATCATGAAGTAGTCTAATAAAATGTACTGCCTAACATCTGGAAATAGCCAGGGGATGGGCGTGAGTTCAGCATACTGACAGCCTGATGGAGGAAAATGACTCTCAGTCTGCTGGTTCTGCCCTGGAGGCTCCTCAGTCTCCTCCCAAAGGGCAGGGGACTGATAAAGCAGTTGCTTTCGGTATCAGGCGGGTTTGATAGCTGTCCTAGAGGGACGGAAGGGGGGCACCAATGATCTTCTCAGCTGCTCTCACAATCGCTTCAGGGACTTCCGACAGGATGCAGTGCAGCTGCCGTACCACGCAGTGATGCAGTTGGTCAGGATGTTTTTGGAGGTGCACCATCAGATGTCAGAGGGTACTGTCTACAGATGGTCCCTATAAGTGACCCTCTTGTGCAGAAGAAGACAAGACATCAAACGCAACACGTTGCATTAATGGATGCTTTAGATGTTAGCATGTACTGTTGCTGCTTCACACCTCAGTGAGCATTCAGATAGTAGTTGGTTTGAAAAACATCAGATATGTGTTTGATTTGTGATTGTGACCACTTTTAAAAGGGTATTCGCATCTGTTCAGCCAACTCCTTTCAAAGCTCTCTGAAAATTAAAAGCACCCTGTTTGTGATGAAGTTTTGATCGACCTTTTGATTCGTAGTGGCACGGGTGTAGCAAACACTATAATATTTCCTTTCAGATTTTGAAGAGAATCGGTTTCATTGAAACATTTGTAGACCGTTTTTTTCTTCTGTTTCTAAATTTTAAATTGACAAAAACACTGTTTCTTTATCTTGTCCTCAGCAGCTCAGACGTTTTGATGAAAATAACAAAATCTAAGTTAAACGTTTGCTCTTGTTCTGGATAAAGATTCGTGCTTTAGGGGTATTTTACTTGTTTACTGAATTATTCATCGCTGCTCCTCGAGGAATTTTTCTGCTCTAGTGCAGATTATCCACCAGACAGCTTGATATCACATTTAAATGAAATAATAATTAATCAGCACTTCACATCATTAACACTAATGCATCATGGGACATCCTGTGTCCTCTATCGTTTCTATATTCTTTTAGGGTTTTATTACTTTCTGTTTGTGTTTTCCTTCTTCTCTTCTGTTTTTGTCACTTTCCCATCTAAAGACTTTCCCCTGAAGCTCACATGTCAGCCTCTCAATCTTTCAATTTTCTGCCATGGAAAAAGCACTTTAATTTATCGCTCCATCTGTTTATTGCATGCCATCTCCTGTTTCTGCCCTCCTTCCTCCCCTCCTGGGTTTCCCCTCCTCCCCATCTGTTTATGTATACTCTTAATCACTTTTCTGTCAAACTCCTTCTGAAGATTTCTTTGTCCTTCACTATACCAGTCCCATGGCCCTGAAACATCGAAAGTTGGCCCTTACTGTGGTTTTGCTTTAGACTGATGCCGAAACGGCTGCAGTTGTTGGGTTCCTCGAAAACTACGGGAGTCACTTTTAGGGCAGAACACCGGGCCGGGCTGCAGTTTAGTCTCTGAAAGCTTTTATTTCTTCTTGACTCGAACACCAAAACGGTAGTCATCATTTCTGCTAAATTACTGTATATGTCACTAACAGTTGAAGCTAAAATGATAAAAATGAATTATTAAGTTCTTTTGTAGCTGTTTTGATTTTTACAGGAGATTAATTTCACTTTGCGTTTGTTCTGCAGTCCTGGAGTCAGCGTGGTTATTGATTTCTGTTTATATCAGTGCTTATTCTCTCTTTAGCCATCAGGAAATCACAATATAAGACAAATGGACCAAAATACAGCCTCCAATTTTACTTCAAACACACCATGAGGAGGACATACGTGCCTTATCAACATTTGGACACCATGCTCTGTTTCTAATTTGTCCTCATTTCTTACTTTCTGCTTCTCTGTCACAGATCACGTTCTTCATGCTGCTGTCTGCAGTGTGTGTGATGCTCAACCTGGCGGGCTCCATCCTCTCCTGCCAGAACGCTCAGCTCGTCAACTCTCTGGAGGACTGTCAGCTGGTGAGACCAACTGGAAATTAACCCGTGCATTTTCCAACTTTCCCATCGGGAATGTTTAACTAATTGTTTAAAGGCACCCTAGGGAGCCGTTCACCACCGTTTTCACTTTTTATGCAGAAAAGTGACCATAGCAGATGTAAATGCCCCTGAAATGCATAACCTTTTAGTTAGAGAAGTAATAGTTTAAAATAATTCATAGTGCCTTTGTGACTCTTAAGGACTCAGAGGAGTAAATAAAAACATGGCGAGAGTCAAATCGTGCAGAAGAAAAGCAACTATTAGACTGACTCATTCATGAATAAGTAATGTTTTAGGAGTGATGTTCAGATTTAACACACGCTTGGGTTGGATTTGATCTTCTTAGCAGCACATTTCACGTCAGTGAGTTTGAATTTACCGACAGGCAGAACTTCTGTTCAGAGCAGACTGCAGAACTGAGTCAACACTGAAACTAAACTCAGCTGTTTGTTCACGGCCAGCATGACTCATCATCATCGCTCCGATCTGCCAGGATCAGACAATTAAATTAAAAACTGAGTTTCAGGTGTTTGGTTTCACACTTTTCTCTCCAAAAAAGCTGTAAAAAGTGATCTAACCAGATTGTTGGACACGTGCATGGGAAGAAATGAAGTCCACTTATCTTTGTCATGTCCTATGTAACGTGTAACGTAATAGCGGTGTTCCACCCATGACCGCATTCACGACCGGGAGTCATTTTGATGCGAAACGGGAGTGAAAGCGTTTCAAACAGCTGATCCCGTAACGTCACGAAATCGCAGTAGAATTGCAACGCCATACGTGATTTCAGACGCTCACACACAACAATAAACAAGGAGAAGGAAAGCTGCATGCATGAAAAAAATGTCTGTGGATTGTTTTCACAGGAAATGGCGTACTGCATGTGACCTTTATTTTGAAGGTTTCCGGATGTTTTGTGTTTGACTTCCTGTCTGGCTCAACATTAACTGCGAAGTTTGACGTGTTTTGGAAGTGTAGCGTGTCACAAATAGAGTCGAAACGTAATGATGGCGTGTCCTCGCTTCTGTGGCGCATCCAAAACGTCACACATCGATGCCGGTGGAAAGGAACTTATCCACTATAATGGCGGTTAATTGCCGCTTAGTACATTTCGCAGCTGTTTCGCGGCCCTTTTGCGACACTTAGACGTGCAGTGGAAAGAATGGGTTAGGCTAATGCGTCTGCATCAGTACAGAAACACGCAACGCCATTATCCGTCCTCGCAAGGGTTCTCCAGCAGGCTCACAAGGCCGGACGGAGTCGTGCCCAGATTTTTAAACCTCCGTCAAACGAGACGGAGAACGCAAGCTTGTAATTGGTCAGGACACTGCTTTCATCAACAGGACCGCCATTGTGCCCTCAAAAACATAGAGAAAGCTGAAGATATCTGGAGGCAGACATGGAGCAGCTTGAAGATTACCTCGTGGGGAAGCTCTAAAACAAAATGAAGCTCTTGGTGTAACATTAAACTGAACATTTACAAGGGTAAAAATAACATAAACTAAGTATAGACTGCCTTTTTGAATTTACGTTTGTGCCTTTGTTAAAATAAAGAAATCCAAAACTCCATATTCCCAACATTCCTTAATGAGATGCTTAGCTGGTGCTTTTAAGCTGGTTTTGTAGCAGCAGGGAGTTTGGACCTGTGAGGAAGCTCTTTGTGGTTCATCAGCCACCCAACCCTCTAACCAACCATTTTCATGTTTTAAGCAGCTTTTCTCCTTATGCATGTGGGACTAGGGAAGTATACCGACTTCACTGCTTTATGCAGCTCCCCAGAGAGCCCCCCGCCCCCATCACCACCACGTGACTGAAATATTAATGTTCCTGATCTTCTCTCCCCAATGTAATTAGCCCATACTTGTTGAGTTCATGTCCTGCTTTCTCTCAATCTGGGACACACGGTGGAGGTGTGTTGTACCTCAGGCCTCACAGAGTAGCGCATGAAAGTCCTTTTGTCTTGCTGTACGCTGATCCAGGCTTTCACTGTCACAGAACAGTGTCATCTGCATCTCACATGTGTGAAATCTACTTTTTAACCAAGCATACACACGTCGCTTGTGTCTTCTAGAAGAAATGAGTTAAAGTCTGATCTGTGCGTTTGTGTCCTTGTGTCTGTGTGTTGATGCATGTGTGCGTGTGTGCGTGGTATGCCTGCTTGAGTGCGGATGTGTGTTCTCCCCTCCTCCCCCCCAGATCAAGTTTGACAGCGATGGAGTGTGTGTTTGCTGTGAGCTACAGAAGCAGAGCTCCAGCTGCAACAACCTGGGGGAGACGCTGAAACTGAATCCGCTGCGGGACTGCAACACCATACGCTTGCGTCTCAAGGTGAGTGTGTTTGCAGAGACAGCTTGAGGGTTTTCACAAATTGAAAACATTCTTGATAAATAAGCTTTTGTTTGGATTTCATTAACATTGGATCAGTCACTAAATCCAGCTTTTTAACTGAGTCTTTTCCAACCTGTAACTGCTCATTGTAATAGGTAATGTTTTAATATATAAAAAAAGCATTCTTATTGAGTGGCCTTCAAACTGTCTGTGATATTTGTTTAAGAGGCCAGACCGAGAACAACCCATGAAAAAGATGCAAATCAAATTCTAAATCTAATCATGTTCACCTGATGTGCAAAATTTAATTTCTTATATTTATTATCTTTTTGTCTTTTTTTCTTTTCCAGTCCAGTGATAAAAATTGCAATCTGATTGAGTTGTTGGGTAAAATGGGTTTGGGTCGATTAGCTGCCTGAAGCTACCTAGTTTTCATCTGCAGATGTTGCTTGTTTAGATCCTCCCTCTACTTTAATCAGCATCAGTCAGTTTTTGAGCCCAGTGTGAACGAGCTAAAGTCTCGACATGCACAAGCTAGTCGTTTTGTGCAAATGGTGGTTTCTACACAACCGTCACTCTCATCTGATGTGTGTCGGGAACATCTTTAAACTGCAGCGGTTAACCGTTAGATCTGAGAAAGTTCGGTGAGTTCATCATAGGTTTGTAAAATTATTAATGCTGTGCCGTGTAATGTTGGCCTGTTACAAACCCTGAAGTTGTTTAGGCGTTGTGGTAGAGGGGTAACATAACAACTGGTGCGGAGAAAGAGGGGAGTGTAAATAAAATGTATTTTTATTAACAAGGGCAAACACAATCACTCAGTCCTTGACTGGAAAATACAAAACGCAAAATATATTCGGATATAGCTGACGAAGGCGACGGAGAAAACTCAAAACACCTGAGACAAATGGTCTCAGGGAAAAAAACACGAGAATATCGGTACTAACAAACAAAAAAAAAAATGCCCAAACTAGCTAACTAAAACAAATCTCGACGGCTATTTCTATTCTAAATATTACTACTAACAAAACTTAAAGCGCGCTCTAAAGCGGAAAAAACAAACCGAAATTCAAGCACTATGGCAGACAAAACGGGACCACTAAACGAAAACGACTAATAATTACTCGAAGGTTAAACAAAAGGAACGATCTATCTTAACTATCACGCTTATCCAAGTTCTTTACCGAATTTCACCAAATCTAAACCGTATGTCACAAAGATCAAAACCGAGGAGAGAAAGACAGGGTGTTAAGCTGTGAATCTCTCCACGAGAACTGAAGCTGCAGTCCTTTTAAACCATCTGTCCTCATTAGTTAATGGTATGCAGCCGGGACAGCGAAGGTGGGCAGAGGTGGAGGCCAGCCTGACGAAGGACCTGTCCAAGGTCCTGAACAGCATGGAGAGAGCAGGACTAGGCCATTCAAGGTGCGGGAGCCCAGGATCCGTAACATGGCCATTTCTCAACATGCAAACTCGTCTGAACTTGTGTACTCGCGTATTTGTGAAGCGTCATCCACTCTGGCCCAAGTACTGTTCCAATCCTAAATATGTATCATGGCAGGTTTAAAGTTCTTTTTTTATCGAGGAGGCATCCTCCTGTGGTCTTGGGCCAGCCGGATGTCACATAATGCTTTGTGTCGCAAACCATTGTAGAGGAGAAAGCTCATAACTGTTGTGGTAATATAAAAAATACTCTACATAAATAAACAAATATAAAGATGTCTTTTGTAGTAGAAAATTGTGTGTAACCTATAAAAATTGCTTTGTGTAATTTTTTCTGACTTCACAATACCTGAAAATGCAAACTAGCTAACCCCCTATCAAAATAAAAGCAGGATAAAAAGTGGAGTAAATAATATACAAATTATATGTATTCATTGGTGTTTAAGGAAATAACTAGACTTTTATTTTGTGCGTCAGATCATTTTTAAATCGTATCATAAAGCAACGCTTGTGGCCATAAAGTAACAATTCTGTTACAAATGTCCTCAGCCTCAAATTCTGTAGAAAGACCCTTCTGATGTGCCCTTCTGGTGGCCGGGCTTTCTTCCATAGAGCCCAGCCGGGCACAGCCCGAAGAGGAAACGTGGGTCCCCCTTCCCATGGGCTCACCACTCGTGGGAGGGGCCAAAGGGATCGGGTGCAGTGTGTGATGGCTGGTAGTCGAGGGCGGGGACCTTGGCGGTCTGATCCTCGGCTATAGAAGCTGGCTCTTGGCACTTGGAATGTCACCTCTCTGGTGGGGAAGGAGCCTGAGTTGGTGTGTGAGGTTGAGAGGTTCCGTCTAGATATAGTCAGACTCACCTCAATGCATGGCTCTGGCTCTGGAACCAGTTTCCTTGAGAGGGGTTGGACTTTCTACCACTCTGGAGTTGCTCCCACTGAGGGGCACCGAGCAGGGGTGGGCATAATAGTTGCCCCCCATCTTGGTGCCTGTACGTTGGGGTTTGCCCCAGTGAATGAGAGGGAGGGGTGGCCTCCCTCCGCCTACGTGTGGGGGGACGGGTTCTGACCGGTCTGTGCTTATGCACCAAACTACAGTTCAGACTACCCACCCTTTTTGGAGACCTTGGAGGGGGTGCTGGAAAGCGCTCCTTCCGGTGACTCCCTTGTTCTGCTGGGGGACTTTAACGCTCACGTGGGCAATGACAATGAGACCTGGTGTTTTGTTATTGGACTTCTGTGCCAGTCATGGATCGTTAATATTGAACACCATGTTCAGACATAAAGGTGTCCATATGTGCTCTTGGCACCAGGATACCTTAGGCCGCAGCTTGATGATCGACTTTGTTGTTGTTTCGTCTGACCTGCGGTCGCATGTCTTGGACACTCGGGTGAAGAGAGGGGCAGAGCTGTGAACTGACCACTACCTGGTGGTGAGTTGGCTCAGATGGTGGGGGAGGATGCCGGTCAGACCAGGCAGGCCCAAACGTATCGCAAGGGTCTGCTGGGAACGTCTGTCAGTCTCCTGTCAGAAGGAGCTTCAGTTCCCACCTCCGACAGAACTTCCAAAATGTTCCGGGGGAGGCGGGGGACATTGAGTCTGAATGGATCCTGTTCCGTGCCTCCATTGTTGAGGCGGCCGACCGGAGCTGTGGTCGCAGGATTGTCGGTGCCTGTCGTAGTGGCAACCCCCGAACCCGCTGGTGGACACCGGCGGTTAGGGATGCTGTTAAGCTGAAGAAAGAGTCCTATCAGGTCTTTTTGGCCTGTGGAACTCCAGAGGCAGCTGACGGGTACCGGCAGTCCAAGCAGAATGCGGCTCTGGTGGTCGCCAAGGAAAAAACCCGGGTGTGGGAGGAGTTTGGTGAGACCATGGAGCAAGACTTCCGTACGGTTTCGAAGAGATTCTGGTCCACCACCCCCTCAAGTAGGTAAAGCAGTACGCTACCAACACTATCTATAGTGGGGACAGTGTGCTGCTGACCTCTACTCAGGACGTTGTGGATCGGTGGGCAGAATACTTTGAAGACCTCCTCAATCCCACCGACACGTCTTCTAGTGAGGAAGCAGAGTCTGGAGACTTTGGGCTGGCCTCTCAAAACTCTGGTGTTGAGGTCACTTAGGTGGTTAAAAAGCTCCTCTGTGGCAAGGCTCCTGGAGTGGATGAGATCCGCCCGGATTTCCTTAAGGCTCTGGATGTTGTGGGGCTGTGTTGGCTGACGCGGCTCTGCAATATCGCGTGGACATCGGGGGCAGTCCCACTGGACTGGCAGACCGGGGTGGTGGTCCCTTTATTTAAAAAGGGGGACTGCAGGGTGTGTTCCAACTACAGGGGAATCACACTCCTGAGCCTTCCTGGTAAGGTCTATTCAGGGGTTCTGGAGGGGAAGGTCTGTTGGAAAGTCCAGTGAAAGTTGGAATCCGCCAAGGCTGCCCTTTGTCACCGATTCTGTTCATAACCTTTATGGACATGATTTCTAGGTGCAGCCAAGGTGTGGAGGGCATCCGTTTTGGTGGCCTGAGGGTCAGGTCTATGCATTTTTGCAGATGATGTGGTCTTGTTGGCTTCATCAGAACGTGATCTTCAGCTTTCGCTGGAGTGGTTCGCAGCCGAGTGTGAAGCAGCTGGGATGAGAATCAGCTCCTCTAAATCTGAGACCATGGTCTTGATTCGGAAAAGGGTAGAATGCCTTCTCCGGGTCAGGGATGAGGTCCTGCCCCAAGTGGAGGAGTTTAAGTATCTTGGGGTCTTGTTCACGAGTGAGGGAAAACTGGAGCATGAGAGCGATAGGCGGATTGGTGCTGCTTCTGCAGTGATGTGGGCATTGTACCGGTCTGTCGCGCTGAAGAGAGAGCTGAGTCAGAAGGCGAAGCTCTCGATTTACCGGTCGATCTACGTTCCTACCCTCACCTATGGTCATGAGCTTTGGGTAGTGACCGAAAGAACGAGATTGCGGATACAAGCGGCCGAAATGAGTTTTCTCCGAAGAGTGGCTGGGCTCTCCCTTAGAGATGGGGTTAGAAGCTCGGTCATTCGGGAGGGGCTCAGAGTAGACCCGCTGCTCCTCCACATCGAGAGGAGACAGATGAGGTGGCTCGGGCATCTGGTCGGGATGCCTTCTGGACGCCTCCTTGGTGAGGTTTTCTGGGCACATCCAACCGGGAGGAGACCTAAAGGTAGACCAAGGACACGTTGGAGGGACTATGTCTCTCACCTGGCCAGGGAACGCCTTGGGATTCCCCCGGAGGAGCTGGCCCAAGTGGCTGGGGAGAGGGAAGTCTGGACCTCTCGCCTTAGGCTACTGCCCCCGCGACCCAACTCCGGATAAGCGGATGAAAATGGATGGATGGACTATCGGAATCGGCCAATGTTAGTCATTTTTTGACATATCGTATCGGTTCGATAAATAAAACTGGGCCGATATTAACAACCAATATTTTTTCCATCTCGTCTCCATTTGTTTGCCTGTTTCAGAGGGTGAGGGGGGTGATGTGTAATTGTTTAGTCACGTGAACAGTGAATGAAATCATCTCAGAAGCTTAAATGTGTGTGGTGTGTGTACATAATGTAAAGTCAGCTTTAATAATTTTCATTCTAAACAAAATCTGCTGATTTTAGAAGCATTAATGTCAGTATATCGGTATCGGCAAATATCGGTTATCGGCCATAACAGTGATCTTAATATCGGATATTGGTATCGGCCCAAAAATTTCATATCGGTGCATCACTAGTTAAAAGCATCATAATTGAATTTGCATTAATAAGTACGTTTTATATTTTGTGCCTTAATGCATTTTGTTATGCACATGATTAACTCCATCGTCCATGGAGACGATGTATTTTATGGTACGTGACTCTGGTAAATCACGCTCTTGCAGACAAGTTACTTTTTCACTTGTGTCAAAAATAGCTGCAAACTGTTTTAGGTTTTGTTTTTGCAGATAACGAGCAGCTAATTAAAGATGACTGTCAAGGCGAAAACGACTCCAAGTGCCGCTCCACAGAATCTATACTCCCATTTTTAATCAGATTAATATGAAGGCACATATCTTACTGACATATTCTAGTTTTATTTCTTTGTAACAACCTCATGTTTTAGTCTCAGATTAACCAGAGTGGGATTTATGAAACTATTCGTCTTTCTCCAGAAGGCAGATCTTTCAGTATGCCACGCGTTTCTGGGCTGGCTGCAGTTTTTGAGTTCATGACCTGAGTAGATTATCTTGACTCCTGGTCTCCATGGGAATGATTTACATCCTGCAATACGGTGTCTTTATTGGATAATGACAATCATATACATTCGTTTCATGTCCCTGATTGATTATAAATACATTGATAACCAAATAAAAGACTTCTCGGAGTGAAGAATGCTCATGAAAGGAGAAGAGTTCGAGCACATTCATCTCTGTGATCATAACTCATTAAAGAGATGGGGAATTGGTGCTATAAACCTTTATTAAGTACCAAAACAGTCAGATGTATTGAGTTACGTCTAAGAGGAAGGCGTCGAGTCCTTGGAGTCCATTTCTATTGCAGACGGCGAGTAAAAGACTTCAGATGAACCGCTGATGCAAATTTTAGATTTTTTTCCTCTGAAATGAAAAAAAGGATAACTGACTCATGAAAGAAGATTAATGAAGCACAAAAAAATTTCATTTTCACTTCAGACACCCTATTCTATAAGAAGCCTTTGTCTTTTTAATACAGTAATTATGAAGAAGCTGCCAATATGTGCGATTCATTTTCCGCAGACACATTTATTTCCCACCCAGTTTTTCCTTGAATTTCTCAGTAAATCATCCTAGAGCAGTATGAGTCCCGTTAATTTGTGGCTTCCTGCCAAGAAGAAGAAACGTAACTTTGCCCACACAGACCTGAGGATGTAGGGGGGGGTCCTATAGGTTAAATATCCAGGGAGCAGCCATGCTGGACCGTTAGAGCTTTTGTTTTTNTTAAAGAGATGGGGAATTGGTGCTATAAACCTTTATTAAGTACCAAAACAGTCAGATGTATTGAGTTACGTCTAAGAGGAAGGCGTCGAGTCCTTGGAGTCCATTTCTATTGCAGACGGCGAGTAAAAGACTTCAGATGAACCGCTGATGCAAATTTTAGATTTTTTTCCTCTGAAATGAAAAAAAGGATAACTGACTCATGAAAGAAGATTAATGAAGCACAAAAAANTTCATTTTCACTTCAGACACCCTATTCTATAAGAAGCCTTTGTCTTTTTAATACAGTAATTATGAAGAAGCTGCCAATATGTGCGATTCATTTTCCACAGACACATTTATTTCCCACCCAGTTTTTCCTTGAATTTCTCAGTAAATCATCCTAGAGCGGTATGAGTCCCGTTAATTTGTGGCTTCCTGCCAAGAAGAAGAAACGTAACTTTGCCCACACAGACCTGAGGATGTAGGGGGGGGGGGGGGGGGGGGGGGGGGGGGGGGGGGGGGGGTCCTATAGGTTAAATATCCAGGGAGCAGCCATGCTGGACCGTTAGAGCTTTTTTATACTTTATAATTAGACATTTTGTGAATCGTGGCCTCAAGGAAACCTTTTCTCACCTCTGTGGCAGATGGATGATTCAATTCAATTCAAGTTTATTTATATAGCGCCAAATCACGAAAAGAGTTGTCTCAAGGCACTTCACATAATAAACATTCCAATTCAGGTCAGTTCATTAAGCCAATCAGAAATAATGTGTCCTATATAAGGAACCCAGCAAATTGCTGTAAAGTCACTGACTAGTAACAGTGACTTTACAGCAATCTTCATACTAAGCAAGCATGCAGCGACAGTGGAGAGGAAAACTCCCTTTTAACAGGAAGAAACCTCCAGAGAATCCTGGCTCAGTATAAGCAGCCATCCTCCACGACTCACTGGGGATCGAGAAGACAGAGCAGGCACACACACACACACACACACGCACGCGCGCACACACACACACACACACACACACACACAAAGACAAAGTAATGTGTGTGAGAGAAGAGAATTGCAACTTAATTCTTTTTATAAAATAACCTTAAAGAGCGAGTTCACTGAGAAACCATCTATTACTTATTTTTGAAAATGATCTGTCACTCTGAGTTTAACTCATTCACTGCCAGCCGTTTCCTGATCAGAACAGCCCTTCGCTGCCAGCATTTTCAGTAGCGATGGGTACCGAATTCGGTACTTTTTAAGGTACCGACCGAATTCCATAGTACCGACTGAGCACAGATTCACGTCATTTGAAACGGTGCCTCGTTTCGGTACCCGTCCTTCATAACAAAAACTTGCCTAGACAGCTGCGCATGCGCAAGAGCGTTATGTTGTCGGTCGCTGCGATCAAGTTGTAAACAGAGCAGCATGGTAGAAAGAACACACACTAAAGCTTGGGTCCACTTCACTAAATGTGATGATGAAACCAGCGACAGACAACGATCTAAGTGAGACATCCTCATCTTAATCTGCTCCGGTAGGTAAATAAAATGTTTAAAATAACGTTAGCTTGATATGTTAGCTTCCGTTCCGCTTATGGTGCATTCGCTTTCTCCTCGGAACTCCGAATTTCCGAATAGAAGAACATGAACACACTCTAAAGTTTGGCTTCACTTTACTAAATGCAACGGGCAATTGGGTGAAGATGAAACCAGCGACAACGATCTAAGTGTGAGGCATCATCATTTTAATCTGCTCCAGCAGCTAAATAAACTGTTTAAGATAACGTTAGCTTGATAAATTAGCTTCCATTGCCACCATTGTTATCAGCTAATGGTGCGTTCGCTTTCTCCTTGGAAATTCTAGCTTCCCAGTAGGAAAACTACAGTAAAGATGTTTGCTTCAGTTTAATTATCAGCTTATAAAACTACAAGGACGATGTTAAAATACAACTGTGTGCTATTTATCGTGATATAAATCAAATATGGTTATATATTGAGAAAAATATATATTTAATTATAAAAGAGAATTAAAATATTAAACTCTCAAAAGTATCTAAAATTGGTACCGTTAAGTACCTGTATCGATTCCTAGGTACCGGGAATTAGTACCGAATCGCTTCAAATGTCAAAGGTACCCATCCCTAATTTTCAGTGTTTTCACTGTTTCTTTGAAGAGTGACAGAACGTTGCGCACTAGGATGATTCCAATGCCAAAACTACCAAAACAAAGAGGAAACTCGCCTCTTACATCAAGAAGAATCTGCGAGTTTTGAGCTTTATCCGTTCTTTCATAATCCGTTGTCGAATTGTGATCGGCAGAAGCTTTTCCGGTTCGCGCCTCACTTTTTCTACAGCAGTGGCCCAAATCAATCTCCTAACACATGGATTTTCTGCTTCCTGGTCACATGACATGTGACATATGTGGATGAAGATCGGCTTTAGAGATGGGATGACAATTAACTCATTCACTTCCGGCCGTTTCCTGATCACTAAAGCCATTCGCTGCCAGCGTTTCTCACCGTTTCTCACCGTTTTTACTGTTTTATTAAGAGTCACAGAACGTTGCGAGCTAGGATGATGTCGACATCAAAACAACCAAAACAAAGTGGAGACTCACCACTTACATCAGGAAGAATCTGCGCGTTTCGAGCGTTATCCGTTCTTTCATAATCCGTTGTCGAATTGTGATCGGCAGACGCTTTTCCGGTTCGCACGTCACTTTTTTTCACAGGAACGGCCCAAAACAATCTCCTAACACATGGATGTTCTGCTTCCTGATCATGTGACGTGTGACGTTTGCGGATGAAGAACGGCTTCAGAGCTGAGATGTTTGTTCTCTCAGCGCGGGGGCTCGTTCCGATGCCCAAACAGTAAAAACATGCAAATGACGACTTTCGTCGTCATTGGCAGTGAACGGTTGGATCTAAAATGACGACTTTAGACGTCAACGGCAGTGAATGAATTAATGAGTTAATAAGCAGGCTGAACCAGTGGCGTCGCAGGTTTGAGCTGGGCCCCAGTGCAAGTGTTGCTTTAAGAAACGTTTAATAAAATCTTGGATGTTTTTTTTTTTTTTGGTATTTGCTGTTGTTGGTAATAATATTATTAATAATAATAATAACAGCTATTGATATTGATTTTAAGTTTAAACACTTTTTTTTTTTTTTTTTGGGGGGGGGGGGGGGTGTCAACATTTTTATTTAAGTTTATTTGCATCTAAGTATTATTTTGTTCACATGTATGAGTCGACTAATCTGTAATTGTCACGGTGAGTGTTGGTTTGGGACACATATGCAGGTGAGTAAAACTCAGAGGCAGCAAATACCTTAATCCATTCATTGTAGGGACTTGGGGGTGTAGAAACAACAGGAACCAAAGCACGTTGACATGGGAAGACGTAAGGCGAGGTTGACAGACGAACCGACAAAAGACACAAGACTGACAGGGCTTAAATACACAGAAACAGGTGGTCAGGTCAACAAGAGGCAGGTGCAACCAATACACACAACAAGGGAAGATGAGAGGCTACCAAGGCTGGGAGGCAGAACGTGACAATAATAGCTAGAATTGTTTTTTTTTTTTCTTTTAAATCTCACCAAATACAAATGCGGGTCTCAGAAGGTTAAAGTTGATTTGAACATAATTTAACGTCACCTTGGCCCAAGCAGATAGTAAAGTTTAGTCAGAAAGTCTGACAAAGCAGCACAATCACAATGGCCAGAAACCAGCAGAGAACATCTCCACTGGTATAACCACACAGCAGAACTCCTCCAGACTATTTGTGGAGATAAAACATCAGTGTTGCAGAGCAAACTGAGTCAGTGGTAGTCACATTGCTGTTAGCCAATCAGAGAAAAGATGCCTAAAAAACAGGAAATGATACCCAAATGCTGTTGTCTTCTGCCACACTCTCCTCCAGCTGACTTTAACATCCTCAAACAGGCTCGCCTTAGCTTCCCTCCCCAGAGAACAACTGCCAAGGTGTTCATTCCTACTAGAGACCACTGCAAACGTGTTGAAAATATGAGTTATTTGACCGTAGAGCAGATAGTTAGTTGGTTTGTTTGTAATGTAAGAATTTAATATACATTTATTTAACGAACCATAAGACTTGAGATTCCATAATAAATATGAAATCAATCTTATGGATCTTTGGGTACTTTTAACCAGAAGATTGGAACTTTTTATTGCAGGGATTATATAACAACTTCGTATTAACTCAGAGACAACAGAAGAGAGAGTCAAGTTTTAAAAGTTTAAAGATTTATTACTAAACAAATTAAAACTAGACTAACTTTAAACTAGGGCTGTACAATATATCGTAAATATATCGTTATCGCGATATCAGCATGCACAATGTGCATATCGCAAAGAACAGATAAATATTGCAATGAATGGTCAGCTCAAATGTTTGCTACACATATTGCATTCTGTCAATCAAACGGAAGCATGATTTTTTTTAACAAATCAAATAGAGCTCTTCACCCATTTGGCCAAATGGGTTGGTTCTCATAGCTTAGATGCCCGCCCCCGAGGCGGACGGAACTTAATTTTGATGGTTAGCAAACACCTGAGTTAGCTTTGTTCTGCCCTTTTTGCTGATTCTGCTTTTCCCGGGATCCACTGATTGCCTTTTCTTGTTCATTTTCTTTTTCTCTTTCCTCACTACTTTTTGCTTTTCTCATTTTTATGATTTTTTGTTTTTGATTTTTTTTTCCTGAGTTAAGTTTTTATTTATCGCAAGTAATGTAGTCATCGCAATATTAATCATTATTATTGAATATCGCAGGTTTTCCTAATATTGTGCAGCCCTACTTTAAACACTAAATGTATGGTGTTACTAAGGTGAAGTGAGACGGAGAATGGTGTAGTGTGGAATGTTGTTCAGAACCAGCAAATCCGGAGAAACGATTAGTTCTGATGGGAGTGAAGGTGATGTCTTTGCGCTAAGCTTTGATTCGGAGATTCATAAACACATAAGACGCCATTTTGTCGCTCTACACTTACCCTTAGAATGAGACCTCCGTACAGATCCAGAATGCCAGGTCCTCGAACCCCTCTTTCAGTACCGGAGCCAATGAAACAGTGTCAGACTACTCTTTGGATTGTCTCCAGGTAAAAAGCTACAGTTGGTTGACAGCGTCAGATGGACCCAGAGGGTCAAAGAGTTCAGCATTTATTCTGAAAGGAACCGTTGCTTGGTTGGTAAAATGCAACAGATTTTATCCAGCTTGTCGTTGGTTCTGTAACGGAATCAAAGTGATGTAACTATCTAAAGTTGTATTTTAATACCCTGTTAGTAGTTCACTTTTTATAAACAGAAGAATAGGCTGTTTTTATCATCAGGGAGTTTAATTAAACACTCTGTATTGACTTTGAGACAAGAAAAGAGAGAGAGATGGGATCGTTTGAGAATCTTTAATTTCTGAATTATAAATTCTAAACAATCTACCAGGACTAACTCTGTGATGAATGAAAATGGATTTGGATGTTGTGTTGGTGCGTGTGTGTGTGTGTGTGTGTGTCTGGTTCAGATTCTCTAGGCTGACGTCATTGAATCTGGTCGTCTTTGTTATGACTAGATATCACGAGGCTTATAAAGTGATGACATGAGCCGCTATTTTGCCGTGTACGTACCCAGTGGGGGTCTCCCAGGTAGATCAGGAAATGCCAGGTCTGGAGACCTCGGATGTACGCTGGAGCTGTCGGTGCAGCGATCACAACGTTTCAAAGCCCGTCTGGAGGGTCGACCCCGGTACCGTTCGTCGGCGTCAGCAGGTGCTCTTATTTTGAAAGGACGTCGTCTGGTTGTTAAACGACGAAAATCTCC
>SSNQ01034707.1:723688-753855 GCA_006942095.1 Nothobranchius kuhntae | reverse complement strand
GGGTCAAGGGTTAAGATTAACAGATTCAAATACCATAGGGGAATAGGAGATAATAGATAAAAATAACAATGTGAGTGAGTAGAAATACTAAATACCAAAAACAACATAAAAAGACAAAAAAATTAAAAACCTAAAAGACAATAACACCATAAATCAATCATTCTCACTACAGTCCTGTCCATAGAAGCAAGTACCAAAAGCGATAGTGAAGTAGTGGGTTTTAGGGTACACATTTGTGTACATTTTCGCTGGACAGAAACAACTCTTAATTGACAGAACGCCCTCTAGTGACCGGCTGAAGTATAGGTTTAAAGCTTCACCCTCTTCTTGTAAATGAATGAACATATTTCATTTGTTTATTTTTCTTCTCACTCTGCAATTTCATTCATCCTTAATTCACAATACAATCATCAAGTACAATCTTCCAAGTGGAAAAAAGAGGAGGAAGAAGAAGTGTTATATGCCCTACCCACGAGATAATTTACAAAATGGCCTTATACACAAACCACGTCTACAACTTTCTTTTCTTTCCAAATGATATCACAATGAAAACTTATCAATATCCTGTTTCCGTATTTACTATTCAAATCATAGGACTTTATCTCATACTAAAAATATGAAAATACACCTGGAATTATTTTTCCTAGATGTTGACTCTGATTTCAACTGTTTGTATCTTGCTGCTGCATATTCAAATACTGTTTATTTTCTCTGTAGCGCATACTAGGGCTGGGTGATGTGGCCTAAAATAAATATCACGATACATTTAGGATTTCACCTCGATAGCGATAAATGGACGATAACTGCAGGCATCCGCAGAAACAAAAGCTGTCCACTAGATGGGGCTGTCACATGTAATACGCTGAGTCACATTTTCACTGACTCAAAGAGGTACAGCTTCGTAAAGTGACATGAACCTTGCCAACCTACACACATCTTTTCATTTTTTAATCATTTGATTTATTGATATGGGAAAAATTATCTCGATAAAAGTCAGAAATTTCAATAATGATAAATTTTTGTTTGGAGGTATAGAGTAATATTGAAGTAAAATTGAATCTAAACAATGTTGAAATTGAAAGAGTATATGAGACAAAATTTTTAGGAGTAATAATTGATGATAAACTTTGTTGGAAGTCTCACATAGATCATGTGAAACAGAAATTATCTATTGTCTATTTCTATTCTTTACAAAACAAGAGATTTGTTGCACAAGAGCTGCCTTTATTTACTGTACACGTCCCTTTGCTTGCCTTATATGAGCTATTGTGTGGAAATTTGGGGGAAAACATACAAAACATGTCTGGATTCAATTTTTAAATTGCAAAAAAGAGCTATTAGAATAATAATTAAAGCTGGATATAGGGAGTCCACAAACCAATTTTTTGTCGGATCAGCTATGTTAAAATTTAAGGACATTATATATCTTAAAACTTTAGAGATGGTGTATAGAGTGGTGAAAAAGAATGTTCCAATTTGTATTTTAAGTATGTTTAGATTAAGAGATGGAAAATATGATTTGAGAGGGTCTTGTATGTTTGAAATACCTAAAGTGAGAACTAACACTAAGTATAGATGTGTGTCGGTTTTGGGAGTGAAGTTATGGAATGGACTTAATGATGAACTGAAGGTGTGTTATTCTTTGTCATTTTTCAGGAAAATGTTAAAAATTTGCATCTTCCAAAGTTATAGAAACTTAGTTTGATCTCTAACCTTGTGTTCATTTGATTTCTTGATTTATCATTGCTTTTTCTTTAAATGTTGTGCATCTTAGCTATCAGCCCTACTTTTTTCCCCTTGGTTAAGGATTAGATTATCTCTGTGGGAGTTTAGGATAGGCTGATTATAAGCCACTAGGCTTCAACCTGTTCCTTTTTTCGGTTGCTTGATTACTTTTATGTAAAATTGATAAATTGTTGTTGTTGACCAAATAAAAATATCTATCTATCTATCTATCTATCTATCTATCTATCTATCTATCTATCTATCTATCTATCTATCTATCTATCTATCTATCTATCTATCTATCTATCTATCTATCTATCTATCTATCTATCTATCTATCTATCTATCTATCTATCTATCTATCTATCTATCTATCTATCTATCTATCTATCTATCTATCTATCTATCTATCTATCTATCTATCTATCTATCTATCTTCGATTCATTGTCCAGCCCTAGCTCTTGCTGAACAGATTTGTCAACAAATTCATCTTTAATCCAATTTTTTACCAGTTAAACAAGTGAAACCAGAGTTACTTGGGCGAGTGTTTTTATTGAATGAATGAATGAATGAATTCACTGCTTTCAGGTTTAACTTTACATGTAACAAACCCTGATGTTGTGGTTTTAAACTGTGGCTCATTAATGTGTTGATCTTTCGAAGAAGTACCACACACGGCGCTGTGGTGGGACTGCAGCTTTTATTTGTCTCATGGCATTTTACCAGTGTGCAGGTTTTATTTGCTGATGGATTCAATAGCTGCTGGTGCACTTAATGTCCACTACATCACCAGAGTGTGTGAACGCTTGTTGTTTAAAGGCTTGGATCTTTATGACCTCCATTCCCCACTAAATTGAATCAGTTTAAAGCATTTCTAGAAACAGCAACAGCCTGTTTCTTGTTTTTCTAGATGTTTTAAGGTAAATCATTTATCAATGCCAACTTGCTGTGTTTCATGAAGTTGGTAACTGAAGATGAGGCAATTCCTCATCTTCCCTTTTTAATTTTCCACTCCTCTAACAGCCTCCTCCTCTTCTCCTTCAGGAGCTGTTGTTCAGCGTCTGTGCCCTTAATGTCATCTCCACCATTGTGTGCGCCCTCGCCACCGCAATGTGCTGCATGCAGATGGTGTCGACTGATGTGCTGCAGATGGTGAGTGTGATGGACGGGCAGACAAAGCCACCGACAACTGTTATTTCACGTCTCCAAACGCACACTCAGAGGCAGTGCGCTGATGTCAACATGATGCAGAGTGTGAAGAAAGTTAAGACCCAAGAATCTCTGACAGATTTCGTCTGAAGTTTATGAATGCTTAAACAGACTTTATTTAAACGTGTTGCTGGTGGCCACGTTTGGTTTTACAACAGGCTGCAAATGTGGCAAATCAGCTGTGATTTGAAATGCACAAAGTTTGGAATGCAGCCCAACATTCCTGTGTTTGGTTTGTTTCTGCATCATATGAAAACTAAAACAAAACAGTGAAAATGGGAAGTAAAGGGATAGAAACGATCTTTAGGAGCATTTTTTTGTGTCTTACCTGTTATAGCTTGGAACAACCTGGGTTAGAAGTAGTTGGGATTCATTCCTACAATGGCTTCTCCAAGCCGGGCTAGTTGATTAAGATAGCTAATCGTATTCATGTTCACTTGGTAATTTCTTTTGGTGAAACAACTATTTAATTTGACCTAATGTGATGTGTAATCATGGCTACTCTATGCTGTGTTTAGTTTATGCCACACAGAGCTCGAGCCTTAAATGCTGAGTGTATGACTCCCCACGGCACCATCCTCCATCAAACTCTGGACTTTGATGAGTTCATCCCCCCCATTCCTCCACCGCCGTACTACCCCCCAGAATACACCTGCACCCCCTCGATGGACGGGCAGAGGTGAGAAACCAAATGGCTCTGCTCAGCCTTGCAGCTACAGCTCTAATTTGTGTGTGTGTGTGTGTGTGCGTGCGTGCGTGCGTGCGTGCGTGCGTGCGTGGTACAACAATCAAATTTCAAATGCACAAAAGGTGATGAATACTAAAAAGATTTCTAAAAAAAATGAAGCCAATTAGTGTCGATGCAGAAGAATGATTAGGATTCATCACTTTTTTATCAACTTCACTGGAAATCTATTTTAAAATTATTGTTTCCGATTATCAGTCCCTCTGAGATTTTCATGCAGGCTGAACATGAAAATAGTCTCCTACACCTATCTCCTGCATTCTGATTAATAGACGGTGAAACTCTTTGACAGGTTGTTCAGCATGTTTTGGTTTTAACCCGGCTTTAACACACCTGATTTCAATTAGTAGGTGATTAACAGGCTTCTGCAGAGCCTGACCAGCTGCTGGATCAAGTGTGTTGGACCAAAGAAACCATTAAAATGTGCTGAACACCGGCCCCCGAGGCCCGGAATTGAATAGCCCTCCTCTAGGATTTGACAAGCCTGAAAGACCTGCGTCACACTGTCAACACTCATGGACTCACCCATCTTGAATCACAATGGGGAAGGCTGTAGTTGGTTTAGCATCCAGGAAACAGCGAAGAACATTTTGGCTAGCAGAAGCTAACAATTAGCATTAGCAACTCAACCACATAGCAGAACTCCTCCAGGCTTGTGCTATTTGTGGCGATAAAACATCAACGTTGCAGAGCAAACGGAGTCGTGTTTCTGAGGCGAGATGTGCAGAAATAAGTCTCCAAATCCTGCCGTCTTCAGCTCTCCTCTGCTGCAGCAGACTTGTCCTTGCTGATGCAGGCGTTTCTGGATTTTGTTTTGCCCTGAGTGCGGCTTGCAAGGCGCTCCTGCCAGAGACCGCCGCAAATGTATTGAGTAAATGAGTTTCCCACACCTTTAACTCTCACAGGTACAATCAGAAATTCTGCCACCGTCTTTGCAAACCTGAGAGCATTTCTTGCCTTTTAGCCTCTCTGGAGGATTAAATGACCCCCACACACACACACACACACACACACACACACACCTTCTCTCTCTCTCACTCTCGCTCTCTCTCTCTCTCTCTCTCTCTCTCTCTCTCTCTCTTTCGCTTCATAACTCCCTCTATTTTCTCACTCTTGCTGCTGCAGCTCTTTGGCAGGAAGCCACATCTGTTTGTCAGTTGTGTCATAAATAAATACAAAGCAAAGGAAACATTCGTGGTGTTCCTGCTCAAGGCCACGGAAGTCGTGACATCATCATGCCCGGGATGATTGGTGGAAGCGCGGGTTGTATTTCACTATCTGCTGTTTGAGTGGAGAACGGAGTTGTAATTAAAAGACACGAGAGCGTGCATGGCTGCTTATTCTTAAGAACCAGTGGTGGCACACAGAATAGAGATCAATGCTGCATGATTGGATACGAGCTCTGAGGATATCATCCACCTTTTCTTTTACTTGACTTTAGCAGAAAATATTTAGATTTGACTCAGATATTGACTCTTTGTGCAGCTACAGACCCAACATTGTGTGACTTAATTTCTTTTTCACGCTTTCAGCGTTTAATGGGTTTGCTTTTGCGTCCCTGACAGAGGTCTACACCTGGACTTTCCTCATTCTCCCTTCAGTGCCATCTACGGGGTTCCAATAAACAGTCCAGGAACTCTTTACCCGACCGACCTGCCGCCTCCCTATGAGTCTGTGGTGGGTCAAACCCCCGCCAGCCAGGTGAAGAACAAAACACCCTTATTAAGGCTAAATGTGTGTTTTTACCTGAGCTCACACCTTCATATAATCAAAGCTTTATTTTGTTAGTTCCTATCGTTCACTGTGTAAACAAGAAAATCCACCATGCAGCTTTCTGCTGCAGCGTCAGTTTCCTTTAATACCACGGTGTTTAATCCACCACTCTGCTGTACGGGTTATTCTACAGGTGATTATTATTTAGACCAGAACTATGCAAACTAAAATCAGGTTTTATTCACTGAGATGAGCAGCGGGTTTTCTGAATCATGTGGGTGATTCTTGCTGAGGTTCTATGTCCAGCTCTTGATAATTCATTAGAACCCATTCATGTTTGCTGGTCCGATAGCGCCCTCTGTGGACCGCTCAGGGATAATGTTGTTCAGCTACAGCACAGCGTTTTATGTGTTACACATAGCACTTACATTACAATGCATGGTTGTTTTGTTTACTATTGATAATGTAGTTTTCACAGGTGACCACCAGCATAGAGCAGCAGGCCACTGAGTCCAGTCTGTGTGAGAGAAACACCACTGCAGGGCTAAGCACGCAGGGTAAAACCAGTTCCACAGTCAAACGTGTTCTCCTGGTTAAACTCGTGCCTAAAATCCTTTTTTTTTTTTTGGTCCAGCCTCAGTGGACAGTGCATCATTGATGGTGTCTGAGGTGGTCGACCACGACCAGACTTGCTCCTCGGAGGACTTGTGCTCCCTAGAAGTCCAGGGTTCTGACTGCTCTCCCTTTGGAACGCTGCAGACTGCCCCCACCAATGGGAGCTGCACCAGTTTGGAGCTGTACACCCGCGTCTCTTCACGTTGCCATCGTGGTTTGCCCAACACTGATGCGCGCCCCAGCGACACTGGTTACAGCGAGTCTTCACACACCCAGGACTCTCTGGAACGCTCACCGGACTGGTCTTCAGAGAACTTTAGCAATTTGGACCAGGAGGATTCTGCAGAGAACTCACACCCATCTGAGGAACTCAGGGCTTCGATGCACATTTGTGACGAGCTGGCCTCAGCCAAGCATTTACCAGAGGAGCCACCAAAACCGCCGACACATTCGCTGATCAAAGCACGGATGATGAGCCGTAAGCTAACTCTCCCAGTCACCATCCCCCCACCGCCTCAGCCTTGCTCCCCCACCTCTGTAGCTTCTTCTGGTGGAACGTCTGCCATCAGCCCTTTGGCTCCATCCCCTTCTCCGTCCCCTCCTGCCAAACCACGAGGCCCAAGGTTGTGTTTCAGCGTTTGGTCACCATCCTCATCATCACAGCCCCCGTCTACCTCGGCCCAAAGTGGCCAGTCACCCTCAGAGAGGCCTCGGATGCTCAAAACAGCCAGGAAGTACCGCAAACTGGCACGCATCGTCCGCTCCACAAGTGACCCCATCTCCTGCTCCACAACGACAGGAAGTACGTGCACCAAATCTGACGCATTGACAGAGGCTTAGGATTTTAAGCAAATCACCAGAATCATCAGGCATCTTTTTAGCTAAATATTGCATTCGTTTTTTATTTTGTCATAAACTAAATTTTTCTTAATTCCTTAATGTTGAATAAATAGAAGAGAAGTTTTGTGATGTATTTGTAGTCTTTGACAATTTTCTAGAGGTATTATAAAATAAACAAAGAAATTATTAAGAGATTTACTAATAAAATGTGTGAATCAATTGGTCCATTGGAAAAGCCTGGCCTTGACTAAGCTCTTTGTCTCCCTCTGCAGGACAGGGATGTGGTTGCACCTCTGGAAATAACCTTGCAGCTGACAACTCATCCCGTGTGTCTCCACGTGGTAAGAACCTGCAAAAGCACGCTTCAAACTGCAATTTAAAGCAAAAATAAAAACAGCAAAAACTTCGCATAACTTTTAGTGGTTTTGTGATTATTTTATGTCAATCTGTCAAAGATTAGTTAAGTTGTCTTTGTTATCTTAACACAATATCAAAGAATAACACAACTCCTATTAGATCTTGTAAAACAACAACGTGGACAAGCATTAAACTTATCATCGGGCCAAGTTTTGTGTATTTCTGTGTAAAACTAAACTGCAAAGAGCTTCCAGGCTACTCTCATCTCTTTCTTTATCACCTGCTTTCGTCTCTTTCCCCTTTAGAGCCGAGAGACGTTTCAGCAGAAGTGGTCGGAGCCAAACACGTTAACACTCCCGTCACGAAGCAGCAGAAGGAGGGCAGGAAAGTCGACATCCAGCTGAAATCCCGACCCTTCCACGTGCACCCCTCCTATGAGCGCCCGCACTCCCTGGCTGATCTTAAGATGTACAAAGACACAAAAATATTAGTGGCCAAATTCCTGGAGCACTCGAGCTGCAGTCTACCTCCTGAAGTCCAACAGGTCGTCAACAACATCAAGTGTGTCATTAAGTCGGACGAGAAACACATGGAAGAGGCCATCTTTAGTGCCAACGTCATCGATCAGGTTAGTGAAACTGAGCGAATAACTGACTTCAGACGAGTGGATGTGGCGCTGGTGTTGCGGGGTTGATGCTCGACAGTGAACGGGCCTCAGATCAACTATGCGTTACAGGTTTGATGAGGTTTTTTACATCGTTTACGTGACTTTTAATTTTTTTCCTTTTCTAAAAGCAGATCTGTGGGAATAATATACAACCTAATAATTGTGCACTTATTTATCAAAACTAAAGTGGAAAACTCAGCTTGTTTCCTTGGTGATCACCAGGTGATGACCCAGCGCGCCGTCGGGAGTCCCAGACACCGCGAACATCAGGACATTCACCTCCAGAGCTGCGGTGCTCTGAGCTCATCCCCATCTCCTTCCATGTGCCGGTCAAAACACCTCCCGCTGGAAAACAGCTCCTCTCTCCACCCACGGGGCTCCCCTTGCTCTGAACAAAGCCTTGATTCCAGAGAAACTATTCTCTGACCACTTTCCCAACAAGGACTGGGGGCATGCCAGTGCGCTGGTGCTGCCGATGCCCGGAGAGTAACCAAAGCCTTCAGACAGTACGGGATCATTTGTTGCTCGACGTGACTGCATTACAAAGCAGCTAAACGCTGCCACGCTCCTCATAGTGCCCCGTGGGACCGTGCCAAGTCATCAGCAGAAATGGTAGCAAACTCCGACAGAGCCCGCCGGACTCTGGAGTGGCTTCACTCTCATCAGAAACAAACAAAAGAATGTTTTCTCCCTCAGGAGATCCCTTTCCCCTCTTTTCTTATTTACAGAGTTACATCTAATAAAAGAAAGGAATACACAGCTGGTAAGTCTTGATCTGTGATGGAAACAAAAGAAACAGTGTTGTCTGTGTTCCTCTTGTCCTCATGAGAAACGAAGAAAAACATGTTTGTATTAAACTGTGAACTGAAGTGACAGGGCCTTGTGATAAGGTGGTGAATATTTTGTGGTTCAACGACATCACAGATGTGGATCATTTAAATTACCTCATTGTGTTACGATTCTTATCAGTGTTACAATAAAGATATGCATTTGTATACTGAAGCATGGGTTTGTGCTTTCTATCTTTTCATGGTCACTAATAACCTGCTAATGCACTTCCAGCTCAGTCCTGAGACGTTAGAAACAATCTGAAAGATGGAGGACATGCATCTGTGCATGGGAGAAAGCCGTTTCATTATCAGCCTGAACTAAACTAAAAAGACATCAAATCTAAGGATGATGTCAGCATCTGTCAGTTCTGGTCTATAGGGCCTTACATGGACAAGCACCATCATACATTGGTGATCTTCTCAGTCCCTACACCCCCAGCAGGTCCCTGAGGTCCAGTGATCAAAGCCTACTGGTTGTGCAGCACCAGGCGAAACACCAAAGGTGACAGATCATTTGCTGCTGTGGCCCCCAGACTCTGGAACTCTCTCCCCCTGAGCCTGAGGTCAGTGGACTCAATGGTCTCCTTTAAGAAGCAGCTGAAGGCTCACCTGTTGAGGTTTTGGTGTGACCTTTATCACCCTCTCTTTGTTCTGCTCTCCCCACCTATTCCACCTTCCTCAGGATCCACTGATTTCCCTCTTTCCTATTCACTCTCTCTCTTTCTTTACATTTTTTATCACAATTGTCTATTTTTGCTCATTAAAAATATGTTTTTAATCATTTTCTAAATTCTTTTTTATATTTTTACATGTTTTGTTTTTGTGAAGCGCCTCGTGATTTTTATCTAGAGAGGCGCTATAGAAATGATATTTTCTTCTTCTTCTTCTTCTTCTTCTTCTCAATATTGGTATCGGCCGATGTTGGTCATTTTTTAGCATATCGGTATCGGTCCAATAAGCAAAACTGGGTCGATATTAACAATAAATGTTTTTTTCAGTTTGTTGTCATTTGTACATCTTTTTCAGAGGGTGAGGGGGTGATGATGTGCAATTGTTTAGTTATGATAGATAGATAGATAGATAGATAGATAGATAGATAGATAGATAGATAGATAGATAGATAGATAGATAGATAGATAGATAGATAGATAGATAGATAGATAGATAGGGGTGTGCATTGGCAAGAATCGATACAATATATACTAAAAGTTGGACCATTTTTTAGACCAAGCGCTCAGGTTAGATGCTTTGAAACACATCCAGTGTTATCAAGATCTTATTGTTCCGTCAGAATGAAGGTGGTAAAAACTGCTGCACCCTAGAAGTTCACAACACAAAAATGTAAATCCACAAAAAATCTATCAGTATCTGAACATGAAATATTGCGACATTTCCAACACATTATTTACTTCCATCTCTGTATTAAACTTTGCAACTTTTTCATATTTTAAATGATTTTCTTGAGCCAATGTGTGCTAAAATGACCGTTTACAGGCCAGAATACCACATTTGCAACTTCAGAGTTGCCTGTCCGGTGACATATCTGCCGCTGCAGTTTGCCTCCAGCACGTTTCCTACATGTTTTAGATCATGAACACAGCTGATTTGTTTTTTGACTGGAGTTGATCTCTCCAGTGCATTTAACACAATCCAGCCTGATGTACTTTGCCAGAAACTCCAGAAGACACAGGTGGGGGCCTCAACTATCGCCTGGATTAAAGACTACCTGACAAACAGACCACAGTTTGTGAGGCTGAAGAACTGCACATCAAACCAGGTGATCAGTAACATTGGAGCACCACAGGGGACTGTACTCTCACCATTCCTTTTCACCCTGTACACCTCAGACTTCCAGTACAAGTCAGAGACCTGTCATCTACAGAAATACTCAGATGACTCTGCAGTTGTCGGGTGTATCAGAGATGGACAGGAAGCTGAGTACAGAGAGCTGGTGGAGCGCTTTGTGGCATGGTGTGGAAACAATCATCTGACCTTGAACGTGAACAAAACAAAGGAGATGATTTTAGACTTCAGAAGAAACAGGGTGGAGTCAAACACTGTTTCCATCATGGGAGAAGAAGTGGAGGTGGTTGAGGAATACAAATACCTTGGAGTTCACCTGGACAACAGACTGGACTGGAGAAAGAACAGCGAAGCCGTTTACAAGAAGGGACAGAGAAAACTGCACTTCTTGAGGACGCTTAGGTCCTTCAATGTCTGTAGCAAGATGCTGCAGATCTTCTACAAGTCTGTTGTTGAGAGTGTAATCTCTTCAGCCATCGTCTGTTGGGGTAGCAGCATCAGAAGCAGGGACCTGAAAAGGCTCAACAGCCTAATAAAAAAGGTTGGTTCTGTTCTGGGGATGACTGTGGAACCACTGGAGGAGATAATGCAAAGAAGGATTCTCCAGAGAATCAAGAAAATTATGGACAACCCTGAGCATTCTCTTCACAAGACTGTCCGACAACGGAAGAGTGTCTTCAGTCAGAGGCTTCTTCAGTTTCGCTGCAACACTGACCGCTACTGGAGATCCTTCCTGCCAACAGCCATTGTAATATACAACAACTCTTTGATGACTTGATTATTATTATTATTATGAGCTACTACAGCAATCAATTTCCCTCTGGGATTAATAAAGTATTTTTGAATTGAATTGAATTGAATTGGTTATGAATCACTCCTGTAGACACTAAGGAAGGCTGGGGAGACGTTTCTGCTGTTAGATTAAGGTGTTAAAAGATGAACGCATAGCAAGGAGATAAGTTTTGCTTTTGGTTCTACTAAACAGACACTAGGGGATGCTAAAAACAAGCAAAACAGCCAAGTGTGCCTTTAATGTGATACTGGTAAATATTGGTTATCAGAAATAGCAGTGATACTAAAATTGAATATCGATGTCGGCCTACATTTTTGGGTCAGAACGACCTGGTCGGTCCACGGTCAAAGCGTTAGTCCACGGGTGATCGTTCCTTTTCAGTTCTGGTTCCTCGGCTTTGGAACCAAATGCCACTAGAAAGAAAACAGTCCACATTGCTGCCCATTTTCAAAGCTAGGCTGAAGGTTCGTCTTTGGTCTAGTTCTTAGCTTTTGTACTCATGTTTTTAATGTTCTGATCATTTAGTTTAATGGCTTTTTTCATCTTTTACTGCATTTTAAATGTTGGCTTTCTGCGTTTTACAATATAGCTGTTTTATTGTGTTTTACTTGTTCTTAAAGAGCAAGTCACCCCCAAATCACATTTTTTTTGCTGATAAACTATATAAAGGAGTGTCTAATCATGCTACAGACACATGTAGTCAATAATTTGGCAGTTCAGTGCATCTTGGTTAAAATTCAAATATTCCGCCTAAAACTGTCAGTGTTGTGCCGTCGTCAGGGAAAAATTCTGCACTGTATTTGAATTTAAATCTGCCACCGCTATTGGCTAAGAGGTATGCTATGATGTCATCTGGTACATTATGATGTCATAATGCCATTGTGAGCCTGTGTGTGTGTATTTGTTAGCGGCTCCGCCCTCTCGGTCTGCCAAGCAACAGCATTTGTTGCATTTTTCAAACATGAAGTGGGAGTGAAGTAAGTTTCTTGTAGGGGGTGACTTGCTCTTTAACACTTTGTTCAGCACCTTGGGTCCCCTTGATTGGGGTAGGAAGGGGCTTTATAAATAAAGTTGAATTGAAAAGTTATTTTTATTTTCACATTGATGCATCCATGGTCAAATCCTTGCTTGGCAGGAGACACTGCTTTCATTCAAGTGAGAGACATCTGAACAGAGATTTTAGTAAAAGAGGGAGGTACGTTTGTTGCAAAGCATCCCTGACCTGACAGTTTTGGTTGTTTCTGAGGTCTTAAAACTGACCAGGAAAGCTTATGGCTACTTAGATGTAATGAATAGCTGGATCTTTAAAATATAAAACATTTAGGGAATCTTGCAAAAATTACATCCTGTTTTTCATTCCATCTCTCAGCCGTGTTGGGCTCAGTGGAGCTCAGAATTAAATGAGCTGACCTGATAGTTCAGGCCATGCTTGTGGTCACTTTTATATACTGCAACATTGGAATCAATTAGTGGCTGTACCATGAGAAAAGCAATAAATGAAAACTGCCTTTTATAAATAAAATGAGTATGAAGTTTTTAATGTGATATTTTACATGATATTCTTTTAATTAGGTCTCCAATATATTGGTTGGTTAATGAAGATGTTTTTTTATTAGCCAGGGGCTACTGGAGTCAGCACCTGCAGTAAAAGTTACTCTTAAATGTAAAACCGGGTTCAAAGGCGGAACTAGGATTTATCCGACAAAAAGGCTATGAAGTGGCCGCAATATTTATAGAGAGATCAAGAAATAATCCAACATCTTTTCACAGTATCCACAATTTTGGTGAGGTAGAGAAATTTCAACACCCACACTATGTTGAAACAATTTAAGATAATTTTATGTGCAATTTTATGTGCGTTTTCACTGGCAAAATCAAAGCATTTGAGAAGTTTCAGTATTGTGATTTTTTTACAGCCACAAATGGGATCAGTTTAAAATATGTTTGTGGGTGAAAAAAGTCCCTATTTGGCTTTTTAGCATCTACCTATAATCTGATCATCATGCTAAGTAAGGACAGATGAGTGACAGGGCAGGGACACTTCAGTCAGATTTCATCAGGGGCCAATGCCCCTGTGGCCCTGCCCTTCAGAGCTGCCTTAGAACTGCCAGTTTTATTTCACAATATAGCTCACGTGAATCCAGTTTTTCATTAGGCAGCTAAATCATGACTATAAACAGCAGTCTGAAGAAAGCAGATCCTGATGTTTGTGTACTTCTGCAAAGTGGTCCTTTTTACTTTTGACAGGGATACTTTTGTGGTAATATACAGATTTCTGAATTGTTACTTCATTAGCAATTTTAAGCAAAGTGTTTTTAACCTTGATTTTTTTATCTTCATATAAAACCATATGAATAAAAAAATAATTATTACAGTGATTGAGATCATTATATCATGGGTCCCAAGTATGGTCCCAAGGTACAAGTGGGAACTTTTATTTTGAAAGAAATCTTGTTGGCGTGTGCTTCAAAAGCAGCCACGACAGCTCATAGTGTGTTTTATGGCCAGAACACGAGACTGAAAAACAGCGATAAAAACAAAAATACACAAAAAACAATAATTCTAGAAAATGTTCTCTCTTTTATTATTTCCGTTGCCCCAATATAAACTGTATTATTGGATTTAACGTATATATGTCGATGGTTTAACGCAAAGAGCAGGAGTGATTTTTTTCGCACAACACCGGCTGCACAAACCGGAAATGATCACAACTTTGTCATGCTAGCTTCACGCGACACAATGTTTGGTAGGCAAACCATCTCGAAGTGTTATTTAAAGCACGTCTCATAGTGTTTCGTTGAACCAGATTTATTTAACGTATGTTTTTTCGTTTACTATGAGAAAAAGAAAACGACATATGTTGTTTTTCGTTTTGCTAGTAGCTGCTAGCCAGTAGACGTGATTAGCTGGACGTTAAGGGGAGCTAACGCCAGCATTAGACAATATAAGAAGATCGTAGATCGTTATTTTTGATGACTCAAAGGAAATCCAAACGCCTGTGCGTACGGTCTTAAACCGGGAAATGATGAAGGCGGTACTAACAGTGTCGTGGCGCCCCGTTGCTGTCCACGTCTAGTCTTATCTGTGTTTAACGTTGCCATATGAGCCAGGCCACGTCCCCGCGGGCGTACTTCTACGACTACTGGACGAATTGCTGAGAAGATGCCGAGTGTGCGGAAGGGGAAGCAGAGTAAATACGCGTAGAAATGTGAAAAAGCCTCGAACCTTTATGACTGTGTGTGTACTTTTTGCGTTTCCGAGCAGTCGCCGCATATTGTCCACGGTATGTCAGGTACACGAATGCGTTGCTTTGCAGCGGGGGAATCCTCACATTGATCTCGGCTGGCTGCGGTAAATAAATCTGTGGTAACGTTGGACTTTTTGTGCTTTGACATGATTGGGTTTGGTGCAAACCGACGGGGAGGCCGCCTCCCGTCATTCATCCTCATATTTTTGATGCTTATTATCGCCATACTCTCTTTCAACTACTGGACGGTGTCCAACAAGCACGGCCGCTTGCTGGACGAGCTGGCCGAGATTCAAACGCAGATGCAGCGCTCGGACGCGGCGCGGAGCCGCTTAGAGAAGCGGAACACGGAGCTGATGGTGCAGGTGGACACACACAGGAAGCAGATCGACCAGAAGGATACAGACTACAGCGTCATGGAGGACAAGCTGCAGGCCCGAGAGGTGCTCGTGAAAAAGTGCTCTGATGAAAAGGTAAATTTGGTTTTCCCCCATCTGGTTCCAACCTCACCCAAAGACTTTTTTTTAGTTCGGGTTTAACACATAGTAGGGTTGATCATACTAGAAGCAGCTAATCAAACGTTACACCCAAAAATAAACACTCAAGTTCTCAGGAGCTAAGCAGGACAACAGAATAGATTTTGATGCACGTGTTAGGTATCATTACCTCTAATAAAATATGTGAGTAAAAGTAAATAAAGTTAGATGGTTTTAAAGAAATCTTACCATTTTATTAAATCTGGATGCAAATTTCTAAAACTGAGTACAGTCAAATGTTAATCTATTAGGGAAACAACACCAACTTGACCCTATGTGGAAAAGCAATTGTCCTCCATGTTAAATCATGATTCCCCTGTGATTAGCAGCACTTTTTGGAAAGCCATGTTCAGTTTCACATGCCACACCTGTGCTTGATTAATGCCAGACCTGTAGAATATATAAATCATTTAAACAACACCTAAAAAAGTGCAGGCATTACTTGGTTTTGGTTGAGGTCATGATTTCTGCAATGAGAGCAATAAAATGGCATGGGGGGGGGGGGATTCCCGACCAACTGGTCTGCTGATGAAAAACACACAAAAACCTGTCTCGTATTTGCCAACAAACATCTTGATGATTCCTGAGACTTCAGGGGATATATTCTGTGGACACAAGGTGAACATTTTGGAAGGTGTGCGTAAGGTCACACCTGGAGCATTTCAGAAAAAGGAACATCAGTCAAACGTGGTGGCAGTGTGATGGTCTGGGACTGCTTTGTTTCAGGAAACGCCTGTTTCAAGACCTGAAACATTTATGTATGACCAAATAAGATAAATGTTTAAGGAATAAATGCTGCAGCTGATTTGAATAAAGGCTACAGATAGTTAAAGCTCTGACTTGGATCTGATCTGTGTGAATCTGAACTAAACGGCAGATTATTTTCTCCTTAAAGTCGACTACGAAGTTGATAGTAGGTGTATTTTATCCTTGACCTGAAACGTAACCTGCTTCACAGTTTCATCCCCCTCGGCTCTACCGCTTCCTCCTGAGGTCTGCTACACCCAGTTTTTTAGAGATAAGCACCACTTATAGCAAACTCAGAAGTTGGTCTCCCCCTGAAAGCAAAAGTGTTTACGTAGAACCTATAGAGAGCCTTTTTTTTCATCAACTATTAGTTAGTTATTAAATTTACAGGAACTTGTAAAGTAGTCCTGATTCATCCTCATTAAACAATTAGTTTCCTATCATTCCTTTAGTTTGCTTCATTAGTCTCTCCAACAAATTTCATTGTATCTTTTTTTGTTCTTGAATTTTTTTGGATGGTTTTTCTCATGTTTGTCCATCAGTTTCATTTGTGACTCTTCACACGTTTGTTGGGATGTCCACTGTGATGTGCAGCAGCTCCTGTGCACTGCAGCTGATTTATGTAACAGCACCCAACTAATTTTGACTTTGCCTACTAGTTGAGCATTTTCACTTGTATTTGTCCCAAAGTCAAACCACTGGTCAGGTGTTGACCCATATGAGTGAAATTTCAATCACACGAGCCACGAGGCGCCGTTTGTTTTGTCCTGTAATTCCAGCCTTGTGCTTATCACGATTTATGAAATTTTGTAAACTTAAATGAGCTTGGCTTGAAGTCAGCGAAGAGATAACAGCAGCACGTAGAGCAGGGGCGTTCAATTCTGGACCTGGAGGGCCGGTATCCAGCACGTTTTGTTTCAGCACACCTGATTTCAATCAGTAGCTGATTAACAGGTTTCTGCAGAGCCTGATGAGCTGCTGAACAGGTGATTCAATCACTGAATCAAGTGTGTTGGAGCAGGGAAACCACTAAAACGTGTTGGACACCGGCCCTCAAGGCCTGGGATTGAATACCCTGGACATAGAGCATCCTATGTAAGCCTTCTAAGTCAGAAAACACAGACAGATGGGAAGACTATTCTGTTTCAGCCAAATTTTCCTCAATTCTAAGATTTGGAAATTTTGTTCTGTGGCCAAATAGTGATGAAATAATTAAATTCAGCTCCTTGTTCAACATGTGCCGTTTAATCTTCCACAAACAAAACAGAAATCGTTTCCAACAATCATTACAGTAAAACTCATTTTAAATCAAGTTTAAACGGTAACCAAATATGACTTTGTCTTGGAGATGATGGTGTAAAACGCTCAAGGACAGAAGGGGCTAAAGTTTTTCTACTTTTGTCAACAGCCTAACCTTGTTTCAACAGAGATGTGTGTTTGCCACAAACAGGGTTAATCCTGGAGTTAGGACTCAGAGCTAATGCTATTCAGTTAGAGCCAGGAACATTATCCTGTAAAGGACCCAGTCATGGCAGAAATGCCCATAGTAGCTAAAGATGGAGACTTGAGTTAATGTTTCAAAGTCAAAATCCCGTCGACAGCAACATGGTGTCCTGAAAGACACGCTCCAGGCCAAATGGATCAAGTCAAACTCGTTTCCCTGGTTTTGATATGATGTGTTTTTTTTTGTCATTTTAATTAAGGGACCAGCTACATGCTTAAAGAGCAAGTCACCCCCAAATCAACTGTTTTTGCTGATAAACTATGTAAACGAGTGTCTAATCGTGCTGTAGACATGTGTAGTCAATATTTTGGCACTTAGTGCATCTTAGTTAATATTTAAATATTTTGCCTAAAACTGACAGTGTTGCACCGTCTTCAAGTAAAAACTGCACTGCATTTGAGTTTAATTCTGCCACCACTATTGGTTAAGAGGCACTATGATGTTAGCTGGTACATTATGATGTCACAATGTCTTTGTGAGCCTCTGCGTGTATTTGTTAGCGGCTCCGCCCTCTCAGTCTCCCAGGCAACAGCATTTGTTGCATTTTTCAAACAGGAAGTGGGAGTGGATTAGGACTCTGGTAGTGGGTGACTTGCTCTTTAAAAAAACAACTTCGACTGAGCAGGTATACAAAAGTTAACATTTATACAGCGCTTCCTTCTTTAAATGTGTTGTTTACTGAAAAAACATTTTAAATTAAAATTTCTGGTTAAAATCAGCCACTCTGAGTTTTACATGCAGGCTGAACATGAAAATAGTCTCCTGCATTAGCTTCTGTTAAATAGACGGTGAAACTGTAAAGCCCTTTTCAGACTGACATTCTGGAACATGTGTGGACAATTCAATCCGGTTTTTAACCGGAACTGTGTTTTCAGACACACCACTTTTGTACCGGAACTTGTCCTTTCGGCTGCGTTCACACAGCAGGGAAAAGTTCCAGATGTCTGACGGCGGCGAGGGGGTGGTGGGGGGAGAGAGAATCGGACTCATGTTAAGAAGAAGAAGAAGAAGAAAACATCATTTCTATAGCGCCTCTCAAGATAAAAATCACGAGGCGCTTAAGCATAATTCTGCGCACACGAAGACGCATAAGAGACCTGGATGATGAAGCGCAATGGTTAAAGGAATCACTGAAGCGGTGTGAAGCGCTCCGTCGCGCGTCTAGGCGGTCCCGTAGGAGGCGAGCTGCCGTGGTTCGCCGCATGCTACAGGAGCGGGCTATATAGGTGCGCACAGCGTCCCCCGGTCCCCTCCTCCTCCCCCTCCCTCTTGTCCGGAACTTTACCTCACCAGTCTGAAGCAGCCAGCCTGTCCGTAACAAGTCCGGACCTGTTACTAGGGGCTTCGTCCGGATAAATTCCGGAACACATTATCCGGATGTTTGTATTCAGACAGAAAGGTCTTACGGACAGATTCAGGAACATTTCCGTTTTTCATGGCCTGTCTGAAGGGGGCTCAAGAGTAGAAAAGCCGGACAGACCTACGTCACACTGTCACTCAACATTCATGGACTCACCCGTCTTGGCTCGTGACGGGGAAGGCTGTTGTCTGTTTGGCATCCAGGAAAGAGCTAGTAGAAGCTACCCATTAGCGTTAGCAACTCCACCACACAGCAGAACTCCTCCAGGCTTGTGTTATTTTTGGAGATAAAACTTCAACGCTGCATAGATAATAGTGTCAGCGGTGGTCATTTTGCTGTTAGCCAATCAGAAGTGAGATGTCCAAATATCAGGAAGGAAGACTCTAAATCCTGTCATCTGAAGCTACTTTCCACTCCAGCTTTCTTGTACTTCTTGAAACAGGAGCGTCTGAGCATCCCTCCTCAGTACGACTTACAAGGCACTCATTCCTACTAAAGACTACTGCAAATGTAATAATTAAACAAGGGAATCAGACCTTTAATTAGATTTTCTTTTCTCTTATCGCAGATGAAGATACAGAGTGACGTCACAGCCCAAATGACAGAAATACAGAGACTGAAAGGTAGGACCAGCCAGCAGAGGGCGCTCTGATGACTTCTGTTTCAGAAAGCACTAAAGCTCATTTTAAGCAACAAAGACTTCAACTCCTCTGATGTTATGTGTTTGTGTGGTGGTGTTGCTCTGAACAGAGCAGCTGAAGGAGCTGAAGCAAGAGTTCATGAAGCAAGAAGAGCAGTTAAGAGATGTGAAGAGAAATAGCTCAACGCTGGAGAAGAGGTTGGAGTATGAGAGGTATTTAATCCTGGACAGTTTCCTCAGATCTTCCCTGAATGTGTCAGTTTGGAACATAGTTGCACATCATGTCCAAACACCACTAAACATGTATTTTAGAGGTGTTTTTATTCATTGTTTTTATTAAGTTGTTGATTGGCTCCTAACTTTTTTATGTACGGGTCACACTCAGAAATAATTGACCCAGATTGTTTATACACTGAGTGCACGCTGCCTGGTTTATCTGTTTGTATGTGGTTTGCATGAGTGAACTTCATTAGTGTGCAAATGAAGTGATCATAGTTTGGGTAGAACTTACACTGAGTGTGTGTCGACTAGTTTACAGTGTGGACGTCAGATCGCACAACTGAAACAAGAATACGAAGACGCTAAAAGAGCTCTAGAGGAGGAAGCATCAAAGCAGAAACTGGTTAGTCGTTAAGGTTTTGTTTCATGTAGCTGCACCTGGTGTGTACACTTGTTGTCAGCAATGTTGTAATAATCAAATACTCTGGTTTTAACACAGATCCGCTCCAAGTTCCCTTTGAGATTTATAACAAATCCTTTCTCCTTGGTTAGGCTGGAATAAATGTCCAAAAGGGTGAACTGGCAGAAAGGCGTGCAGGTGCAGCACCTGGTGTCGATGCAGCGAGAGAGCGCCACACAGTGGCCACTCACCGACACGACAGACAGTCGGACCTGAAAGGTGGAGTCGGTGAGTCGATTTAGCTCAAATGCATCTGGTCGAGTCGTTTGTTATTTACAGTGTTCAGAGGAAATCACTTTACACTGTGTTAAGTGTTTTCTGTCACGTTTCATTATTTACTGAACGTTTCTGTGGAGGTGTGGCAGGAACCTCTATAAACTTCTCCGTTTGTGTTCCGTTGCAGATGAAATGGGTAAACCTGGCAGTGATGCTGGCATGCCTGGGATTGAAGACAGCGAGGTTGGAAAAATGGATGAAGTTCAGTTTGGTAAGCATTTAAACACTGCAGACTTTACTTTTGCCTGTGTTCAGGCTCTGACATTTGTTGTCACTGAACATGTGATGGGGATTACTCCTGGCTACTACAGCAGGTTTTTGTTTTTACTGTGAAACTTATTTAATTTTTAATACTCACCAGATTTTTTATTAATTCAATTCAAAAATACTTTATTAATCCCAGAGGGAAATTGATTGCTGTAGTAGCTAAGAATAATAATAATAATCAAGTCATCATAGAGTTATTGTATATTACAATGGCTGTTGGCAGGAAGGATCTCCAGTAGCGGTCAGTGTTGCAGCGAAACTGAAGAAGCCTCTGACTGAAGACACTCTTCCGTTGTCGGACAGTCTTGTGAAGAGAATGCTCAGGGTTGTCCATCATTTTCTTGATTCTCTGGAGAATCCTTCTTTGCATTATCTCCTCCAGCGGTTCCGAAACTGCTGAAACTCTGGCTGAGTCCTTGAAAGGGTTTGGAGTTCCTCCATCTTGTTGTCCAGTGATCTCACATTGCCCATTATGATCGATGGAAGAGATGGTTTGAATTTCCTCTTTCTCTGTCTCCGTTTTGCTCCCGCTCTGCTCCCACGCTTCTTGCGTTTTAGCTCATTTGGGATTTGTGGCTTCAGTTGAGGTATTATTTCAGCCTTCCCAATGTTAATCTGCTGCTCCTGATTGTAAACCAGCTTGTTGCCATGGTTACGCATCATAACAAATGCTCAAAATGAAAAAAGCTAAAAAATAGCAGTAAAAATCCTCCAAGCTTCACAGCATCAGAAACAGAAAAGTAAAGTGTCCAAAAATACAGTTTTTCTTGAGAAACTAGAAGAAAAAATGCCCAAGAAAAGGCAAAACTTACATATCGTCAACAGAGCTACTCCAACATGCAGCCGCCCAGAGCAGCGCAGTTCCGGGAAAAACTGCTTGTCTGTCACTTTATGCTGCTTTGCCATTTGGGTTTTGGTGATTATTTTAACTTTATTTTGCAAAACCTTGTCATTTGTGTCCTAAAGCCTTGAAGAAACCCGCCATCACTCAGAAGCACGACGAGGGCCCTGATGCAGCTGGCGCTGAACCTGGACTCGGAGCAGCTGACGGTCCTGGAGGCCAAGGCTTGTCTCTTGACCAACCCAGACTCCAGCAGGACAGACTGGAGGCCCAAGCGGTGGGGGTTGCCCCCCTCAGCCTCAACAAGCAGGCAGACAACCCAGTGGCGTTGGAAGAACACAACAAAGTCGCTATCAAGGCGGACGAGCTGGGAGAGCAGCAACGACAAATCCAAGGTGCGTCTTGTTCCCGTGTTTTAGAGCCGAGGCGTAGCTTTACTGATTCAATGCTCTTCAGTTAATTAATGTTCCTGCTGGAGAGCAAGCTCTTCAGGTGCTTCAGGCTGCTTTGAAAAATGTTATACAGACCATATTGTTTACGTAGTGAGGTTGCATTTATATCTTTTTTGTTTCACCAGTTCCTGATATTGTCATGGGTGAGCGGGAACACCTGAAGAGGATCCCTCTGCCTCAGGATAACGCCCAGGTGCCCAAACCCCTCCAGCCGCAGCGGGCTAAAGACCAAGTTCCTGTAGAGCAACTGCGTCATCGCCAAAGTGAGTTCCGTTCATTCACTTTGAGGAGTGGTTGTCAAAGTAGACTTGGGAAGTGTGCTTGTTTTTTATTTGTTTATTTTTAAAGAGATAAAACAAAATTCCAATAATGGAGATGACAGCAGTTTGTTTCATCTGTAGTATCACGTGCTCAACGGAGTTGACTTTAAATGATTAGTAACTATGAGTGGGATCTCGGCCAGGGAGGTGAGAGCGGCCTCGGTGGGAGAGGAGAGGAGAGGTGTGACACCAGGCTCCTGGAGTTTGGCTTCTGCTTTGCTTTGCTGCCCTTTTCTTCCTCCTCCATTTCAAATTGTCTGCTTCTTCATTCCCTTTCATCCCTACCAGACCTGCACACCCGTTGTCATGTCTGAACGAGCGTCTTGACACAAATTTCACCACGCTGGTTCTAAAACGAGGTGAAATCACTTCAAACATAGAGGGTTACTCATCAGTAACTGAGAGTGCTCCGTGAGGGGTCGGTTACACTTATCTACTCTACGGAGTGCAGCGTTAAATAAATAATAAAGCTGCTCAAAGTTTCCAACCTTCTGCTTTTCCTGTTGTCGTTAAGAGACAAAAGCAAAGAGGCAGCAGTGGAGATGGTCTAGAGTTTAGCATACTCATCATTAAAAATACCACCTTGTCCTGTATTTCAGCACTTGAAGCCTTAAAAAAGCTTGGATGTCTCACACACACACACACACACACACACACACACACACAGAGGAACCTATAATTTTCCCATTTGTTGATTCTCTCCATAAGTCAACCAGCTCTTCAGAAACACTCACCTTCCAGTTCTCCCCCTCATGCAATCGTGCGTTCCTTCGTGCATTCGTCGTTTCCCCGCCTGTCTCCCTCCAACTGCCTCAGCTTCCCTTCTTTCCTGACGAGGCCCTTCTCTGCCTCCTGCAGGCCGGTTCTTTGATGAGAACGAGTCCCCAGTAGATCCGCAGCACGGCTCTAAGCTGGCGGACTACAATGGGGACGATGGGAACGTTGGTGAGTATGAGGCTGACAAGCAGGCCGAGCTTGCCTACAATGAGGAAGAGGATGGTGATGGTGGGGAGGAAGACGTTCAAGGTGAGCCAGGCCTGGGGGGACTGTGGACCATCTGTCCAGTGTGCATTCACCCTTCCTCCCTCCCCTCACCCTTGTGTCGCCGCTGCATCACTGCATTTGTCCTGAGTAGCTCACAGCACCCTGAGTTTGGCCCGTGATCCAATTATAGATACTTCTTCTTTAGAATTTATAAGAGGTGTAAAAGGACAGAAAGCAGGACTGCTGTGAATGCAGTTCAGGATCAAACATTTGCTTCGAAGCAGAGTAACGATTTTGTTTTTCTTCTCTTCATTTCTTGTATTGAAACCATTGAACTTATGGTTCTGTGAGAGTCATTCAGTTGCCATCTAGTACATTGTGTTGTGCCCGTGCTTCATTTTAGCTAAACCACCTGTCTGTGCCCAGCAAACATCTGACCCACAGTGGGTTTATTTATAGCTCACTGTGCTCCTGAATGTGTGTTCTCCTTGAAACATGAAATGCATGCCCTTGTGGGTTTTTATTTATTTATTCTTAATTAATGTGATTGCTTCTTGATGTTGTGCTAGATTTGTTTCAGTGTTGCATCTAGAGATTGTATCCCATTTCATTTACAAGAACATTTCATTCATTCATTCATTCAAACATCCTGCTGACTGTAGAGTAAAAGTGCATGTGTTGATTGACCACTGAAGGAGTTGGCGTCCTAACAACTGTACTTTTCTTTGTGATAGGAGAGAGCAACGCTTCGTTGGTACAGCATCTCTAATATTTGTTTTCCGTCCTCCCCAGATGACGACGATCGTGAAGTCCAAGGAGAGCGAGCTGTGGATTATGGGAAAAGACATCAAGTCAATGACATTCTCTGAATGGGAACTCATGCAGCTATAACTTATTAAAAACATTCAGACCTCTGTCTATTACCGAGGTCCCTTTTGACCCAGTAGTTTAAACGTCACTGTGTTTAAGATTTATTAGAGTGCATCCACAGTTTCATGGACTATTTTGAGACATAGTAACTAATGGATTACGTCAGAATAATTCAACATAATACAAAGAAAATACTCCGTTCTCCTGAGCTGCTACAGATTTGCTAATAGTTTTAAGTTATGACAGAGGAAATGTACTGTACATTGACTGTTGAGATTTGGTACTGGATAACTGCTTCGGTTCTTTATGAAGTAGTTTAAGATGCTCACCTCTGAACTTTAAAGTCATCGTTTGTTTTAAGCACTTTCTGATTTTCATCTGCTCGATATGAAGAAAGACTTTAAAGAATGGTCTACTGGTGTTTATCACAGACTCTTAATGGCCTTCTGCCACTAACAAGCTGGTAGAATCCATGCATTCAAGACTTTTGTTTTACAGGATTGGGAATTTCATTTGCCTCGGGTTCTGCTCATGGTCTATTAAATCTTTCTTTTCTGACAGAGACTCAAAAGTGTTTGTCATTTAGTTTTTAAATGCCGTCGCATGCATTAGAATGTTTTTGGTAATCGAACTGAACAGCAGTCTGTTGCCTTAGCAATAATTAAAATGGTGTTGGCATCCTTTTCAAAATGACCGACTTCACACACGCTTCCGTCAGAGGCCTCCTGAACTGTTGTTATCTGTTACCTTTTTGGGATTTTTGTGAGCCTGAAATTGGGTGTTTGTGCAACCCGTGAAAAGAAAATCTCATGGAAAGGCAGTGAATGTAAATTTTATTAAAGGTGAAGCTTCATGTCATTTGTCACTTTTTATAGTACAAAATTAAATGGAACGCACTTGTATTTGGGGGGGGAGTAAGCTATCAACCTGATTTTTACCCAAAAAACCTTTACGAAATATTGTGCAATAATGTAAATGAAATCGTTAAAATGTCATTACATTAACAGCTAAGTTACTTGAAAATGTCAAAGATTGCATCAAGAGTTAGAACAAATATTTATGTTGCGGAGCTCCAACAGAAATGGGTGCAGAATGGAAAACGAGAGGTTGTGCTCAGATGTTGGTGTTCAGCTGCAGGAGCTGCTGCAGACTAGCTGGTGTTTTCTGAGGGATAAAGGGGGCGTGTCTGTGTCCCATACGGGTATCTGCTTCGGAGAGCCTGAGCAGAGGCGGGAAATGGCGCCTGGTAACGCAACGGTGTGTCATTTGGAAGACGACGGCCCTTGAACAGCAGAAATACAGAAACACACGGAGCCGATAGCGAAAACAAGCAGTGCATCTGTTATGGTCTAGCTGCCCTGAGTTTCACACACAGCGGGTCACTGTCAAGTAAGTAGCTAATGTTGCAACACTGCCGTTCGCGCAGCCTATTTTCTGTTAGGTTTATGTTTAGGTAGCTGTTGAAATGTGAGTTCTGCCCATTCCATGCCTGAGCACATCTGTTAGCCTACAGCCGTTTTCCAAGGAGCCGTAGTGCGATGCTAAGCTAGCGACGCTAAGCTAAGGACGGCTAAAGGCCCAGTCGTGGACATCGCTAATTTATTGCAACTCGTTTAAATGTAGTGCTTATTCGGCAATAATAATAAACTGCCCTGTAAATACTTGTCATGAAGATCGTAAAAGTCTGCATAAGTGTCAACGTTTTGTGAAAAAAAAAAGCAATTTAACATTGCTCGCGCCGAAGCTAACTTTCATCTCCGACATTCCACAGCTGAGCTTTACAATATATACTAACATGCTATCCGTGCCCTTTGCTCATTGCATATAAAACAGTGTTGAAACCGATAAGACTCGTCTACTATTTGACATTAATATTGTTATTCGAATTTGACGGATTTAACTGACATTTTGCTTGATTAACGATGCTCTCCAGTTAGAACTGTACCAAGAGTTGACCAGTTTACCAAGACTTCCTGTTTAGATGACTATTATTTTGAAAGCAATTTAATAATTTTACGGTGATTTAGCTCTGGTTACGATTACCGGAACAATGCCACACTAGCTTGTTGTCGGTAACTTGGCATCTTACGGCTTTGCTTGGGTTCAGGTGCTCCAAACTAAACTGTAAAGTGTAAAGCCACTCTAAAACACTTTTAAGCAATTCTAAACGTCTGTTAAAAATGAGTTCTCGTGCACACAACACGTCAACCCGTGTTTCATGTCAATGTGTAGAACATCTTGGTACATTGGTAACATGTACGTTTAGATTAGCTGTGATTCAGCTCCTGACGATCGTAAACAATGCTTCACTCGTTTCTCAATCATCACAAGCCGTCGGGTTCATTGTGAACCGCGAAAGGGTTTCTAAAAGGGCCTTAGTGGTTTCTGTGCTTTCCGGAGGCTAGTGTTAGCTTGCTTTCTCATACAGCTGCATGGATGTTCCCATTTCCCGCTCACTTGCTCGCATCAAGCTCCGTGCCTGATCCTTGGTCAGTCGTCAGTGGCCGGTTCCCCGTGATGCATTTGAGCTTTTTGTGTTTCTGTTTATATGCATTAGGTAGCGTTTAAAAATAACGGATGAACGAGTTTTATCACTGGTTGCATTATAACGTGTGTCATTCATTCGTAGCAGAGGTGCAATGTTTAGAAGACACCAAGTCAAGACTGTAGGAGGAGCAAACAGCAGAAATTCATAGCCCACCATATGGGATTAAATTTAACAGCATATTTATGCAATGATTTAGAGGCAACTAATTAGGTTATACAATTGGAAAGTGGCTTTTTGAAATCAGAGTCAATCTTATGTCACCAATTAGAAACAAAACAACTTTTAAGTGGCTTTTAATGCTTGAAAAATAAACTTTCCAGTGTCAAAACTCACTTGCTACAAATAAAAGTTTGAGTATTTCAAAGTTGAATGTAAAATACAATTGTTGGCAAGTATCTGACTATCGTGGTTATTGTTTCTAAATCTTCTTTTGTAATTTTAGAGTATGGAGAATCTGATTAAAGGGACCTGATGTGAACCATTATTGAATTACTTTGTTTACATTCAGACACCAGTCCAATTACCTAATGAAAAGTGTTGCATAAACTCACAACACTCCTTTCAATGAACTCTGTTCATTTTAACATCAGCATTTAAAAGTTAGAATCCTGAACGTGTGTTGGGGGACATGTATAAACATGATCCAAGTGTGCTGCAGGCTTTACTTTACTTAAAGAGCAAGTCAACCCCTACCAGAGTCTAACTCCACGAGATTATGACTCGTCTCACCTTTATGTTAATATTGTTTTATTAGACGCACTCCACTTTGAACTGCACCAATCCAGCAACTGCTGCATTTTAATAACTAGTATTAAAGGTGAATACACCAATATTTGCACAAGAATAATTTTTGTTTTAAACTCTCAGTGACACACTTTGCAGGGGGGATTTGGCATTTAATTTTTCTTGGCGTCTGGAAAAACATCTCCTTCTGCCCCCCCTTTATTTGACTTTCTTCCCCCTTTATTTTGGTCCAAGATCATTACTGGGCTGTCCCTATTAAAAACGTTCTACATCCCTGCTAATTAGACTTAATGAAGTATTTTTAAGCCAGAATAAAAATGACTGAAACACAAATTTACATATTTGGCATTATTGACCAATATTTTTGATTTAATTTATTTAAGAACATCAAGATGCATTACAGTGAACATTATAATAAAGTAAATTTTCTAGTGCAGAGAGGAGACAACCCATAAAAGCACTGATTTGATCTCATTTCAGAGAAAAATAGAACAGATCAGATGCACCTAATAAATAAAATTACTAACAAACTCAGGAATCTATTTCTTTGCTTCATTGTTCTGGTGCTGAAAATATCACTATTGTGGATCAAAGGAGACACACAGATGAATGCACCTCTTATTTATTATTTGGAAATTAGTGGGTGTGGTTTACATCAATACATTATTTTAAATCTGAAATTGATATGGATTGATCAGAAGCTGCTATGTGTTGTTTATTTATAAACTATTGTTTATTTGAAAACTATTTACAGAGCAGCCTCATAATTGAGATTAAATGTTTTTGATCACAATAGTAAAGGAACTATTACAGAATAAGTTTTTCAGTAAAATCAGAACATTATTATTTAAGTGCATGAATTAATACATCTGAACTCATGCACTAGGAAATAGGAAATACTAGAACCATTTTATTTTAATTTGATTAAACTGATTTTTTCCTAACGTTGTTTGCATTTTTCCCACACACAGTTAAACAAAACATTGTTGATTGAGGTGTGTGTGTGAGAGAGAGAGAGGGAGAGAGAGTTAAAATAATAAAAAAAAAAATACCCCGACTGGAGCGCAGGCAGTGACGACGCATGCACGAGCCGTTTTCAGCTCTGTCTTGTCTAATGCACCTCGTACATTACGCAAAAAGTTACTTTAATTATTAAACTGAAAAAGAGGGGAGCTGAAGAAAACCTAGGGCGCACTGAAGAAACGTCAGTAACAGTGAAGCAAGCACTGAGAGATCTGTTACTGTGTGTGTGTGTGTGTGTACATGTACGTGTGTGTACGTGTGTGTACGTGTACGTGGATGGGCCGGACGGACTGAGCTCCCAGCTGCAGGGTTTTGTGTGTTGGGAGGGGCGGGCGCTCTATTTGACTGGCCAATCACAGAGCGTGGAGACAGTCAGTTACCCAATGAGGATTTTCCTTCAGCACGATTACAGATATTTACGAGTTTTACTCGTTTCATGCTCGTATTTGTCAAAAATGCTTTATCCTTACGCTCGTCCCTAGCTGTAACCACCCTGCCCTGCCGCCTCCTCCTTGCTGCCTGCCGGCTGTGATCACAAGCAACAACAAAGTAGTTCCCGCTGCTTCTTCGAGAAACGGCGCAAAAAAAAAATCAATAAAACTTGGGATCTTGTAGGCGTGGCGCTGGGATTTCAGCCGTGGCGGCCCGCCATGGCTACGCCTATGTAAGGGAAACACTGGTTTTCTAATTATATTCTGTTGTTAAAGAGCAAGTCACCCCCAAATCAATTTGTTAACTCTATATTCATTTAACTATATAAATGAGTGTCTAATTGTGCTGTTGACACGTGTAGTCAATAATTTAGCACTTTAGTGCATCATAGTCAAAATTGCAATATGCACTTTTCTCTGTTAACCCATAATAAAGACATTAAAGAACCAAACTTCATGAATGTTCTTTGTGACAAAGAAGTATCTGTTCCAATCACTCTATCAGAGAAAAATCAGAGTTTTAGAAATAACGGGACACTCAGTAGAGCCATTATATTATATTTTTTACAAGTGTATGTAAACTTCTGACCACAACTGTAGATGATGGCATCTTCAACTCCAGCTCCATGGCGTCAAGCAAACTGCAGTGGTTCCTGATATGTCCTAGTTTGCTTATTCAGGTGGACCAACAGGAGTCTCTCCAGGACCTTCATGATGTGGGATGTCAGGGCAACGGGTCTGTAGTCGTCATTGACTGATGGGCGAGTTTTCTTTGGAACTGGAACAAGGCAGGATGTCTTCCACAGGACTGGAACCTTCTCCTGGGCCAGGCTGAGGTTGAAGAGGTGCTGCAGAATCCCACAGAGCTGCTCTGCACAGGCCTTCAGTACTCTGGGGCTGACAACATCTGGACCTGCAGCCTTGTTCCTGTTCAGTCTCTCCAGCTGCCTCTTCACCTGACTTCTAAGCCCCCTTCAGACAGGCCACGAAAAACGGAAATGTTCCGGAATCTGTCCGTAAGACCTTTCTGTCTGAATACAAACATCCGGATAACGTGCTCCGGAATTTATCCGGACGAAGCCCCTAGTAACAGGTCCGGACTTGTTACGGACAGGGTGGCTGCTTCAGACTGGTGAGGTAAAGTTCCGGACAAGAGGGAGGGGGAGGAGGAGGGGACCGGGGGACGCTGTGCGCACCTAGATAGCCCGCTGCTGTAGCATGCGGCGAACCACGGCAAGTCGCCTCCTACGGTACCGTCTAGACGCGCGACGGAGCGCTTCACACCGCTTCAGTGATTCCTTTAACCATTGAGCTTCATCATCCAGGTCTCTTATGCATCTTCAAGTGCGCAGAATTATGCTTAAGCGCCTCGTGATTTTTATCTTGAGAGGCGCTATAGA
>SSNQ01034707.1:703834-722239 GCA_006942095.1 Nothobranchius kuhntae | reverse complement strand
GTCTGAAAAGGGCTCTAGAGACAGATAGGTGGGAGGGGGAGGTAAATGAGGCAGCAGCATCTCCTGACTTGGTTGAAGACAGATTTATACAACCAGAAGAGTCCATGACTGCATTAGAGGACAAAAGAGCTGACATGTGACAGGAAAATGTATATATCTTTAGGATGAAAATCCTATAAAAAGGAAAATATCGCCCATTCCTAACGCACAGCGTGCACCTGCTTGCTGTGAGACTGGGTTGGGGTGGGGGGTGCAGCGCACCTTCGATCGATGTGCCTGCAACTCCATCACATAGCAGAACTCCTTCAGGCATGTGGTATTTGTGGAGATAAAACATCAACGTTGCAGAGTCAGTGGTAGAGTTCGCTAATTAGAGGTAAGATGTCCAAATCCTGCCGTGTTCTGCCACTTTCTCCTCCACCTGTCTTCTATTTCCTCAAAAAGGAGCATCAGAGCTTTTTTTTTCTCCAGAGAAAGACTCACAAGGTATTCTTTCCTAGGTATTAATTCCTAGCCTGGCGTCCTAGACGACTCCTCTCCCATTCAAATAACTCCACCCAGTGAGAATTCTAACCGAGCCAATCAGCGCTGAGCAGCGTACGTCCCACACCACAACGCCGAGTTTCTCATAAACAATGAAGACAGCGGTGGAGTTCGCTGCCGCTCGTTCCTCTGTTTTAAATTACTTGAATGTCTTTAAAACAACAAGCAGAAGCGCTAATAGCCTATTTAAAAAAAAAAAGATGTTTGCGCCATTTTGACAACAGCTAAAAAGCTACAGCGTCGTGCAGTACAGTCGGCCTTTCAGTCTTTTTTCTGATGCAGAATTAAACAGGACGAGTCTGGCAGGCCAGGCGTATTCATTCCTACTGGAGTGGAGACTACTGCAAATGTATTTAAAAGTTGACATTTAATTTTTGCCTGATGTCTGCTCCAAATTAAGTGTAAATGGTTTTAGTTTGATTTTTCCTTTGGTCTCTTTAGCTGCGTTTCAAAATGTTGTAATGTGCTCTGTGTTGGAATTGCATGCAAGCAGGCCGTCTCGGGGGCTTATTTATATCTGCCACTGGTCCTGGTCAGTAACACTTAAAACTTCAGTGTAGCCTTTGATCGTATATAAAAAGACTAAAGAATAATCCGAGGAGCACATGTAGGTTAAGATAGCATTCCATAAAGATGATCGTTTTACCTGTAACCAGTTCATTCACACTAGTGGGGCATGTGTGTTGACCTGTCCAGGTTATCCCTCCCACGATGTATAGTCTTCATGCTTGTCACACTTTTCCCTCCTTTCTTTCAGATGGTACAGTACACTCCAGGGTTAAAGGTGTTTTTTTCTTTCTCCATGCATCATATTCAGCATCAGCTGCATGTTTTCACACTTATCCTTGTTCCGTCTTCCCCTGGATCCACAGATTCCCCTTTTTTCTATTCATTTTCTCTCTCATGTTTTCTTATCTTTCAGTCTTTTTAAATTATTTCTAATTGTAAGCGTTTTTAATCATTTAAAAATATTTTTTATACTTAATCGTGATTTTTATCTTGAGAGGCGCTATATTAAAAATCGTCTTTTCTTTCCTGTTGTGTAGCTGGAAAACAGATGTTAGCATCTACAGAGTGATGTATAGCGTGCATTGAGAAGGCAAAACACAGTGTTTAGTTACTTAGCTTCAAATAGTAAATGCATTTTTTTTTTCACCAATCCTTTGGTTTGAGCTGTAACTCTTCCAAGTTGGTCTCTTGTGTAGCCTTGTTGATCTTTTGTTTGTTTTGTTGTTGTGAATGCAACTTTCATCTAATATACATATAGTTCATCCTGAGCGGTGTTTGTAAAACTTGTTTATTATAAGATCCGGGGAGGTGCTTTTTTTTTACCCGTACAAATGGAAGTGAAGCCAGCTGTGGCTGCTGTGATGCACTGATGTAAGTGGAATGGGATCTTAAATGCATCCAGATGTTGCAGAAAATGAACAGATACTCCTGCTCAACACGTCCTGCATTAACAATAGGAGACTTTGAAACATGTTTTTTTTCTGTAACTGATGAGTATGCTCCAATTTCTCTCCAATCAAACACGGTGGATTCCTTTCTCTATATGCTTTTTCTCCTTACACTTGTTTTTTATTCCACTTCTTATTAACAGCCTTACATGTGACGGCAAAAACAATGAGGCTGAGAATGCGTAAGGCGTCTCAGCACCAAAACCCAGCTCTGACAAGCCGCACATCCCGAACCAAGAGGAAGCATTCAGAGGTAGAAGATGACCCTCCTAGCAGCGAAGGGGGCGGATTGTTCTCCACCATCAAAAAGTTCATCCGAGGAAACGCTGTCAAGGTAACTACCTCTAGTTAACACGTTACCCAGCTATTAAATCAAATTTTTGTGGAGAATAAGTTGCTTCAATCTTTTTGGGGTTTAGTTGGTTTCTGGTCCAGTTTTCACAAATGTCAAGTGTTTAACTATATGCTCTTCGGGTCCCCAACCTAGACGCAGTGTTTCTAGTTGCCGAGTGTCATGTTTCCCAAGAAATGCCTGGAGGAATGCAGCCGCTTGTCCGAGAACGCTGCTTCTGGTCTAATTTTAGCTTTTAGCTCACAAAGTTGGCGTGCAGGGACAGGAGGTTGTAACAAGTGGAAAAGTCAACTCAGCCAAAAGTCTTTCCTAAAGACGGGGAATGTTTTGACAATTTCAAATAATTATTTCCTCAGCAATTTTTTAACACTGCATCTTAATGAGTCATGTAGCAGTAGAAAGAGTAGCTAGAAGAGCAAAGCTCAGTGAAAAGAACGTACTGTTTAGAAGGAAGAAATGTCTGGCCCTGCCGCTTTTTGTTCCACTTAGCCGCAATTTACCAATAACCGTTGTTTGTCAGTCACGTTTCCAACACACACAGCAAAACAGAAAATTTTGCATTACCAAAAAAATTAGGGATGCATGAAAAATTTGGGGCCAAAACCGAAAATGAAGAAAACAAGGCTGAAACACAGAAAGAAATGATGGTTAATTATTAGAACCATAGCATTTATGGTGTGTACTAACCCCACTGAAAAAGAGGCATTGCAATAAATCAAGTATAAAACTTTGAGAATTTTTATTTAGCACTGACTTAACAATGCACACTATAAATTGAAATTAGAAAAATGTTTCACTTGACCCCACTCATGTGTACATTAATTAATAATAAACTGTTTAGTTGCTGAATTTTTGGTGCATCCCTAAAAAGTGTGTGCATAGAGCAGGGGCCACCAACCTTTTTGAAACCGAGAGCAACTTAAAGGGTACTGAGTAATACTAAGGGCTACCTGTACATGACACACTTCAGAAAAGTTATATAGTTTATTTTTATTTTTTATTTATTATTATTATTATTATTCAAATAATTCAATGTTGATATGTCTGATAACATTTAATTTGCTTCTCAAATAATAATAATGATTTAAGGCAGGAAACAGATAAATCTCAACACTAAGACACATGGACTCTTCTTTTTGGCAGGTCTGCTAACCAATCCCTCCATGTCTGCTTCTCCCTCATCTGCATGAGTTGCAAAACAAGCTGCAAAAAAAATAATGGCTGCATGTTTAAACTGTATAAATAATCACATTCCTTCTCATATACAGGCCAAATCTATCTGCAATGGATAAAGGCAAAAATACGCACATTTCTCTTTAGTCGCAGATTTTTTTTATTTTTTATTTTTTTCACTCAAATTTCGGCATGAATATTCAACAGTGAAAGTAACGTTACGTGTTCACATTCACCAAAAGACGGCCGGTCCGGCCCGCTGACACACACACAGTTTACCTTACCAGAACAGCAGCGAGTGGCGAACCGGAGGGAGAGGAGCAGCGGGAAGGATGAAGGAGGGGGGCGGGGGTGTTACGCTACAAGTTAGACCAGAGGAAGGATAGGTTTTCTCTGCTTTTCTATGATGACTGGCTTAAACTTCTTCACCACGCCGCTGAGTCATGTTGTCAAACATGAGTACCACACGTGTTTGTCACAGAACTCAACTCACGTATCCGCAGCTTTTTGCGTAGTTTAGAGGGGTGAGTCGTACCAGCTTACATAGATGCCACAGGTCTGCTTTACACATAATTACACTTTTTTAGTATTATACACTTTAATTACACGATAATACACTTTAACATACTATGTAATTACCATGTAAGTACTTAGTAATTAGGGGACTGTAAAAGGAAGTGTTACCAATTGTTTTTTTTTTTGTTGTTGTTTTTGGATACTGTGTTCGCATCGATGAGATAATTATGCAAAGCCTCTGATATAAATGAACTTTTGTTAAGTTTCTGACTACTTTCAGAAACCACCTGTTGGCGATTGTTTAGCGGAAGTATTTTAAATCTGTTCAGATGATTTTTCTTTAGTTACCGGCAGGGTCCGAAATTAACACTCGCCACTCGCCAAATGCGAGTAAATTGCTCCATTTGGCGAGTAAATGTTTGCACCAAATTAGTTATGTTTATCAGTCATCTTCCATGGATCTCTGATACTCCTCCCGCCTGCACGCAACGTACACAAACGTACGCGAAACGTGAGCGCCGCATCCAACGTCATTTCCACCTATTCCATTCAATCAGTTTATCAAGTTAGCAGTTAGCTTCGTGTTAAAACTAGCGGTGAAATGTGGTGGTTTTTAACTGGAGTCAGCCAGCCTTCCAAAAGAGAACTCGTCGAACTGGAAGAAAAACCACCAGGACCAGTGGCAACCAGAAGATTTTGTGAAAAGTGGCGAACCAGAGATGGCGGAGTCGTGAGACAATGGCTACATTATGATGGCCACGTAGCGTTGCTGCCTTTCACAGACAACTATCCCTCGGCATTCTTCAAATATCCAAAAAATGCCCATACTTCCGACTTTGTCTTCTTTGAGGGATAATAAATGTCCCGAGTGCTGCCGTCTCCTCCTGCCATTATTTCAGCTTTAGCTTAAAGAAAGTTTTGGTCGTAAACAACAAAGTGCGCATATGCCGCCGGCAACTTCCAGCAGATGATACGGTGGCTGGTAAGGGTCACCGCGCCTACACCGCAGCCACGGTAATCCACCGAGATAATTTTTTTTAAAAACAAGACGGTTATTATTATTGCCTACTTCTTTACCGGGGTTTACCGCTACACCGGTTACCGTGACAACCCTGCACCCAAATGAGGCTGTAATGCTTTGGCACAAAGACGATTTCTTTTTTTCTTTTTCTTTTTTTACCGTGTCCTGTCTGGCTGTGAAGCAAGCAGAATTGATGTCTGAATGCTGGTGACAAGCCTTACAGATTTATTCTCAGGTGGAGCATCAAAGCGTTTGCTTTTAATGTCACGCCTGATACTTAAAACTTTATTGTTATTGTTGTTGAATGCTTTGTAATTCCGACCAGACACGGAGACAGAGGTGAAAGAGAAAGGAAAAGAAAAGGTGGGGAGAGGGGGGGGGGGGGGGGGGNAAAAAAAAAACAAAGGGACACAACAACAATACAACAAGATCTACCTATCACTGCGTCAACTTGATGAAAAAAAAAAATATATATATATATATAATCAACATTGCTTAACTGAAGAATCGCGATAATAAATCACAACGCATTAAGTGCCCACCATAGTCTTAAGACCTGTGTTTAACGTGCCCAAGCCCATACTTTTGAGAGCACCATGTGAGCACCTGTGTGTGTACACGCGCTTGTTTATTTAAGGTTTTTCTATAGGAGCGCCCAACAGAGAGTGTGAGGGACCACAGATCCGCCCCCCAAAGATGCGCAGGAGACGGGGGGAGCTCCGAGATCCAGGCGCTACCCCAGAACGCAGGAACCCCAAGGAGACTGCAACCAGAAAGGCCCCCGCCCCCCTCGAGAGGCACAGAGGATCGCCCCGGGGGACCACAACCAGCAGCCGGCAGAGTCCCCGGAGATATCAGCGGCAAGCCCACAGGCCCGCCCGCAGCCTCCCACCCCCTAGCCGGCCGAGCCCGGGACCCAGCGACCCGGGACCCAGGGGCGACCACCCCCGCCGGGGACCCAGCAGAGCCCAGGGACCCAGACCCCACCAGGCAGCCACCGGGATCTAACAGGCAGATGCCAAAATCTTAAGTCTGACTAGATTTCAATGAAAGAGTTCATAAAAACATCTCTAAAAATAAATAAATAGTAAAAATGACAAAAGAGTTGTTTTCCTTATTAATTGATGTTTTAATTATTTTGTCACTCTGTTTGGAATCAACATAATATAGAATTACATGCTTTAGGTAGATCTAAATCATTTAGAATTTTGGCCGGTAAAAAATATGCTTGGCCGGTAGATTTTCATCATCTACCGGCCAACTTGGCCGGTGAGTAAAAAACTTAATTTCGGACCCTGGTTACCGGTACATGAGGTAGGGCCCTGACAAAATAAATATCCACTTCAGATATGGCTCGCCGTCTCCTGAATTTATTTTGTTGGTAAAACAACTGGTTTTGCGAGCGAGTGAGCACAGAGAAATGTTTATGATTGGTCAGTTCATGTAATATGATCATGCCGCACATCCACACATCAGTCCCTTTGCTAATGTCAAGAAGGATGGTCAGCAGCGCAGGTTGGGTGTTTGCTGACCTGCAACAAAGTTATACAGACAGTGGCTGAGGGTCATCAAACATGCAGGAAGGGTGTTCGCTGGGTGCTTTTGGGGGGGAAAGTCACAAAGGGAGTCTGAAAAGTGGTTAGAAATAGAGACAAAGTTGCCAAGTTCGTAACAATGTGTGGGAGGTGCACTCAATTTGAAATGCAGAGCAGCGCGAGAGTAAACCGTGAGGGAGGAGCTAATAATCACCTTTTTGTTTTTAGAATTGTTTAAAACCCAGATGGTAAAATAAGTGTTGTCTACCATTTACAGCTACTTTTACTTTCTCAGTTCCAACAGGAAAGCCCAGCTAAGAAGACGCACCTCCACTGCGATGTGGACAACAACATTATAACCTCCACGCCCCCAAACACTAACCCTTCCAGGAGGGCTGTGACCAGAGTAGACAAGAAAGATTCCATCAATGGACGTGAGTGACCAAAAAATACAAACTATTGGCTGGGTTTCATCTCTGCTTCGTGGAAACTTGTGATTCTTTTCTGCAGAGGCAACAAATCATGATAGGAATAAGGATAAGCCCAATGGGGGTTTGGAGGAAACGACTGCTGTGGAGATGACCACCAGCCCTCCAAGAACCACCCTGCTCGGGACGATCTTCTCTCCGGTTTTTAACTTCTTCTCACCAGCCAAAAGTGAGCAGCCCTGATGAGTGGGTGGAAGCTCACCGAACATCATTTAGCTTTTTACCAGTATCATACTTAACTCATTCACTGCCAATGATGACTAAAGTCTTTATTTGCGGTTTTTTTTACTGTGTGGGCATCTGAACGAGCCCCCGCGCTGAGGGAACAAACATCTCAGCTCTGAAGCCGATCTTCATCTGCATATGTCACACGTCACATGATCAGGAAGCAGAAAATCCATGTGTTAGGAGATTGTTTTGGGCCGTTCCTGTAAAAAAAAGAAAAAAAGTGAGGCGCGAACCAGAAAAGCATCTGCCGATCACAATTTGATAGCGGATTATGAAAGAACGGATAACGCTCGAAACGCGGATTCTTCCTGATGTAAGAGGCGAGTCTCCTCTTTATTTGGGTTGTTTTGGCGTCGGCATCATCCTAGCGCGCAACATTCTGTCACTCTTAAAAAACCCCAGTAAAAACGGCGAGAAACGGCTGGCAGCGAATGAGTTAAAATGAAACTTTTTAGTTGTGTTAGTTAATGTTAATGAAGTTAAATTCCCTTCATGGTGTTTTGTTTCTTAGCCTCTTCAGGCTCGGATTCCCCCGACCAGGCGTTGGAGGCCGAGGAGATCGTCAAACAGCTGGACATGGAGCAGGTGGTAGAGACGACCACAAGCACAGCTATGTCCACACAGGAGCTGTGCTCCGCCACAAACTTCTACTCTAGTGTTTCTCCGCTGCCTCCTCTACGGCCGCCACACATGCTGGAAGCATCTCCCACAGCAGAGAAGGGCGAGCTTGACGCTGATGCTGACCTTCCTCCTCTCACGGGTGAGCATCACAGAGCATTTGACACATCTGTCTCCTACGTTACCATGAAGCAATCCCAACTGCTGTGGACAGCTGCTAGTTATTTGTTGACATGTGATTGTTGTTAAAGCTCCAGGTTCCCATCCAGAAATGACTTATGTGGAGGTTCCTGCAGCTGCAGTACCACCAGAAGCATCCTATGAAGAAGACTGGGAAGTCTTTGACCCGTGAGTGAAACAACACAGTTAAACCAGTATCTAACTGGACTCTTGACTGTAGGCGAGTAGTGGTAGACATACCGCTTTGAGGAAAATATGCAAAGTTTCAGTTGGAAATGCACCGAGTTGGAACGTACAGCACATGTAAAACAGGTGGGGCATGTGACATTTGGGCCATTCCCATCTGTACCGGGTCGGCCCGGGCCAGGTAGCGTAGGTTGTTTACATATCTGGGTGGCCTGGTATTTTTCCGGGCCAACCAAGGCTCATTCTCAGCCCTCTTCTCGAGGAGGTCTGCTTCAGGCCGACCAGGGCCAACACACCCACTGCTGACAGCAAATTCACACCTTCCATTAGAGCAAGCCTCTGATTGGTGGGTAGAATCAGCCCACATGGGCTTAAGGCAAGGATGTGTGGAATCAACCGGGCCAGGCTGGGGCCGACTGGGGCTACCCGGCCCGGGCCGACCCGGTACAGATGGGAATGGCCCAATTGTAAACAAATGGTGGCTGTTCAGCAGATCTTCTTGCTGCAATAGTCTTCTTTACATCTGATGTCACTGCAATTGCTGCTGGCTGCTAAAGCTAGACAAAAAAACTGCATTTGGCAATTGTAAAAAAGGACAAAAAAATTGTCCTGTTGTGACATCCGATCTGTAAATGTAGAGTCCGATTGGCACGAGCCCAACGGGAAAGCTTGGTTTCTTCCTGTCTTTAGGAGATGAAACTACAACTCTGACTACTGGAGTGACTCAGACCCACAGGCGCCCATGCAGAAGGCCCGCTTGCTTGTTTCTTTATCCCAGAATGCATTGCAGCTTTGCATCACAACCTTTCTTTTTTTGCTACTGTAAAGTATGCTGTTTAGTCAGAAAGTTCCTCAATTTGTTTGCCACATTTTATTTCACAATTTGGTCCCCTCCTAAACTCTGCATAAACTCACATTTCTAGCACTTTTTAACTCGTGGAAACTAATGGAAGATGATATTTATTGCACAATTTTATTTATTTTGAAAGTTTGAGAGTCTAGAGCCACGACAACAAAGCCTTTGTGATTTGTTAGAGGAAAAAACACACTCCTCACCCTAAAGCCAAATTATTGTAGCAAAATCTATTCAGAAGAAAGAAAACTTACTGAATTTATACATTTTCCGAAACATAAAATGTAAAAGTTGAGCCGTCGCGATAGGTAGCAGATCTGTTCTGGTTTAAATGAACGTCTCTTCAGTTCCAGCTGTTTAATTTGCTCTTTAGTGAGTTCACAGATAATTATTTTGCCTCAGCTTCTGTTGAGAGTTGGAAACTGAGCAGGTGGAAAACAACAAAAACACCAACAAGCACCAGCTTGTTCATGATTCAGTGGAATCATCAAAAACAGAAGTTCTAGCTGGATCCTTTCAGTAAAGTCAGTGGGCAATGGCTCAGTATTAAATATTGATGTGCATGTATTATTTCCCTGTCTTAAAGCCTGTTTTTAATTTGTAGGTATTTCTTCATCAAACATGTCCCACCATTGACAGAAGAGCAGCTCACCCGTAAACCAGCCTTGCCTCTGAAGACACGCAGCACGCCTGAATTCTCCCTGGTCTTAGACCTGGTCAGTGGAAAAGTCTTCTTCTTTCTCTTTTGGCTTTTCCCTTCAGCGGTCGCCACAGGGGTCCTCTGCATCCTCCACCCTCACACATACTAACCAGTAAGAGGCAGTGTTGTCAGATCACGTCCACCTGTCTGGTTTCTAGAGCTGTAGCGAAGCGTCGATGACGTCGACGGCTCTATTCTAAAAATTTGTCAACGTCAGATCTGGTAGTCGACTCACTACGCCCACTTGTTGCATCCCCAGGAGTTAGTAAATAGAGAAGGAATCTGCCTGTTTTTCCTCTAGTTCGCCCCATTCTCTGCCTTCACTAACATCTCCGCCAAATACCGAAGACCCGGAACAATGTCCGTCCGCTACTAGATTCCTTTCCTGTTTTGCCCGTCTTCGTCTCCCGGCAACGGACAACAACTTCCAGGGTCAGATGCGCTGCTTCGTCTCTATCGCAGATGTAGAAAATCACCGGGAGCGTTTCTCCCTTCATAAAGGAGCTTCTTTCAGACATTAGGAGAGCTGTTTTGGTGGTAGCAGTCTCTCCTCTGTGCTGGTCTGTTTGCTGGTTGTTTTTGGTTTATTTTTTTGTACTGGAACATATGAAACATGGCTTTAGATGATTCAGGCATGTTTTTGTCGTGTAGGATGAAACTTTGGTCCACTGCAGTTTAAATGAGCTGGAGGATGCAGCACTTACCTTCCCCGTCCTCTTTCAAGATGTCATTTATCAGGTTGGTGCTCCCTTTCTTTTACTCCATAACACCACTAGAGGGAGACAAAGTTATTTCCAACAAGCATGGGTGCAAGCTAATCTGCTGAAATGAATATATCTTTTAACCCGATGTGTGTTTTTGAGCCTTTATTCACTGTTTGCATCAAAATTAATCATGTGCCCATCACAAATGTTTACTATCACGAGGTTTGTCTTGTGCAGGTGTACGTGCGCCTGAGACCATTCTTTAGAGAGTTTTTGGAGCGTATGTCTCAAATATATGAGGTAAATATAACACCACTATGCCTGTATATAAGCTAAAGGCACATTTAGGTGTGTACATCTTTATTTTGCTGTTTTCCCAGATCATCCTTTTTACAGCCTCTAAAAAGGTTTATGCAGACAAACTTCTCAACATCTTGGATCCCAGAAAGCAGCTTGTGAGGTATGATCTGTATTTAATCTCTGGGGTTTTAATCCTTAAATGTCATGTTAGTTTGAATGAGAAGTAATAAACTTTACACAGACATGATCTGTGTAAAGCACCCGCGTGGGTGTGTGCTGCTGTTGGAGGTGTCAGTGTTGTGGTTTTTATAAATTATTGATTGTTAGGGCTGTAGCGAAGCCTCGACGAAGTCGACGGCTCGATTCTAAAAATTTGTCGACGTCAGATCCGGAAGTCGACGCACCGCGCCCACTTGTTGCATCCCCAGGAGTTTGTAAATAGGAGGAATCTGCCTGTTTTTCCTCTAGTTCGCCCTCTTCTCCGCCTTCACTAACATCTCCGCCAAATACCGAAGACCCGGAACACCGTCCGTCCTCTACTAGATTATTTTCCTGTTTTGCCCGTGTTCGTCTCCCGGCAACGGACAACAACTTCCGGGGTCAGATGCGCTGCTTCGTGTCTATCGCAGATGTAGAAAATCACCGGGAGCGCTTCTCCCTTCATTAAGGAGCTTCTTTCAGACATGAGGAGAGCTGTTTTGGTGGTAGCAGTCTCTCCTCCGTGCTGGTCTGTTTGCTGCTGGGTGTTTTTGGTTTATTTAAACTTGGTAACTTGAACTTAATGTTGGTAAAGCTACTGTTAGCATCTTCGCTAACAGCTTCTTGCGTTGGGATAAGCTGTTACGTTTTGGTTTAGAGTTCATCTTTTTTGTGGTGTAGATCTCCCTTTTATTACATTTAGAGTGTTGTGGGTTTTCGGTTTAGTGTAAAATATCACCTGAGTTTGGTTTAACCCGTAAGACCACTCGCCTCACGCACATAAGTGACCAAAACAAAGCAGCATGGAGACACTCAATCTTCTACCACCTCTCAGGCAGCAGCCTGCACTCCCAAGTTCTACACGTCACCAGAACATAACCAACCAACACAATAAACGCAGTGTTATACAAAATGGAAGGCCTGTAGTGTTTATTCTCTTACAGTAAGAATTTATCAATTTTTTTGAGGAATTTATTTGAGATTTTCTGGTTTTTGTTAATTGTGCAATAGAAAAATAATCATTAGATTAATTTTCTAAATAGTCATTAGAATAGTCGACTATTCGATAAAATAATCGTCAGAATAATCGTTTTAAAAATAATCGTTTACCCCCAGCCCTATTTATTGTGCTGACGTCATCACACATTATTATTATTATTATTTTTAACTCTGGTCTTTCTTTTTGTTCCCTGCTGTAACTGTAGACACAGACTATTTCGTGAACACTGTGTCTGTGTCCAAGGAAACTACATCAAGGACCTCAACATCTTAGGCAGAGATCTCTCAAAGACCATCATCATCGACAATTCACCACAAGCCTTTGCATATCAGGTGAGATGTTGACACAAAACGCCACAAAGCACAATTTTCTTCTTTTTTTCACTTTGGCATCAGGTTGTTTGTTCTTTAATTGCATATTATGACCATAAGATTAGTCTTAGTCTCCATGCACCAATCTTAGAGCTGCGGAACGGAAATGGCGCAAAACAAAAGATCCTGGTGATCAATTGAAATTTCATGAATTACTGTCATTCTCTGCCAGCATCACTGATGCAAAGAAAGCTTTCTACACTGACAATTCTCAGCTCTACTGACTCTCAGAAACTATTTTCAACATTCAAAACTCTGCTCAACCCTCCGTCTCTATCTCCTACCAACAATCTATCAGCTGACACCTTTGCCTCATTCTTCACTGACTAAGTTGCAGCTACAAGCAAACAGTTCACTCAACTGGCCACTCCTGAACATTCGCCACCACAAACTCCTTCAAGCCCAACCATCTCAAGCCCCACTGCTTCATTTTCCTCTTTTTCCCCTCTCACTGAGAACTGTGTGTCCAAGCTTCTCATGTGCAGCCGCCCTACAACATGCCCACTCGACCCCATTCCGACTAAGCGGGTCCAAGCTATTGCTCCTACAGTAGCCGCAGCAGTCACACATGTGATCAACGCTTCACTGACATCCGGTACATTTCCCATCTCTCTCAAGCATGCTCAGGTTAAACCGCTGCTAAAAAAAACCATCTCTTCCCCAAAACCATGTGGAGAACTACCGACCTATCTCTCTCCTCCCTTTTCTGTCCAAAATCATTGAAAGGGTGGCTTTCAAACAAATCACAGAATACCTCTCACAAAACTGTGCTTGACCCTTAACAATTTGGGTTCATAAAGGGCCACTCCACTGAAACCGCTCTGTTAGCAGTGGCGGAATCCTTAAAAGAAGCTAGAGCGACTGCCAAATCCTCAGTGCTTATCCTGCTCGACTTCTCAGCTGCATTTGACACTGTCAACCGTGGCTTCCTTTTGTCCACACTCTCTAGCATGGGCATCACAGAAAAAGCACACGCCTGGTTTGAATCGTACCTCACAGGACGATCATTCAGTGTATCTTGGCTTGGACAATCCTCTACCGTGCACCATCTTGCCACAGGAGTCCCCCAGGGCTCTGTACTAGGACCTCTTCTCTTTGCCATATACACCACCTCACTGGGTGAGATCATTCGATCACATGGCTTCTCCTACCACTGCTTTGCAGACGACACGCTCTATCTGTCATTTCCACTGGACGACCACACTGTCTCTGCACGAATATCAAACTGTCTCTCTGACATATCAAAATGGATGAAATCCCACCATCTCCAACTCAACCTCTCTAAAACTGAACTAGTTGTTATCCCAGCAAAACCATCCATACAGCACAATATCTCAATCCAAAATTACTCCCTATCTGTGGCTCCTTCAAAGGCAGTTCGAAATCTGGGTGTTGTGATTGATGAACACCTGACCTTTAACGATCGTGTTGCCTCTGTTGCTCGTTCATGCCGCTTTGCGCTGTATAACATACGAAAGATCAGACCATACCTAACACAACATGCCACCCAGCTCCTGGTGCAATCTACTGTCATCTCCCGCCTCGATTACTGTAACGCCCTTCTAACTGGTCTTCCAGGCTGTACTGTGAGACCTCTTCAAATGGTCCAGAACGCAGCGGCGCATCTGGTCTTCAATCAGCCAAAAACAGCACACGTCACCCCTCTGTTCATTGAGCTCCACTGGCTACCGCTAGCAGCACGCATCAAATTCAAATTGCTAACACTAGCATACAAAGTCTGAGATGGTACGGCTCCCATCTACCTTAATCCTGGTATATGTGGAACGACCTACCAAGGACTACAAGGACAGGGGCTTCCTTTTCGACTTTCAAGAAACTCCTGAAGATCCTGCTCTTCAGGGAGCATCTTCTAAACTAGAACCCTCCCTGCACCCATCCCCCTCTCTACTGTCCACTCCTTGTTCCCTCCTCTCCATGATTGATCATGCTGCCTCACTGCCACCTACGACTTACTGGAAATTGTTTGTTGTTGTTGTTATTGTTGTTGTTAGCTTCAAGGGCAACATGCCGATTATAACTTGTAAGTCGCTTTGGATAACAGCGTCTGCTAAATACATAAACATAGTCTTAAAGAGCAGGATCACTGAGAAACCATTTTCTTCAGCAAGGCAGCTTTATTTATACAGCACATTTCTCACACACACACACACACACACACACACACACACACACACACACACACACACACACACACACACACACACACACACACACACACACACACACACACACACACACACACACACAGGCAATTTAGTGTGCTAGCCATTAGCGAGAATAGCAAGAACATTAAAATCCATATAACAGCACAACTAAAATAGACAAATAAATTCAGATTTAAGAATCAGGAAAAAAAGGCTAGGGTAAAGAATGAGCAGTTACAGCGCAGAAGGTGCAGCATAAGGAACATTGGTTCTGATTTAAAAGTTTCTAGAGTTGGCTGAGTTAATGAGGAAGCTGATTCCATCTGTGTCAGAATAGTAGCTAATAGCAGCTTCACCCTGATTGGTTCTGGTCCGACGTTCTACTAGCTGAGTTCTTCCCAAGGATCTCAGAGCCCTCCTGGGCGTAGATACAGGAAGGACATCTGACATGTACTTTGGCCCCATGCCATTGGGTGATTTAGAAACAGTTTTGGGAACGTTACTTTTAAAAAGTAATTAGAAATAGTTACTGATTACTTTGTCAAAAAAGTAACTCAAGTTACTTACAGAATTACACGATTATAAAAGTAACTTATTACCAAGAAAAATAAGTACTTCTTGCATTTTTTAAATGAAAAAAAAAATAAAATAACGAAAAGCGGTTTCCCCTCTTAATTAAAGGGACTTTACGGAGTTTTGAATTTTTATGCTCGCGATTGCCCCCTCAGGCCAAAAGCGTAACGGCAGCTTCAACAGTAGGCTCGTGCACGGGGCGCACATGCTTTACGTGCACACTCCTTAATGAAAATAACAGCTGAGACAGTCCCGTGTGTGTGTGTGTGTGTGGCCCGGAGGACAGGAGAACGTGCAACTAATTAATTAAATAATTTGGCTCTGTACCTTTCTCTTCAGCACAGCTGACAAAGGTTTATGATGGGTCAGTCGTCCTCCTGCATGCTCAGATCATTCCCTTCCCTTGCTTGAAAAATTGTTCCAAAATGAAAGTTGACCCCACATCTTTTTTTATCTGTGAATTCAATGCCGTTCGGCGAGTCTCAAATAAAAATGTGGGCATCTTACTGTAAAAAAATATACCATTAATGTAAAAACGAAACTCTAAATAAACTATGTTCACATCTGGAATCAAACCCGGGTCTGCAGCACGAGAGTCCGACGTCTAACTAGGTGAGCTAAGCGCCAGTAATGTCTTTTGTATCTGAAACATTTATATCCTTGAAAATAGCTGAAACAACGTTCAAAGAACGGTTCGGAGAGAAAATGGCTATTTTGTTGCTAATTTGCAGGAAATATCTAGAAGAAAGTTCTACAGAAAGTAGCTAAGGGTCCTCAGAAATGTAGCTAGCTTTGTCACTAGGCGTTAGGAACAGCGACAAAGTGGCACTGCCTCTCTCTCTGCTGCTAAATCTACGGATAGCAAATGCTACGGGCTATGCCTGAGCGTGAACGCGCATGAAGCAGCCTGCTCGACCCGAGCAGCTCTCTTTTTCTGTGATTTTACAGAAAAACAGGCAATCACAGTAAAAATGCCAGGGCTCATTCTACAGGACCAGGGCATTGCAGGAGAACGTATGAAGAAGAAATTTATTATTTCTATACATGTTTTGGCTGTCAAACTTCCATAATGTCCCTTTAAACTTACTTAATTTACTATAAATGACGACAATACTGAAATATAAATGACTAATGACTGGAACATAATCAAATGTATGTCCAAATGTTTTTTAGAAAACTGAATTATTGAAATAAATCTGCACTTAACAGGAGGAACTAATCACTAATCTAGACTATTAAAAGGTCACTGTGTGATATTTAACAAGACCCCAATCAGCTAAAATTTATAATTGCAAATAGAAACACCTGTAAAAGTTCCTGAGCCTTTAAATGGTCTCTCAGTCTAGTTAAATTACTGAAATAAATGTAATTTTGCACAGTATTTAAAATTTTCCAGCTTCACATAATTGTGTGTTTTTAGCAGCATTTCTGTTGCTGATAATCTAGTAATGGAGAAATAAATAAATAAAAATCCTTAAAAATGACACTAGAAGAGGCACAAATCTGATGGAGGACTTACATTTACTAACTTGGGTCAGACCCAACCACAGAAGAGCTGAAGCTGGGTGGTAAAGACACACAGGTAGTTCTGAAAACACCTCTGAGACTGATACATCAGTGTTACAGCGGGACTAAAGAGATGATCAGAAACTGGTTACAGTTGGGTGATCTAGGAAGGTAGAAGATCGTGACGTCTGAGCGGTGAACAGGTGAGGGGACCTTCGGAATTCACGCCTGCAGCAGTGAATCTGCGCGTCTGCAGGCGTAGACTATTCATCGCGTCTTCCTCGTTCTTCACGGGCCGTGATGCGTTTGGGAGCTAAAGAGGCGGATGTTTTCATCCAATCAGCTGATGATGGCTTCAACACACCTGCTGAATTAGCAGGGTTTTTCCTGCGTTCAAATTTGCGTGGCAGCCACCTCCAGCTAATTTTGTGCTGCCCCAGCCTGATTTCACTCTGCCCCCAGCTAAATGGATGTTATTTTAACTGCAGTTGCAGCATTGCGCCACTATAGGGACGCTGTATCAGCAGCGGTGCACCGAAAAGCCCTAAAACCGCTGCAGAAAAAGATCAAAAATTGCTTTTCTCGCTAGTTGGTACATATCTATGGTTGGTGCTATTGTAGGGTGACCGTACGTCCTCTTTCCCCCGGACATGTCCACTTTTCACTATCTGTCCGAGCGTCCAGGGGGTTTCCTACATTGATCAAAATGTCCGTTTTTTCATCCAGGCGCAGGGATCGAGTTATGGGGGGCTGGATATCTTTGAGGGAAAGATCCAGTTTCTGCTTATATTACAATATTTATGGACTCTCAGCGTAGCGGGATGCTTTTGAGCAGAGAGGATGCAGAGCGCTGATCGTTGGTGCGCCCACTGCGTCCGGCGCACGATACATTCTCAAGGTGGCGCAACAAAACATTATTAACACATGATCGTTCATATCTGTTCAAATTCTCTGGTACTCTGTCTTTTAATCGTTCCTGACACGCTCCGCTCATCGTGTGCTGCGGTGGTTTCACCTCACTGACGCAGCTCGAAACGCGCACCACGCTTTGCGGTCAGGAGATCCCTTTGATCTGCGTAATTCAAAAGTAACCGATGAGGTGAAAAAGTAAGAATTCAGGCAGCAGTTTTTCTGGAGAGTTTAGAGGAGATGCAGGAAGACGAGAGACAGACAGGACAGGAAAATAGTTAAATAAAAACAAGAAAACAAAGCTTGAAAGTAAAATGTCGGTAGATTTATCTCCACTACACGTTTTTACTTGTATAAAACAATAAGTTATACACATGTAATATTTATACATGTGATACAACTCAGATCACCTTCAAAACTCAGTCACACACCCAGGGCCGTTTCAAGGCATTTTGGGGACCAACGTAAAACGGAACACCCCCCTAACCCGTTGCATAATAGACATGCCACCATTGTTAGCAGCAGAAATTAAACGTTATTACCATTTCCAACACAAATGCATGTTAATGAAATGCATTATATTTTACTGGATGTATTTATGTGTTATTTTGACTAAGATGACAGGGTTCCCACGCGTCCTGGAAAACCTGGAAAATTATAGTCCAATTTTCCAGTCATGGAAAACACATGGAAAATGGGGGGAATTGCAAAATGTCCTGGAAATTTTTGAGTTGTCCTGGAAAATAATTTTCCCTCCTTGTGGATAAACAAACGGATTATTGGGCAATATTGGGCTGCAGCGCTTCTCCTTTCATTTCTGCATCTAGCT
>SSNQ01034707.1:673236-691334 GCA_006942095.1 Nothobranchius kuhntae | reverse complement strand
TGGTGGCAAGTGACATCTTGGCAGCTGCACGCTTGACTTTTCTCAGTTCACGGGCAGTTATTTTGCTCCTTGGTTTGTCCACATGCTTCTTGCGACCCTGTTGACTATTTTGAATGAAACGCTTGATTGTTCGATGATCACGCTTCAGAAGCTTTGCAATTTTAAGACTGCTGCATCCCTCTGCAAGATATCTCACCATTTTTGACTTTCTGAGCCTGTCAAGTCCTTCTTTTGACCCATTTTGCCAAAGGAAAGGAAGTTGCCTAATAATTATGCACACTTGATATAGGGTGTTGATGTCATTAGACCACACCCCTTCTCAGTACAGAGATGCACATCACCTAATATGCTTAACTGGTAGTAGGCTTTCGAGCTTATACAGCTTGGAGTAAGACAACATGCATGAAGAGGAGGATGTGGACAAAATACTCATTTGCCTAATAATTCTGCACTCCTTGTAGTTTGATGGTGGATGTTTTCACTAATTGTTGCTTTTTTTACTTGTTCTGCAGGAGATCTCAAGCAGCTAATTATGTGGTGAGTTCGATTTTCTCCTGTTAAACTTTTATAAGATGCTACGTTTAGCTTTATTGTTCATCATGAATGTTCGGTCCTCATGAGCTTAACAACGAAGTAATCAACCAAACAGAAACGTCTGAACTTTTGTGCTCAGTTTATTTGAGATTAAAGTTTGTGGCAAAACAGAAGAGACAAGGCATCCCAGCATATGTATACAGCCCAGGGGCCGAGACAGTCCTGAGTAAATCTAACCACCACGCTAGAAACACAGTCTTCATCAGAACTAATGAACTACATAGGACAATTACGCAGCACACAGTAAGCATGCTCCTGTAAATTATTCTTCTTCCTTGACAAAAACATCTTGTCGACAGGTAAAACTCGATAAAATAGAATATCGTGGAAGTTCATTTATTTCAGTAATTGACATTAAAGGTGAAACTAATACACGAGACAGTCATTCCATGCAAATCCAGATATTTCAGCTTTTATTTGTCATAATTGTGACAATTGTGGCTTACAGTCTATGAAAATCCCTAATTTAAAGGAGACTAGACAGTTTGGGCTTGCTTTTAGCTCCCCCTAGTGTCTGTTTGTAGAACCGAAACCAAAATCTATCTCCTGGCTGTGCGTTCATCTTTTTAACACCTTAATCTAACAGCAGAAACATCTCCCCAGCCTTCCTTAGTGTCCTTTTTGTCAGCTCAATTTTTTTCTAAGTCCAAACAGACCAAACCGGCAACTCTAAAGTTGCAAGTGTAATACTCTGGCCACATGGGGTGGTGAGGCTGCGTGACCTTTAATTAACCCTGTAAAGCAGGAGTATTCAACTTTGGGCCTGGAGGGCCGGTATCCAGCAGGTTTTACTGGTTTCTCTGCTCCAAGACACTTGATTCAATGGTTGAATCACCTGCGCAGCAGCTCATCAGGCTCTACAGAAGTATGTTAATTACCTGCTGATTGAAATCAGGTGTGTTGAAACAGAGTTAAAGCTAAAATGTGCTGCATACTGGCCCTCCACGACCGGAACTAAATACCTCTGCTGTAAAGGGTCATTTTAACAAATAGCTCAAGAAAATGATTTCAAATATTCAAAAAGTTGCAAAGTATCCCTTTAAAATCTCTGGGAATTAGAATATTGTGGAAAGACTTAATATTCTAGATTCAAAGTGTCACACTCTAATTGGCCAATGAATCCAAAACACCTGCATGGGGTTCCCGACACTTTAGATGGTATCTCAGTCTAAGATGAATTACTGACATTCATCCACTTATCCGGGGTTGGGTCGTGGGGCCAGCAGTCCAAGCAGAGAGGCCCACTTCCCTCTCCCCAGCTACTTGGGCCAGCTCCTCTGGGGGAATCCTAAGGCGTTTCCTGGCCAGCCGAGAGATGTAGTCTCTCCAGGTTGTCCTGGGTCTTCCGTTAGGTCTATTCGTGGTTGGACGTGCCCGGAAAACCTCACCAGGGAGGCATCAAGGAGTCGTCCTGACCAGATGCCTGTGCCACCTCGACTGGCTCCTCTCGGTAAGGAGGAGCAGCGGGTCTACTCTGAGCCCCTCCCAAAGGGAGGACCAGTTTCAACTGTTAACTTAGAAATTTGCTTCCAACAATGTAAAAGATGAACCCACGTCACTAGCATGACCTCGGTACATTCTGCACAACATTCATCTTTATTCTTTTGAACAAACTTGGTAAATGCGTGTGTGTGTGTGTGTATGTGTGTGTGTGTGTGTATGTGTGTGTGTGTTTTGTCACGTCTTTCTATTTCAATTTTCTAGATGCGCGGTACTGAAAACATCTTGCAGTCTCTTAGTTTTCACTCCAGTTTTGTTAAAACATTACATAATTCTGTATTTCTTATTTCACTGACATCTTCACCCATGCTCTTGCTCACTACTGCAGCTGTGGCTACATTGTAGCTCATCACCATCAGTGTGTGAATGTGTGTGTGAATGGATGAATGATACACTGTAGTGTAAAGCACTTTGGAGTCCTTACTCTGAGAGGCGCTATACAAGTGCGGGTCATTTATCATTTACTGATCAGTGTTGAAAGAAAGCTCTGAAAGATAATGAAAATGTACTAAAATAGGGTTTGATGTTCGCTTTCCACCCTTGCCTTTCATAATTCCCTTTAGAACTAAATTCTCTCACTTAATCTAGATCATATCTTTAGATTTTATAATAATACCATTTTCCCTTTTTTGTAGGGGACTGAAGCACAACGTGAGCTGGTCCTTCAGTCCTCCACTCATCGACATCCTCCTGAAACACCTGTTTCCCCCAAATCAGCTTCCATACATGTTCCCAGGGCAGAACTGCCAGAACTCCTTCACCACTCCGCTCCAAGGCAGTGCCTCAACTACGAATGACCACAATCTGAACTATAAATTAGATTGTGCTAACCCTGACCTGGCCTCTCTGAAAGACACGCTGTGTGCTGACGTCCTCATGGGTTCAGGAGACAAATCTTCTGCATCTCTGCTCGCCTTTTGTCAGGCACTGAGCTCGCTCAGCAGCAGCCAAATAGAGCTTGTGTGGAGCAACATGTGTTTCATTATCGAGCTCGTGGTGTCATCGCTCATCCACTCGTCCGACTGCGCTGTTGAGGCCACGATGCCTCCTCCGCTTGTCACATCTCTGTATCAGTCTTCACCTGCATTCCATCAAGTCGGCCGTGGCATCTCAAACCTGCAGCCCTCCTGCAACTACAGCACCTGGTCTGGGAACAGCGCGGTGAACCCTGATCTTGTGTCTCTGTGCAGCATTAATGATCGTGCTGGATTTGTGAGGCAGGTGTGTAACAACTCGTTGTTGATGAAGAAGCTGCTTTCAGACCAGACGAACGTCTGGCTGTATGGATACTGTGCCAGCTCCCCTGTGGACCCTGGATTCCTGGTGAGTCAGTTCTGTGTGTACGACCAGTGGTTGGCCCAGCCCTCTCAGCTGGTAGACCCCGCCTTGCTGGGGTTCTGCCTGAGCCTTGATCAAGTCAGACTCACCAACCTCATCTGCAACAATGTTGGGTTCTTAATGCTCCTGTTCTCCAACCCGGGGAACTGGCAGTTAATGCCCAACTGCTCCAACTCACCTCCTCCGACCTTTGACCCGGCCCCAATACCACTGGACTTTTGTCAGTACTCGACGTGGCACGACGTGATGCAGATTACCACAGACATTGTGTCACAGTGCATCCTCTTTGATCAGGCTGGATTCACGAGTGCGGTTTGCGCTAATAAAACCTTTCTGAATGCTCTTCTTCTCAACAAAGACCTCTCGTGGCTCGGGACGCATTGCAGCACGGCTCTGCCTCCAGGGCCAACGACGCAGCCGCCAACAATGCAGCAGCTCAACTGGGCTGCCTGGTGCGACTACCACACATGGGGACAACGGCAGGTGGATGATTCATTTGTCGCCTTATGTTGGCAGAATGATCAGGCTGCCTTTTTTAAGAATGTTTGCTGCGTGGCGTCTGTGATTGAAAATCTGCTACAAAACCCTCTGAACCAATGGCTTTCCATCACCTGCACCAATGTGCAAGAAATAGCGATTACTGTGACGCCACAGGTGAGTTTTTTTTTTTTACCGCCCAGCAATTTTATCTGGTTCAAAAACTGACGAATTTAGTCTGATAGAAATATAAAAATGTTCCCTAAAGTCTTTTAAGTTGCTGAGAACGAACCACTGGAGAGAGTTTCATGTCAACTCACTCAATTCTTTCAGTTCAAGTATAAAGTCAAAGCAAATTTTTACCTTAAAATTTAAAAATGAATTTCAGGTGACCAGTTGATTGACGACCTCATACTTTGTTTCCTACTCCTACTTCAGATGTGTAACTACACGGCCTGGGCCAGTCCCATCATCGTGGACATGACTGAGGTAGCTCTCTGTTCTGAAGAGGACCCTCTTAACTTCACCTCCAAAGTCTGTGTGAATATTACAGTCCTCCAGAACCTGCTGGCCAATCAGGACAACCACTGGTTGGTAAACTACTGTGCCAATCATTCAACCATTCCTCCTGGTGGTGGAGGAGGAGCTGGAGCTGGAGGACAGGGCGGAGGACAGACTGTCTTTAACACCTCTGGACAGTGTCTGTACAGCAGCTGGATCATGTCTCCTCCAAATGCAATGGTCTTGAGCCAGTGCTGGGAGCGTGACCAGGCCCGATTCCTCTCATTTATCTGCCAGAGCAGTGGGCTCCTCTGGCTCTTCTCCCAAGACCTATCCAAAGCCTGGGTGAGCAGAATATGTACGACGTACAACAACTATACCGCTACAGCCAACAGCACCAATGCTACAAGCCCTGATTTTTGTTTGGCAACAAATCTGATGAAACAGTTCAAGTGGACCTGCCCAAACAGCTTCATCTCAGACTGTCAGCCTTGTGCCACTCAGAACATGATGGTGCAGATGATCGTTCGCTGCTGGGTGGAGAATCTGAGCCTCAAGATTCAGGATTTGCTGACTACGTCTGTGACTAAAGTGTTGAACCAAGCAGTCGCCACCACTGTGGTGATCCTCCTGGCTGTGGAGGACTCCCTGGGCCCCATTTGGCACATCAATGAGACCATTGGACAAAGTGTCCTCGAGTCTGTGTTCAACTACCTGATGACAGAGCCCAACCAGGACAATAAGAGGGTGGTGCTGCAGTGCTTTGGGGTAGGTGGTTTGTGTTTGCTGTGGCTATGTTAAGGCCACTGTTAGCTTGACGCCAATAGAATAAATAAAAGCTATTTCTCTAAACAGAAACCATTCAGGAGGCTTTTGTCTTCAAGCCACTCGTTTCTCAGACTTATTCAATGTTTTATACTCTGAGTTTGGTGTTAATAGATGCTGACGAGGCCCTAAATTACATCTTAATTGATATAATCAAATCAGACAGTGTTTGTGCACCATTGCCCTCCTGCTCCTAGCGGGGTGTCTGGTTACGTTACTGTCACTGATACTGATGTGATCAGTCCCCCGAGCGTAATCTCCACAGCCTCACATCTGATTTAGCAAAAGCTCTCAGTACCGTGCTAAAGTTTTGATCCTGCTTTTGTATCTTTCAAGGGGCAAACATATAACATTCTCAATGTCATTAATGTTTCTCCAACCTTTCTGAGAGTATTTCAAAAGGTTTTCTTTGTACTTTTGAGAATTTTCAGGACACCCCCCCCCCCCCCCCCCCCCCCCCCGAAAAATCATTCAGGTGTAAAAATGATTCGTTCCAAACTGATATTATATAAGTGTTGCATCATTGACACAAAAGGCTCTCTCCTCATGAATCTCCTCAGTACTGGACCTTGTTACCTGGTTATTTTATTCTACACACACTTAATTCAATTTGATTTTACTTCAAGTTTATTTATATAGCGCCAAATCACGACAAGAGTCGTCTCAAGGCACTTCACACAGTAAACATTCCAATACAGTCCAGTTCATTAAGCCAGTCAGTAAAAAGTTTCCTATATAAGGAACCCAGCAAATTACATCAAGTCTCTGACTAGTGTCAGAGTCTTTACAGCAATCCTCATACTAAGCAAGCATGCAACGACAGTGGAGAGGAAAACTCCCTTTTAACAGGAAGAAACCTCCAGAGGATCCTGACTCAGTATAAGCAGCCATCCTCCACGACTCACTGGGGATCGAGAGGGAGAAAGTTTAAGTGGTTAGCAGCAGTGTGCTAGACGATGGCCCCCTCCATGAAGCCACCACAGCTCAGCAGAACATCATTGTAGCTTCTTCTGGGGAGAAAAAACACTTAGAGAAAAAATAAAGTTAACAGCTGAAATAGCAGAAAATAATACAGTTAAAGAGCAGATTGTAGAAGAAAGCAGTAGAGTGTGAAAAGTGGTCAGTGTGTCCTCCAGCAGTCTAAGCCTATAGCAGCATAACTACAGAGGTAACTCAGGATAACCTAGCATTTTAGATGGAGGCATGTTGGAGTCAGGGCAAGAGAGAGCCGTCTTTACAGACTGTACGCTCCACCTCCCTGTACTCCCCCACTTGTCCAGATCTAGGCTAACATCAGATTTTAATCGTAGACCCTATCAAATAAAAACGTTTTAAGCCTAGTCTTAAAAGTAAACAAGGTGTCTGCCTCACGGACTAAGGCTGGGAACTAGTTCCACAAGAGAGGAGCCTGATAGCTAAAAGATCTTCCTCCTGTCATGTTCTGTGTCCCTTTGTTCCCCAGCCCCTCCAGTTCCCACTCCAGGTTCTCCTTTTGTGTTTCATAGCACCCTCATGTGTCCTTTGTCTGCATCTAATTTCTGTATCTCCTGTGTTCCTTTAGTCTTCTCCAGTCATCCCTCTGCAGTGTTTATAGTTTCAGCTTTTCATTTTTATCAGTCTCTTTAATATGTTTTGTCCCACCGGTTTTTGTAGTTCTCCTTTCCTTTAGAATTTTAGGCCTAGTCCACACGTAGCCGGGTTTTTTTTTAAACGAATATCCGCCCCTCCAAAAACTTACATCCACAACACCTCGTTTAAAAAAAAAACTCTGTCCACACGTACCCGGATAAATACATTGTTAAGGACATGCCAGACCTGTGGGCAGCAGTACTTCCCCCATTCTTAACCTCGTCCTTCGTCTGTGGTCTTCCGCAAGGAGCTTGCAAAAACAAACAAGCAAAAAGCGCTTGGACAATTGATAAAGCGAGCGCGGCTCTGAAGGCATCCATGCTGTCGGCTAGTGTAAACACAGGTCGCACACGTGATGTCAGCATTTTTTTTGTCGCGGAAAGTGACGTTGCGGACCTTAAAACTCCGGTTTTGTCTGTCCACACGCAGACACCCAAAACGGAGAAAACGCAGATCTTCACTTTGGCCGGAGTTTTTAAAAAGATCCGTTTTCGTTTGAAAAAACTCCGTTTTCGTGTGGATGACAGGCCAAAACGTAGAAAAATATCTACGTTTTGGCAGATCCCCGGCTACGTGTGGACAGGGCCTTAGTTATATGGTTGCTTTTCTGTTTTTAGGTTCACTCTTAGGTCATGTTAGTTTCTTCCCTGATTAGTCATTGCTTTCACCTGGTCCTCCCCCACACTCCACACACCTGCAGCTCATCTGCCTCCCATTATGCCCCAGTGTATTTAAGCCCTGTCTTGTCTCTGTGTCTTGTCGGTCCATTGTTGCTGTTTGTGGTAGTTCTGTCAGTCTCTCGTTACTAGTCTCTAGTGTTTCTCATGTCTCAGTAGGATCTCTAGTTTATTTTGGATTTTGGACGTTTTTGGACTTTGGCTCCCTGCACCTGGATTTATTCTTCGTTTCATCCTTCAAAATTAAAGGATTTTACTTTACATCATCTCCTGCCTCGTGTCATCCTAGGTTTCTGCACTTTGGGTTCTAACATCCCTCCAAAACGTGACACCTCCCATCTTATTTTTAGATATTCTGGGAACCACCAGTAGACCTGCAGTCTGAGAGCGAAGTGCTCGGTTAAGAACATATGGAACAATCAGATCACTGATGTATGATGGAGCTTGATTATTAAGAGCTTTATATGTGAGAAGAAGGATCTTAAAATCTATTCTGAATTTAACAGGTAGCCAATTTAGGGAAGCTAAGACAGGAGAGATATGGTCTCTCTTTTTAATTCTCAGCAGAACTCTAGCTGCAGCATTTTGGACAAGCTGAAGACTTTTAACCACATTCTGTGGACTTTCTGAGTTCTGGTCAAAAGATGAGAACTTCAGTCTTGTCTTGATTTAAAAGTAGAACGGTTAGTTATCCAATTTTTTATGTCTTTAAGACAAGCCTGTAATCTACCTAACTTATTAGGTTCATCAGGGTTAATGATACACTCCATACAAAGACATAGCCCCCGACCCTAAAACCACCAGTCATGACGAGCATTCCCCAAAAGATCTCCCGAGCTTCTGCCTACATCAGTTCCTACAATTGGCCCAAACCAAGGTCAAGGCCTACATCTCCAGTGTGTCGAGACTCACTGGTGCATAGGTGTATTCCTAACTGGAAAAACAACCGGTGCTATGACTACTCTGCAGAAAGCAGATAAACGTTTCTAACCTTGTTTAAACCGACCGTACTCGTGGTGTGATGGAAGGCTGAAGGCCAAACGAATGTGACATGGGTCAGAATCGGAAATAGGAGTACCATGACAAAACCCATGCATGCATGGGGTGAACATGCAAACTCCAAATAGAAAAGCCTCAGCCAGGAATTGAACCTGCAACCTTCTCGCTGAAAGGCAGCAGTGCCACTAATTGCGCCACAATGCAGACCAACCAGAGAATGAGTTCAACAAAAATGTTTGAAACAGTTCAATGGAATAAAAAAAATAATAATGATAATAAATATAACATGAAAATCTGTAATTTCCTGTTCCGGTGCCACTAAACACTTAATGAATACAGATGTGTGCAAACGTGTTTTTGTCTTCCTGTTCCAGATGTTGATCGGCAGTTTGCTGCAGACGGCCCGAGAACTGACCACCAATGATCTCCTTTTTGCAAAGGTTGGACATCATTTTAAATGATGCTGATTAGATAGATAGATGGGATCAGTAGTGAGCCTTTAAAGTTTGAATCTTTACACCTTTTTTTGTACTTTTGAAAATAATGCATAGGAGTACTTCAGTTTACCGCTGAGCAACGTGAAGCCTGTGTTAACTTCAGCACAGATGAGCACCATCAGACTGATTCTGCAGTACTACAGCATGTTTAAAAGCAGTCTGCAGGTAAATCACATCCTACCTGACAACAGAAACTCTATGTTGCACCTTTTTAATCTATTATACTACATATCAGATATAATCTCACTGTTCTTGCCTCTGTAAGCTATCTGATGCGTACCTGTCCACCATGGTGTCGGTGCTACTCCAAACCCAAATGGCCACAGACGGAAAGACCTTTCTGGAGCTGGTCCCCCTGCTGGTTGCAGCCAGTCCAGCTGATATTGTGGCGCTGCCCCCCTTACAGGATGACAGAAATGTGTAAGTAATTACTTCACCGATGCTGAACATTCAGTTCTGACATTTAGCTTTGGTTCATTAATACTGTTAGCTGCAAAATCTAGACAGACCTTTGCAGAAGCAGAAAGACACATATATAGGATGGCATGCCAGGCTCTGATTCTGTCTCATTATGATGACTGAATAGGTGGTCTTTTCCTGGAATTGTAGCACACTTTGTTTTTTCTTTATTTTTTAATTTATTGTTCCATTTTTTTACATCAATACGTTTCAGATTGGAACACAGTGGCTCCCTTCTTACCCACAATACATCAGTGCAAACCCGTGATGAGATTGTGCTGCCAAAAAGAAAATGGACAACAGCTCCAATCTATTGTTCTCTATCTGCATCATAGCAACACCATAGTCTTATTTTCTTAGCCCTCCCACTGTCTTAATGGGTGCGACCCCGTGAGGAAAGTTGACCATTGAGCAGGGTTGATGGTTTATCCCTTGGGTCCATGTGGCAGGGGTGAGGAGTGAGCACCACCTCACCCCTGCCACGTGGACCTCAAGGGATAAACCATCAATCCTGCTCAATGGTCAACTTTCCTCGCAGGGTCACCCTTTAGGACAGTGGGAGGGTAAAAGAGAAGGGCACACATTTTTATACTCTTTATAATATTTAATAACATCTCTAATTACAAACACCTCAATTATGGTGAAATGTGTTTATAATCTCTTCTAGAAAACTAATTTATGCAATTTCTGATTAAGATTCTTGACAACTTTTCTCATTGTCGATCAATCTTTGTTTATTAAGCCCTTTTCATAAAGTCGTGTAAAAGACAGCAAAGGAAATAAGACGGTCAGCATCAACAGGAATAAAACGGCAATAAACCGAAATAACTGAATGAGCAATGGCCGTAACAGGGGTACACAATCCCGGTCCTGGAGGGCTGGTATCAGCACGTTTTAGCTTTAACTGTGTTTCAACACACCTGGTTTAATCAGCCGGTAATTAACAAGCTTCTGCAGGGTCTGATGGGCTGCTGCACAGGTGATTCAATCACTGAATCAAGCGTGTTGGAGCAGAGAAACCACTAAAATGTGCTGGATACCGACCCTCCAGGACCAGGACTGGGCACCCCTGGAATCTATAACATGAAAAAAAAAAAACAACCTAAGAAAATGCTATTTCATTCACAAGGAAAATCTGTTGTACATCTTTTATTTAAGTATCTCGGGGTCTTGTTCACGAGTGAGGGAAGCTGCAACGCAAGATTGATAGGCGGATTGGTGCTGCGTCTGCAGTGAAGTTGTACCAGTCTGTTGTGGTGAACAGAGAGCTGAGTCAGAAGGTGAAGTTCTTGTTTTACCGGTCGACCTACATTCCTAGCCTCACCTATGGTCATGATTTGGTATCCAAGATGGCGCCGTCTGTTGTGGCTTGCCGTCTGGTTTCCCGTTTGCCGTTTGTGCCTTTTGTGCTTTTGTCACTGTTTTTGAGTCTCCCGGTGGCTGATTCCTGTCCCACCCTCACCTATGACCGAGCTACTCTTCTGGATCTCCGGCAGAGGTTCGAGTCTCTCCAACTTCACTATGCCTCATTCAAGCAATCGTTTGGAAGCCTGTTTGATGGAGTTCCGCCCTTCCTCCTCTCCTCCGCCTGCGGCCTGTTGGGGCCGCGGTGGAAGTGGTGGCGACGTGGCAGGCGGTGTTGTAGGGCGCTGGAAAGAAGGTGGAAAAAGGGCAAGCTACTAATCTCACAGCAGCTTCTGATGGATGCCCTTGACCTGTATCAGAGAAGTGTTAGATCAGCCAGGAACAAATACTTTGCATGCATAATCTCTCAGCATCAGGGTGATCAGCATAAACTTTATAGCACTGTCAATTCCATCTTGTCAATAACTGAACCTGGTAGTGTTGATCCCTCTGTGTCATTGTCTGCTGAGCTCCAGACCTTCTTTCTTCACAAAATCCGGGACATTAGGGATAGTCTTGTGCAACCAGGATCTGGCTGTCCTGATGTACCACCAGAACCTCCCTCATTCTGTAACTTTACTCCCATATATCTTAGTGAATTGTCAGATCTGATTGGAAATATGAAACCAGCAGGTTCTCCTGAGGACCCTCTCCCCCGAGGATGGTGGGTGAGATCATCCCTATTTTGGGCCCCACAATTTTAGACATTTTTAACTCTAGCTTGGCCACTGGGGTGTTTCCTACTTCTTTTAAAAAGGTGGTTGTGCAACCAATTTAAAAAAAAAAAACTGGTTTAGACAGCTCAAACCTTGCAAACTTTTGGCCAATCTCCAAACTACCGTTTTTGTCTAAGGTCCTTGAAAAGATTGTCTATTCACAGATTACAGCACACATGAATAGCTTTTCTCTGGTTGATATGTTCCAGTCTGGGTTTAGGCCACTTCACAGTACCGAATCAGCCCTTCTTCGCGTGACCAATGGCATCCTGGTGGCTTCTGACTCTGGGCCGCCTGTTTTGCTCTTACTATTAGATCTTTCTGCAGCATTTGATACCGTTGACCATGATATTTTGCTGGATAGACTTGAGTCATGGGTAGGGCTAAGGGGTACCTCACTTCAGTGGTTCTGCTCATATCTGTGAAACAGAGTTTTCAAGGTTCAGTTAAGTAATTGTTCCTCTACATCCCTTCCACTTCCATGGGGAGTCCCGCAGGGATCTGTGCTTGGGACTCTCCTGTTTTCAATTTACCTCCTCCCCCTGGGTTTCATCCTGAGGAAATATGGCCTGGGCTATCATATTTATGCAGATGATTGCCAGATCTACCTGGCTTTGTACAAACCAGGCTCCCTCTCTCTTCTGGACCAATGTTTGGCTGAAGTGAGGGTTTGGCTTGCCAACAATTTCCTTAAGCTAAATGATCCTAAGTCTGAGGCACTCCTGATGACCCCTAACAAAACCACACACGTATCTTCTGATTTGGCCACTCTCCCTTATGACCTCAAGCAGTGTGTTACCAACCTGGGGGTGAAACTGGATACACACTTTTCCATGGGCCCTCAGATTAACGCAGTGGTCAGATCGTGTTTTTATCAGCTGCGCGGACTAGTTAGCTTAAAACCGATCCTGAAACGAGCACACCTGGAATCTGTAATTCATGCTTTTATCACCTCCCGACTGGATTATGCAAATTCCATTTTAATTGGCTTACCTGCCTTCACTCTTAACAGGCTTCAGGTCGTACAGAAAGCGGCAGCCAGGTTTTTAACAAACACCCCTAGAAGAGACCATATCACCCCTGTACTGGCGCAGCTCCACTGGCTACCCGTAAACTTCAGAGTCAAGTTTAAAATCCTGATTTTTGTTTTTAAGGCCCTGAACGGTCTGGCACCGGATTACCTGTCGGATCTTGTCACTCGTTATGTGCCAAACCGGGCGTTGAGGTCTGCTGATTGCCTGCTGCTTCGTGTTCCATCAATGAAATACAAAATGCAGGGGTAGCGTGCTTTTGTCTATGCTGCTCCGACACTCTGGAATGCTCTTCCTCTTTCAGTGAGGCTGGCACCATCCCTCCTCCGGTTCAAGTCGCTGCTTAAGGCTCACTTTTACGACCAGGCATTTTTAAATCCCTGACTTTTCTTATTTTATTATGTGTCTTTTTATTGACTGTGATTATCTGCCTTGTCGTGCATTTTATTGTTGACCGTGTATTGCTTTATATTGTGTTTTTACTTTTTATTCTGTACAGCACTTTGGTCGGCTGCCATGCCGTTTTTAAATGTGCTTTATAAATAAAGTTGGTATGGTATGGTATGAGCTTTGGGTAGTGACGGAAAGAACACGATCGCAAATACAAGTGGCAGAAATTAGTTTTCTCCACAGGGAGGCTGGGCTGTCCCTTAGAGATAGGGTGAGAATCTTGGCCATCCAGGAGGGGCTTGGAGTAGATCCACTGCTCCTCCACTTCGAGAGGAGCCAGTTGAGTTGGCTCGGGCATCTGGTTAGGGTGTCTCCTGGACGCCTCCCTCATGAGGTTTCCTGGGCACGTCCAACCGGGAGGACCCAACTCCGGATAAGCGGACTAAAATGGATGGACGGATGGACATTTTAATTCACCACCTGGGAAGGTTTTGTTGCAGTATCTGAAGATTAAAATAATAGCTTACTGCTTATGTGTATTTACCTGTACTTTAGTTATTATTGTTTTGCTTCAGTATAGTGAATTTCCCCACTGTGGGGTTAACAGTCTATTGTATTGTATTCTAAGTCATACTTTGTCCCAAACTGTCGCATTTGTAATCAAAATGGTTTTAAAATAAACAAAGATAGACATGATTCTTTTTTATACATATAATTTCGTTTACATTTGTGTCGTATTTCAATTGGAAGCAGAACAGCTACTTGTATAAAACATTCAGCTGAGATTTTGTCCTTTAATCATTCGATGTGCTCTGGATGTGAACCCTTAGATTTTAGTAACGCTTCACAAAGCAGTCCCGCTAACGTTGTGCTTCTGACTGAGCTCGCCTCGGGTGTCGGACGACCATGAGAGGTGTTGTGTCATGGTGCCACAGGGTGCCAGGCACATGCATGTTTTATAAAACGGTAAAGGAAGCTTGTTCGCTGACTAGATTTCAGTCTGGAAAGATCCTGTATTTGTTGTGAGCTTCCACCTGAAGAAATCTTTTCTCATTTTAGAGACAGTATTTAGTTGATTACAAGGTATTTCTGTTAGTTGTGTTAATCTGAGAGGAAATAGAGAATAAAATTATTCCTTTATGTCAAAGAGTATCATTTATCACATCTATTAACTCCACGAACAATAAACATCCTATTTAAAATCACAAATCTGATATTTGTGGCGTGTCTTTAGTTTATTTTGGCCTGAAAACAACAAAGGCCACATTTTTCATGCATTAACTACAACTACTCTGCAACATCATCTAAGCCTAATTGTTACTTTTCAAATGATCTTTTAGAAAAGATGCCATCAGCAAAATGTTGGACAGCATGAGCCAAGCCCAGAAGGATGCGTTTGGACAGTGGTACAGCAAGTCCTTGACCCCCGCCAACATCACAAGTGGTCCGAAATCTCTCATCAATGACACTGGAAACCTGATGGCCTACCTGCCCTTCCAAACCTTCCAATACCTCTCAGCTGCTCAGGTAACGTCCCTTTGAGCTCCAACACTTGGCTGAGTAACCCGATAACCCAGGACATAGTCTGATTCCCTTCAGGGGCCGAGTGGTGCCAGCGCTGGACAGACAAAAACGGTTTTTACATGTTCAACATGAGAGGACACCGGTTGTAAAACACTTGGGCACAAAGTCATTTCCCATAAACAAATAAATTATCTGCAGGTTTCTGTAACTGCAAAACTGCCTTCTTAGTGTAAACTGATTCTTCTTATTACCCGCACCATCTGTCCACCCGTTCTCACTCACTTATCCAAGTCCGGGTTGTAGGCAGAGGCGCAGATAGGATTTTCAAACTGGGGGGGACAAAGTTCCAATGTAACACCCCACCCCCCCCACCCCCCCACACACACAAACTATTGCAAGCGCCTTAACTAGAGCTCAGTCAGTTTGTGTAAGTTCATCCAATGGTTTACGTAACAACTAACACTTTTATATACGTGTTTGAAGCCATTATGCAGTGGAACGCTGGCAACAAAGCTCTGCCTGATCGACACTATAAATGATAAATGATCCGCACTTGTGTAGCGCCTCTCAGAGTAAGGACTCCAAAGCGCTTTACACTACAGTGTATCATTCATCCATTCACACACATTCACACACTGATGGGGATGAGTTACAATGTAGCCACAGCTGCCCTGGGGCGCACTGACAATATTGCAGATTGGGCGCCCCACTATTAAATCAGTCATTTGTTATTCTTCCAGTCAATTACTAACCAAAACCTCATGCTTTATGCAAAACATTAAATGATTTTCAGCATACCAATCTTTACAGAAAACATAAAAGCCCTAAAAAACTGCACATAAAATATATTTAAAAAACGAAATTCACTTATCACTGAGAGCAGTGGTTACCAATCTTTTCAGCCTGACCAACAGACGTTCCTTCATATTTTTATGTTTTTTAATTTATAAATTTATTTATGATATTTGGAAAGTTTTAATTTATATATAAATATATAAATCTCTTTTTAAATTTTATATTTTACTTTTTTTATGATTTTGTGGCACACTTGACTTCCATACCTAACGCATCAGCATCTGCCTCTTTTTTATGGCTTTTTTTTTACATTGTCGCTATGTCACGTTTGCTGTGTTTTACCATCATTTCTACATCCATCACGTCCCAGAGAAGGTTAAACCAACATCAAACCCAACGTTTGGAGCTTGTAAACTCCACACACCTCTCGTGCAGCACCAGATGTCTGATGCTGCAGCAGCGTCAATCTTCCCGGCAGGATGAGTGAATTTCTTCATCAGAGTCAATAATCTGCTTCATAATCAGAGTCAGTCATTACCAGATGAAGTGATCAGTCAACAAAGACCAGACCTGCCGGCAATTATGCGTTTTATCTAACATTCATAACTCTTCATGTGGCACGCATCTCCTCCTCTCCCCGACTGGGAGCCTCTCAGCGGGAGGCGATTTTCTATCTCTAAAAACTCCCAAGCTTTGCTTGGCAGTGTGACGTAGATCTGTCAGGATTTTCTAATCCTAGAGTTTCACCGTCTATTTTCTATCAGAAGCTAATGCAGGAGGCAGGTGTAGGAGACTTCCTCCACAAATAAATCCAAAGTGAATTATTTTATCATTAAACATGTTTTTTCAGAGTTCCACACCTTTAAGCTTGGCTCTAATCAGAGTGATGCCTCATTTAAATCAAATTTAAACTCTAGAACAAATAAAACCTTGAAGATCCCAAAGTTATTCCAACAAACACCGTTGTGGACTTACTTAATCTTTCTTTCGCATCAGAATTCACTGGAATCATAAAACTTGTTTTGCAAGCGGTTGTACTAACGTGTAACAAGTTCTAACACGGCCAGTTTTTATAGCTAAAAAACAACAACTTTCTGATGAAATATTAAATCATTGTACAAGTTAAGCCATGTTTCCACTTTAGGAGTTCCTTGACATTTCTGGGAAGAGGGGAAGGCGACAAAAAAAAATACGATGGCTCGGTCCTCTCAGTCGTTTTATCTCCATACAAAAGCAGCCCTTTCTGGACTGACCAAACACAGAAGTACTCCTCAAGCGAAACGGAACAATTTCCTAAAACAAGATGACGGTTCTGAGGAATGTAACTGTAACAATGAGATCTAAGTCCACGCTCGTGTTTTGTCTGCAGCTGTTAGGCGGGCTGGACGTGCTGCAGAGAAACACGCTTTCCTCCCTAAAACAGGAATTCATAGCCAACCAACTCACAAGGACCTACAAGAACCTGACGGCGCAGGACTTTATGAAGTAAGAAGTGACCACTCGGCCCATTTTCGAAACACAAGTTAATGTTTGTTGGCATTTTGAATCCGTGTCACAAGTAAAATGAGATGATCTGCCATATAAAGAAAAGTAACTGTAAAGTTAACTGTAATCTATCTCAGTTATTCATCATATGTCTCCAATGAGTAAATAAAAAATATATTTAGTAACATCATGTCTCAGAGGTGTTCACACAGTGCCTGTGCTTTCAGGCTGGGAAATCTCACCTGCCTGGCAGACCAGGATGACCTCCTTGCCTACAAAAACACCAGCGCCTTCCCAGTCATCCAGGATGCCATCCTGAACTGCACCCTGAAAGGTCTCAGCATGCCCAGCCAAATGGTGGGAACGGATAAGTGATGCTTTTATGTGTTGCTTCATGTGGAGATGGTATTTTAGGAGAAATGTCTTTCTTTTTGTTTATCTTGCTTCCAGATTTCCACATTTGTCCTGAACAACCCAGAGTTACAGGTGCCCTCCTCTCTCAGTGCTGACCGACTGGCACAGCTGGCCGTCCTCCTGCCCACGCTGGGTGTGACCTTCCTTCAGGGTCTCACAGGGTCACAGCTGCTCGGTGCCCTTCCTGCCCTCAGTTCCGTCTCATTCACGCCAGCTCAGGTAGACTAGATCCTCATAGTTTTACTCCAACCTCAGAGTGTTTTGACTGTAGATCCTCCAGAACCTTTAAGTAAATTCAGGTACTCAAAACAAACAGCTGCTGAAACATTGGAAGGAGTTTGAGTCTTGTTTTTTCTACAGATTTTGAAACAAGAATTTCACCCTCATTGTGCTCATTGTAGTTACAGTGGTGGAAGAAGTACTTGATTACTTTACTTAGTTAAAAGTACAGATGAAGGAGTAAAAAAAAATCGTACATACCGGTGATGCTTAAAACCTTTGAATATGATAAAAAAGTTATTTTATTCCAGTAATTCAACTTAAAGGTGAAACGTGTGAGATAGATTACGTGCAAAGGCATATATTATCTCTTATAACAGTGATGATTATGGCCTACAGCTTATGAAACCCCATCCATCCGTCCATCTTCTGAACCCGCTTGTCCATGTAGGGTCACAGGGGACTGGTGCCTATCTCCAGCAGTCAACGGGCAAGTAGGCGGGGTACACCCTGGACAGAGAGCCAGTCCATCGCAGGGCAATAAAGAGACACACAGGACAAACAATCATGCACACACACACTCACACCTAAGAACAATTTAGACAGACCAATCAACCGAACAGT
>SSNQ01034707.1:653236-663236 GCA_006942095.1 Nothobranchius kuhntae | reverse complement strand
ATTTGTGTTCCCTAAACTAAAGTGTTACCAAAATGTTAAATGATTTTTTAAGAATCCTAATTTTACAAGCAATCATTGTAAACTAGGGATCAAAAAGAGTTTTTGTTCACAGTTCTGTGAAGAACTGGACCCAGGTGACTCTGAGTCAGGTGGAGCGGTTTGTCTTCTTTCTGCCTGTCAATGTACTTCAAGATATTCCACTGGTGAGTTTATTACAGCACCTTTATTCCGTTTTATAAAATCGCAATAGCTCCTGAAATTAGAGAACCAAGTAAAGGTTGTCCTTGAAAACGTGATCCAAGGGCAGGTCGGGTCAGCGAGTGCTGTAAATAAATCCCTAATTTGTCCGTACCGTGGCGTGTTTTAGGGTCAGACTGTTTCACCTTTAAGCCACGCATATGTGTGTGTGTGTGTGTGTGTTTTTTTTCCTGCAGCCACTGATGACTGTGGGGCAAATAGAGAAGCTGTTCATGAGCCAGCGTCAGTGGGAAGGTGGAGTCGTGGGAACCTTCTGTTCAGACCAGAATGACAGGGCGGCCATCTTTTCTAAACAGCAGTTTGTTCTGCAGTTCTTCCTGGGTTTCCTCACAATGAGCACCACATCATGTGAGTATGACTTTGGTGCAAGGAGAGTAATGCTTGTCTTTTAGCCAAGCATGAGAAAATGTGTGTTTTCTGTTAGTGGTAAGAAAGTCGTGCACACTTTCGTTCGTTGCCAAAGATTAGATTTCCAACATTTGAACTCAACATTGGCAGACACAGGTCAAGCTCTAAAAACTAGATTATCATGCAAAAGTCCATTTATTTCAGTAATTTAACTGAAAGACCATCTAAAGGCTTGGGAACCCTTTACAGGTCTTCTGGAGTCATCAGCTGATTAGGGTGTGACACTTTTGAGTCTTTGACGCCGAAGACTATCGATCAGGGCCAGAAAGGGTCTGGCAAACTGTCCGGCGCCTCAGGAGAGGGAGGCAGCAACTCCCTCAAAATGTTAACTGTGGGGATGGGGAGCTGCTGACATCAACTGGGGCTATAGTCAGGCGGTGGAAGGAATACTTTGAGGAGCTCCTCAATCCCACCTACGCGCATTCTGAGGAGGAGCCAGAGCTGGGAGACCTGGGGATGGACTGTCCAATCTCTGGGGCAGAAGTTGCTGAGGTAGTCAAACAACTACACAGCGGCGGAGCCCTGGGGGTAGATGAGATTCGTCCTGGGTATCTCAAGGCTACGGATGTTGTAGGGCTGTCGTGGTTGACAAGTCTCTGCAACATTGCGTGGTCATCGGGGACAGTACCTGTGGAGTGGCAGACCGGGGTGGTGGTCCCCATCTTTAAGAAGGGTGACCTGAGGGTGTGTTCCAACTATAGGGGGTTCACACTCCTCAGCCTCCCTGGAAAGGTCTACTCCAAGGTACTGGAGAGGAGGGTCCGATCGATAGTTGAATCTCAGATTGAGGAGGAGCAATGTGGTTTTCGTCCTGGCCGTGGAACTGTGGACCAGCTCTATACTCTTGCGAGGGTGATGGAGGGGGCATGGGAGTTTGTCCAACCAATCCACACGTGTTTTGTGGATTTGGAGAAGGCTTATGACCATGTCTCCAGGGGCACCCTGTGGGGGGACGCTCCAGGAGTATGGGGTGGGTGGCCCTTTGTTAAGGGCCATTCAGTCCTTTTACCAGAGGAGCGTGAGTTTGGTCCGCATAGCCGGTAGTAAGTCGGACCTGTTCCCGGTGAGGGTTGGACTCCGCCAGGGCTGCCCTTTGTCACCGGTTCTGTTCATTACCTTTATGGACAGAATTTCTAGGTGCAACCGTGGTGTGGAGTGTGTCGAGTTTGGTGGCAGGAGAATCTCGTCTCTGCTTTTTGCGGATGATGTGGTCCTCCTAGCTTCATCCAGCTCTGACCTTCAGCTCTTGCTGGGTAGATTCGCGGCCGAGTGTGAAGCGGCTGGGATGAGGATCAGCACCTCCAAATCTGAGACCATGGTTCTCGACCGGAAAAGGGTGGCTTGCCAACTCCTGGTCGGGAGAGAGGTCCTACCTCAAGTGGAGGAGTTTAAGTATCTCGGGGTCTCGTTCACGAGTGAGGGTAGAAGGGATCGGGAGATCGACAGGTGGATTTGTTCGGCGTCTGCAGTGATGGGGACGCTGAGCCGATCTGTCGTGGTGAAGAGGGAGCTGAGCCAGAAAGCCAGGCTCTCGAGGCAGCAGTAGCTCAACAGGTTGAGCGGGTTGTCCAGTAATCGGAAGGTTGCAGGTTCGATCCCAGCTCCGGACAGAGAATTCTGCTGTTGTGTCCTTGGGCAAGACACTTAACCCCCCCTGCCTGCTGGTGGTGGTCGGAGGGACCGGTGGCGCCTGTGCTCGGCAGCCTCGCCTCTGTCAGTGCGCCCCAGGGCAGCTGTGGCTACATCGTAGCTCATCACCATCAGTGTGTGAATGTGTGTGTGAATGGATGAATGATACACTGTAGTGTAAAGCGCTTTGGAGTCCTTACTCTGAGAGGCGCTATACAAGTGCGGGTCATTTATCATTTATCATTTACCGGTCGATCTACGTCCCAATCCTCACCTATGGTCATGAGCTTTGGGTAATGACCGAAAGAACGAGATCGCGGATACAAGCGGCCGAAATGAGATTCCTCCGTAGAGTGGCCGGGCTCAGCCATAGAGATAGGGTGATGAGCTCGGACATTCGGGAGGGACTCGGAGTAGAACCGCTGCTCCTCCGGATCGAAAGGAGTCAGTTGAGGTGGTTTGGGCATCTGGTCAGGATGCCTTCTGGACGCCTCCCTGGGGAGATGTTTCAGGCATGTCCTGCTGGCAGGAGGCCCCCGGGTTTACCCAGGACATGTTGGAGAGGTCACATCTCCAATCTGGTTCGGGAACGCCCTGGGGTCCTGCCGGAGGAGCTGGTGGAGGTGGCGGGGGAGAGGACGGTCTGGAGCTCCCTAGTTGGGATGCTGCCCCCGGACCCGGATAAGCAGAGATAGACGATGACGAAGACACTTTTGAGTCTAGAATACTGAACCTTTTCACAATAATCTAATCTGAGATTTTGAATGGGAGGTTTTCGTCAGCTGTAGGCCATAATCATCACAAATAGAACAAATAAAGACTGACACATCTGGCTTTGCATGTAGTGAGTCCATCTCATATAAAACTAGTTCATGCATTTATTACATCAAGACTGGATTACTGTAATTCATTACTCTCAGGAAGTCCACAGAATGTAGTTAAAAGTATTCAGCTTGTCCAAAACGCTGCAGCTAGAGTTCTGATGAGAATTAAAAAGAGAGATCATATCTCTCCTGTCCTAGCTTCCCTACATTGGCTACCTGTTAAATTCAGAATAGATTTTAAGATCCTTCTTCTCACATATAAAGCTCTTAATAATCAAGCTCCATCATACATCAGTGATCTGATTGTTCCATACGTTCCTAACCGAGCACTTCGCTCTCAGACTGCAGGTCTACTGGTGGTTCCCAGAATATCTAAAATTAGGATGGGAGGCAGATCTTTTAGTTATCAGGCTCCTCTCCTGTGGAACCAGCTCCCAGCTTTAGTCCGTGAGGCAGACACTTTGTCTANTTTCAAGACTAGGCTTAAAACATTTATATTTGATCGGGCATATGGTTAAAATCTGATGTTAGCCTTAATCTGGACAAGTGGGGGAGTACAGGGAGGTGGAGTGTACAGTTGGTAAAGACGGCTCTCCCTTGCCCTGACTCCAACATGCCTCCATCTAAATAGGATAGATTATCCAGAGTTATCTCTGTAGTTATGCTGCTATAGGCTTAGACTGCTGGAGGATACACTGACCACTTTTCACACTCTACTGCTTTCTTCTACAGTCTGCTCTTTAAGTGTACTATTTTCTGCACTTTCAGCTGTTAACTTTATTTTCTCTGTAAGTGTTTTTCTCCCCAGAAGAAGCTACAACGATGTTCTGCTGAGCTGTGGTGGCCTCATGGAGGGGGCCAACGACTAGCACATTGCTTCTAACAACTAAAACATTATCCCTCTCCTGATAATAACTTTTTGCTTTCCTTGACGTTGGTCGTGCTACTACTAGTTTATCTGTTTAATTATAGATCCACTAGGATAAATACAATAAAATTTATCTTTCACCAAGTAGAATATTTACTACGACATTACAATATAACTCTAGACACATTACTTGTCTTTGTGTGCGTGCGTGCGTGCGTGCGTGCGTGTGTGTGTGTGTGTGTGTGTGTGTGTGTGTGTGTGTGTGTGTGTGTGTGTGTGTGTGTGTGTGTGTGTGTGTGTGTGTGCTCTGTCTTCTTGATCCCCAGTGAGTCGTGGAGGATGGCTGCTTATACTGAGCCGGGATTCTCTGGAGGTTTCTTCCTGTTAAAAGGGAGTTTTCCTCTCCACTGTCGCTGCATGCTTGCTTAGTATGAGGATTGCTGACTTGATGCAATTTGCTGGGTTCCTTATATAGGAAACATTATTTCTGATTGGCTTAATGAACTGACCTGAATTGGAATGTTTATTATGTGAAGTGCCTTGAGTCGACTCTTGGCGCTATATAAATAAACTTGAATTGAATTGAATTGAATATTACTTTCACCTTTTAAGTAGATTTTCTGACAGAAGTGAACACTTGCACGTAATTCACACACTTTTTTCAGTTCCACCTGTGTATTTCAGCCATGTCAGTGAAATGTTTCTCTCTTTTAATTAAAGTGGTCCTTTTTGTTTCCGTCTTCAGTGGCTCCTAAGGTTCCGACCTGCGAGATTCTGCGTACGACAGCTCCGTCCGCCTGGACATCCGGCAGCCTCAGCAGCATGCCCACCTCTGCTTTCATCAACTGTCTGGAGCTGATGGGCTTGGACTCATTCATGGCGAGCTACCAGCGCAGTGAGGTTCTCAAGAGGGTCAAAAAGGTTGGGTTGGTTGATCCACTTTTGGGTTCAGCTTGAGCTTGCACACAGCCGTGTTTGCTCTTCATGGTGATGATTTAATGTTTCATGTTTGTTGTTTCTTCTGATGGACCACCTGTCATGGTGTGAAGATATTCGGCCCTGTTTCGTCCTTTCCCCCGTCTCTGATCACTCAGCTTGGTGGGATAGCAACAGCGCTGACAGCAGATGAGCTGAGTACTCTCCAACTGACGGATGTAAGGAGCATCAGTTCTTTGGGGGATGTTTCTAACTGGACCAGCAAACAGGTTGTTTACCATCTTACAGCATGTTTTTTTTTTTTTTTCCAAAATGACACTTTCTTATCTATTTTTAAATATTCATTTTATGCCTATGAGATAGGGAATGTCAGCCCTGAAATCTAGACCATCAGTTGCGGAAGCAAAAAGATTTAGCTCTGCATACAGATGCCAGTTAAGGCACACTCCATTGGAACTTCCACAGCCCCCGTCTGTCTGGTGACTGGCCAATCACAGCGCTCTATCGGTTTGGTGGGTGGGATGTTACTGTGACTGAGTGAAACAAAGATGGGGATGGCTCGTTTGAAACAACTGTGATCGTTGGTGTAGATTTGCTCGTGACATTGGTGGGGGACTTGTAAATCTACCATCCTGTCTGGACCATCGGGTAAACTCACTGGCTTTCGGCTCATGTGTCACTCATGTCGCATTGCAAACACCGGAGTCTTGCACACGACTGGACAGTTTTCCTTTCAGCTCTGGCTCTGCTAACAACCAGTGTAGTTTGTCTCAGGTGAGTCTCCTGTGACAGCAAGTGCAGCTAATCACACTGGCCATATGCATTACGGAGGTAGGACTCGAGGAGCCGTCATGAGTAATGAGACTTATTGTTTTTAGCGGGGACAGTCAAATTATTGGTGGGGACACGTCACCTCCATCCATGCCAAATCTACGCCCTTGACTTTGGCATCAACTTTGGACAATTTAGACTTGGGCTTTTCTTTGAGTCAAGGGCAGAAAGAAGTACTTAAGTTTATTTAGAAAAATGATCTATTTTCGTCTTGCGGTGTGTGGTGGACTGCCCTGTTCACTCACATCTGCAGCAGTGAGTATGTCTCATGCTTGTCCAAAAGCATGCTTTGAAAGACAACCGTAGATCCCGCCCCAGGACTGAGAGCCGTCTACGGGTTGTGGCCAGACTATAAGTTCACATATATAGGATGGCTTGCTAGGCTAATGAAATGTATCACTAATAAATGATTAATGTATTTAAAAAATAAACTTTTGTTGTCATTCTAGCTGACTGCCCTGTTTACCACCGTGTTAAATGCCACCAAGAAGAGTGCAAGCCAGCTGGACTCTAGCACCCTGGTGGCAATGGGATACATCGTGTGTGGAGCGAAAACCACAGATATCAATTCTTTTAATAATGTAGAGTTTAGGTGTGCAACATGCACACACACACACACACACACACACACACACACACACACACACACACACACACACACACACACACACACACACACACACACACACACACACACACACACACACACACGCGCGCACACACACACACCAGCGTGAGAGTTGTTTTAAATACCTTATCGTGCTTTGTCTCCCTCTTGTGGCTGCAGTAAGGCGGTACTCTATCTGGGTCAGCTGAAGCTGCCTTGCTCAGAGGACCAGATGCTGGCTCTGAATGCGTTGCTCACCAACCCTCTTGCTTTTGGACTCATAAGTTCGTGGGACACAGATGTGTTCATTGAGATTGGAGTTCTGGCAGGTGGTGTGCTTATTTAGTGTGTGAGATATTCTGGATCTCTTTGCACAGCTTGATGCACGACTTCCTTTGCAACATTTTCTCGTTTTTTTTTTCAGCTGGTCTCCCAGATATGGCCATGTCAGCTTTAGTGAAAGTGCAGATTGATGGAATCTCTCCTGCAGCTATTTCAATGATACTGCCTGACAAGTTTGCAGTAAGTCAACAACAACAACAACAACATGGTCTCATTTTCTGTTTTTCACAAGCTTCATATGATGGATGTTAGAGCAAGTCATGATCTGTGTTCCTGTTTATTGTATTTATATATTTGACGGCCTCCTTGTTTCCTTCAGGTGGTGTTTGACCAGAAACAGATCAGCTTGTTCTCCTATGAGCAAGCTGTGGCAGTAACACCACAGCAGATTGCTCTGATGTCTGATGCTCAGAAGGCTGCTCTAGCTGTGGTGCTGACTCCATGGTATGGCAAGCCTACAGGCCCTGGAGGTAAGAAAAAAAAAGATGAAGTTGTCATTTTTCCTTCCATGCTCTCTTAATCAAAAGAAAACGGTGAAAAAGTATGCATTAAAACAGCACCTTTGTGCACAGAAGCATCTGCGTGAGTGACTTTGAACCAAACAGTGTATAAAACAGCGGCTTAGGAGAGCACCGTGGTGATGAGTACACAAGTCTCTCGCCCTATTTATCCTCTCTCTCTGAAGAGCCCTGCTTTTGTGATTTGGATCAAAGATGTCAGTACTTTGCCGTAGGGTGCTAATGTACTATATGCATTAATCTCACACACACAAGGATTTACAGCAGCGAACACCATAGCTTGGCCCACCTGTCCTCATCTGCAGCATCTAGAGACCAACAGACCAACCATTCCTCAGGCCTGCTTCTTCAGCCTGATGGCACCCCTAACCTCTGGTGTCCACCAGAGAACCCGGGGACTACCACCATGAGTTATGGAACAAGGCCTGTTCACACTTAGTGTCCCCCACTGCATTAGCCTACTTTCTACTTTTCTGTCAGCTCAGCGACAGAGAGACACAACGCCATGATGCGTCATCGCAGAGGATTCCGGAGACATTCCCAATTTTTTTAACTGTCTGTTGAATGTGACGAAGACCACAAGCCTGTTATTAGTCAGGATATCACTTCCTTTAAATCTGTCAACAGTACCGCCATTCCCCCCTCGAAAAAATAAGAGTGCTGAAGACATCTAGCAGGCACGGAACAGACCGGAGAGCATCGTGTGGAAGAAGTCTGGCGATATAAACGTTTTTACACCTGCGACTGATGGAGCACAAAGATACGCAACAAACTTTTTATTCTTAGAGGGAAATGACAGGAAAGTTGGGTTTAGAGGTGGTGGTCTGAAGAGTAGGAGGAAAAGGAGGGACAGCTTTGTGTTAAAAACTCTCTGAAATACATAAATACACAATAATAAATACATGATCCTGGAGCACAGATGTAACTGGCACACTCTAGACATTGTTTTTACCCTGAGTCTAAATGCTGGCAGTGTTTGTCCTGAGGACGATTATATTTCAGATCACCATTGCATTTTCTTTAACTTGTCAATTTCCGCGTCCCCACCTCCTGCTCGCCGTATGGTTAGTTCTCGTTTTCTTAATGAGAGCACAGCTAGCAATTTTTCTGCTGCTTTTGATCCACCCTGTTCTTCTGATAACGACCCCAGATTCCTTAACTTCTCAGTTTGAGCATTGCCTCTCCATTCTGGACAACATCTGTCCTGTCAGAACCAGATCAGTTCCTGCAGTGAACCCTTCTCCCTGGTTTAACGACAGCCTTCGCAGCCTAAAGCGCCAGTTCAGAAAAATTGAGCGCTTGTGGAAGAAAACCCATCTCCACATCCATCTGCTGCACCTAAAGGATCTTCTGACATCCTTTAACTCTGCAGTCAGAGATGCTAGGGTTTCCTATTTTTCCAACCTGGTGTCCCAGAGCAAAGGGAACCCCAAGCTGATGGTGTCCCACAAGGTTCTGTGCTGGGGCCTCTGCTCTTCCTCCCCTATCTGCTTCCTCTTCAGCACATCCTGAGCTCCTTCAAATGAATCTCCTATCATTTTTATGCAGATGACATCCAACTGTACATCTCCTTTAAGCCCCATGAGATGTCTAAGCTGCAGCTGTTACACACCTGCTTAGACTCTATCAAAACCTGGATGGCTGGGCGCTTTCTTCAGCTGAATGAAGATAAGACTGAGATCCTCATCTGTACTCCAGACAAGCTGGTTCCCAAAGTCAGAGACTCTCTTGGTCAGCTTTCTTCTCACACCAAACCTTCTGTCAGGAATCTTGACGTGACCTTTGACCCAGCTCTCACCCTGAATTTGCATGTCAGTTCTCTTGTTCGCTCTTCCTTCTTCCATCTCAGGAACATTGCTAAGCTGAGTCCCATTCTGTCCCGCTCTGAACTTGAGACAGTTCTCCACACCTTCATCTTCTCACGCTTAGACTACTGTAACTCTCTTTTCACATGTCTGAGCAGAACCTCCCTGAACCGTCTACAGGTGGTTCAGAATGCCTGTGCTCGGCTTCTGACCAAGTCCTCCAAATATACCCACATCACCCCGCTTCTTCTCCAGCTTCATTGGCTGCCAGTCAACTTCAGGGTTCATTTCAAGATCCTGGTTCTGGTCTATAGGGCCTTACATGGACAAGCACCATCTTACATTGGTGATCTTCTTAGTCCCTACACCCCCAGCAGGTCCCTGAGGTCCAGTGATCAAAGCCAACTGGTTGTGCAGCACCAGGCTAAAGACCAAAGGTGACAGATCATTTGCTGCTGTGGCCCCCAGACTCTGGAACTCTCTCCCCCTGAGCCTGAGATCAGTGGACTCAGTGGTCTCCTTTAAAAAGCAGCTGAAGACTCACTTGTTCAAGCTGGCTTTTGTATGACCTTCTTCACCACTCTCTTTATTCTGCTCTCCCCACCTATTCCACCTTCCTCAGGATCCACTGATTTCCCTCTTTCCTATTCGCTCTCTCTCTCTCTCTCTTTCTTAACATTTTTAATCACAATTGTCTATTTTTTGCTCATTTTAAATACATTTTTAACCATTTTCTAAATACTTTTTCATATTTTTCATATTTTGTTTTTGTGAAGCGCCTCATGATTTTTATCTTGAGAGGCGCTATCGAAATGATATTTTTTTCCTTCTTCTTTTTCTTTTTTTCTTCTTCTTCTTCTTCTTCTAACTGCAATGGTGGCTCTATGTCCTCTGTTGTCCTGGCAGGGAACTGCTTAGCAACACTTCCCAGGAAACAGAAGTCTGAAAGGAAAACATCTAGGTCATGCGTGTGC
>SSNQ01034707.1:628719-653213 GCA_006942095.1 Nothobranchius kuhntae | reverse complement strand
ACACCTTCATCTTCTCACGCTTAGACTACTGTAACTCTCTTTTCACATGTCTGAGCAGAACCTCCCTGAACCGTCTACAGGTGGTTCAGAATGCCTGTGCTCGGCTTCTGACCAAGTCCTCCAAATATACCCACATCACCCCGCTTCTTCTCCAGCTTCATTGGCTGCCAGTCAACTTCAGGGTTCATTTCAAGATCCTGGTTCTGGTCTATAGGGCCTTACATGGACAAGCACCATCTTACATTGGTGATCTTCTTAGTCCCTACACCCCCAGCAAGTCCCTGAGGTCCAGTGATCAAAGCCAACTGGTTGTGCAACACCAGGCTAAAGACCAAAGGTGACAGATCATTTGCTGCTGTGGCCCCCAGACTCTGGAACTCTCTCCCCCTGAGCCTGAGATCAGTGGACTCAGTGGTCTCCTTTAAAAAGCAGCTGAAGACTCGTTCAAGCTGGCTTTTGTATGACCTTCTTCACCACTCTCTCTTTATTCTGCTCTCCCCACCTATTCCACCTTCCTCAGGATCCACTGATTTCCCTCTTTCCTAGTCACTCTCTCTCTTTCTTAACATTTTTAATCACAATTGTCTATTTTTTGCTCATTTTAAATACATTTTTAACCATTTTCTAAATACTTTTTTATATTTTTCATATTTTGTTTTTGTGAAGCGCCTCATGATTTTTATCTTGAGAGGCGCTATCGAAATGATATTTTTTTCCTTCTTCTTTTTCTTTTTTTCTTCTTCTTCTTCTAACTGCAATGGTGGCTCTACGTCCTCTGTTGTCCTGGCAGGGAACTGCTTAGCAACACTTCCCAGGAAACAGAAGTCTGAAAGGAAAACATCTAGGTCATGCGTGTGCACAACCGCTCTTGAGCTGACGACCAAGTGTAAACCAGGCTACAGTCAAAACTCTCCCTGAGGTAGAGGGCCATTTTGACAGATTCTTTCATCGGGCATTCCCAGCAGACTCTCACTATACATTTGCGACTGCCAGGTCCACGTGGTGTATTTCCCTGTCATCGGATCTAATCATCTCACCATCAGGCGGGGATCAGTTGACAGTCCACTCCCCTCCTCACCTGAACGGTCCAAAACCTATAGTGGCAGGTCAGATGTCAGGATTACAAAGTCAATCATTGACATGCAGCCTAGGCTGGTACCACATGGTCATCCATATGTTCAAATGTGGTGTTCATTATGGTCCAACTGTGACCTGCAGTTAGATGGGGTGTGGTGTTCCTACGGATCATGCCACAGGTCACATTGTCATTGCCAGTGTGAGCACTGAAGCCCCCAGCAGAACTATGAAGACCATCTGTGACCATCATGATATATTTTTAACTATCAATTCCGGTCAATCAGCTGTATTGATCCTTTTAGACCTAACAGCGGCCTTTGATACGGTGGACCATCAGATCCTTTTATCCCGCCTAGAGCATGACGTTGGCATCCGGGCTCAGTGTTGCAGTGGTTTAAGTCCTACCTGTCAGACAGGACTTTTACAGTAAATATGGGGCAGTGTTGTTCGTCTCCAGCCAAACTTAGTTGTGGTGTCCCTCAAGGTTCAGTTTTGGGCCCGCTCTTGTTCTTGCTGTATATGTTGCCTCTTGGTGCAATCTTTCATAAACATGGCACCGCGTATCACTTATGTCCCACTACATTCTCGATGGCCATTGTTTGACAAATTACTGAATTGTTTAAAAGATGTAAAAAACTGGCTACAATTGAACCTTCTGACTTTAAATGACAAAAAGACGGGAATTGTTGTTTTTGGGGACCTTGGGCTGTTTCATGGGGTAAATAGTGTATTTGGCCCTTTAGAATCCTTTTGTGCGTCTCAGGCAATAAATCTGGGTTTTTTCATTGATGGCATTTTTAAACTTGCGTGTTTTTAGTTAAGTCAAGCCCTATTTACCAATCAAAGACTTTGAAAAGGTTATACACCTGCTAATCATGTCGAGACTCGGGGCGACGGTGGCACAGGAGTTAAGTGCTCACCCCGTAATCAGAAAGTTGCAGGTTCGAGCCCCGCTTAGTCTGTCGCTGTCGTTGTGTCCTTGGGCAAGACACTTAACCCACGTTGCCTGCTGGTGGTGGTCGGAGGGACCGGTGGAACCAGTGCTCGGCAGCCTCGCCTCTGTCAATGCGCCCCAGGGCAGCTGTGACTACATTGTAGCTCATCCCCACCAGTGTGTCAATGTGTGTGTGAATGGGTGAATGACTGATTGTGTTGTGAAGTGCCTTGGGGGGTTCCAGGACTCTAGAAGGCGCTATATCAAATACAGGCCACTTACTGCAACTCTCTTTATCATGGACTGGAGCAGTCGTCAATTCACCGCTTGCAGGTGGCTCAGAATGCGACAGCCCGCTTGCTGACAGGTAGGAGGTGCAGGCAGGGATCACATAACACCAGTCTTACACGCTCTTCACTGGCTCCCGATCACTTACAGGATTCAATTTAAAATGCTACTGATCTGTTTCAAGGCACAACACAATTTGGCCCCTCCTCATCTGTCGGAACTTTTAAACACTCATGTCCCCAAACGAAACCTCCGATCATCCTCTCTACATCTTTTATCTGTTCCCAAGTCTAGGCTGAAGTCCAGAGGCGACAGAGCCTTTTCTGTGGCCGCTCCCAAGCTCTGGAACAGCCTTCCCCTACAGATTAGATCTGCTAACAGTCTTTCTGCTTTTAAGTCTCTTTTAAAAACCCCACTTTTTACCCTTGCTTTTAATTGATTTTATAGTTAAGAAATTTTAGGGTCTACTGGAAGGCTCTCAGTGTTTTATCATTTTATTTACTGCTTGTCTATGCACAGCACCTTGTGCAGTCTCTGATTGTTAGAAATGTGCTTTATAAATAAAATGACATTGACATTGATCTAGTGCGTGTCCCACTGCCTCCCAAAAGGGCCTATTTTATTTAATTTTAAGTAATTTATATATATAAATCCCATCAGCAGCTACGCATGTTTAATAGCTGTTGATTCAGTGATCACTATTCATGCTCACTATTAAAATGTATCCATGGTTTCCTTCAACTAGAGCTTTTCTGTTTGAGCAAATAAAAGTTTGTATTTTCATTTATGTTTATTTTTTCTGGTGAGAACATCTCTTCTATACAATAGGAACATGAGTTTTAGTACATCGTGTGTGTGTGTGTGTGTGTGTGTGTGTGAGGAATTTATATGGTATTTATCTACGAACTATATGACGCAGGCATGATTGCAATAGGTTTATTATTATTTTCAGTAACACTATAATAAGGGTCTCTTTACTAGCATTACTTAGTCCATTATTAAGCATTAATAAACTATTAAATAAAGTATTAACAGCTGATTAACCATATTTTGTAATGCGTTACAAAACAGACCCCCTCAGCCATTCATCCTAACCTTAAGGACACTTGCTAGTTAAAAATAAAGGCAACGTTAATAAGGGACCCTTTGTTTCTTAATGCTTAACAATGCACTAAGTATGTTAATAAAGGGACCCTTTTGTAAAGTGTTACCTTATTTTCTATAGTAGACGTCCTCTTTAATAACGATTTCCATACCAACTGATATCCCAGTTTGCATGGCTCTGCATGTGAATTTGTGTCACTCTTCCTACAGTGAGGTCACTGGGGTCATCGCTGAGCCACAGTCCTCTGGGTCTCATGCTGGGGCTGCTGATCCTGCTGACTTTCCAGTTCTGCCCTGACAGATGAACTCATCCATCCAGCTGTATCAGGAGGTCTCCTCATTCACACACTTTTGATTTCTCTGTGCAATTCAATGCATGACTCTCTGAAATTCAAAACCCTTCAGGTCTTGTGTATTATACATAATGATTCTGTGTTTAAGTAGTAATGTATATACTGATATTATAACGTTTTTTAAAACAGCTTCTGTTGCAAAGCTGAAAAGTGAAGTATTTGTCAAAACTGTGTTTCGGGATATTAATTACCATCTAAATAGACCATGTTATACAAAAAGACAGATTATATTGACACTGAGTCACTTTATTCTGTTTTTGCTGTGAGTTTTGTATTGTTGTGCAAACTTTACTAAAATCAATTCATCTATCTGCTTTAATTGACTCAGTGAAACATTAACCCTGCACAATAAAAACTTGAACAGAGCTTTACTTTCTGGTTTTTATTTATTTATTTATTTAAAAAAAATTGTATTTTATTCAGTGCAACATTGGTTTATATCAATGGAAGCAGGCCTGCTAACTCATGCATTTAGCATTCCACACACATTTGGCTGTTTTCACACACTTTCATGCCACACCTCCAATTTCTCACACACACACACACACAAATATTTAGCTGTCAGAGCTACACATTATGTGGCTACACTAAATGCAGTATTTTTGCCTGAATATGTACATGAACGAGGAGGGGAATTAATGCCTTTTGGGCATTAGCAACAAGGGAACTCGCTCTAACAGATTTTTGCTCTTATTATTTAGCTGAAAACAATTAAAATTGTATTTATTGAAGTGTGAAACATGATGAGTGTATGAAGTCAAAGTGTTACTAAATCTAGCTACAGCACTAAAAAGTATTGATGCCCTCCAGTGGCAACAAGTTGCAACTATACTCTGCATTTAGAAAATAACATTTTAGCCTCTTATCTCAGTAAAGCTGGAAAAGCCTAATCTTTGTTTTGGTTCTCTTGGGAATATTAAGGAGAAGGAAAAGGAGGAACTTTGCTACTAAAGTTTTAGTAGACACTTTTCCAGTAGCCTAAATTATTTCATAATAAAACTTGATGGCTTTTTGGCGTTAGCAACTGGGAAAGTCAGTCTAACAGTCGTTTTCTCTTTTTATTTAGCTAAAAACACAATTAAAACCTAATTAAAACCTTATTTATGTAACAGTGTTATCCACAATATGTTACGGTTGTCCCTTATATCAGAAAGTGGCACTATTCAATTCATTTCAATTGAAAAATACTTTATTAATCCCAGAGGGAAATTGATTGCTGTAGTAGTTCAGAATAATAATAATCAAGTCATCAAAGAGTTATTGTATATTACAATGGCTGTTGGCAGGAAGGATCTCCAGTAGCGGTCAGTGTTGCAGCGAAACTGAAGAAGCCTCTGACTGAAGACACTCCTCCGTTGTCGGACAGTCTTGTGAAGAGAATGCTCAGGGTTGTCCATCATTTTCTTGATTCTCTGGAGAATCCTTCTTTGCATTATCTCCTCCAGCGGATCCGAAACTGCTGAAACTCTGGCTGAGTCCTTGAAAGGGCTTGGAGTTCCTCCATCTTGTTGTCCAGTGATCTCACATTGCCCATTATGATCGATGGAAGAGATGGTTTGAATTTTCTCTTTCTCTGTCTCCGTTTTGCTCCCGCTCTGCACCCACGCTTCTTGCGTTTTAGCTCATTTGGGATTTGTGGCTTCAGTTGAGGTGTTATTTCAGCCTTCCCAATGTTAATCAGCTGCTCCCGATTGTAAACCAGCTTGTTGCCATGGTTACGCATCATAACAAATGCTCAAACATTGAAAAAAGCTTAAAAAATAGCAGTAAAATCCTCCAAGTTTCACAGCACCAGAAACAGAAAAGTAAAGTGTCCAAAAAAATACAGTTTTTCTTGAGAAACTAGAAGAAAAAATGCCCAAGAAAAGGCAAAACTTACATATAGTCAACAGAGCTACTCCAACATGCAGCCGCCCAGAGCAGCGCAGTTCTTGCTAGTAGGCAAGAATTCCTTTTCCAAGCTTTATTCAAACCTGCGTCACATGTAGTAGAATCCGGCATTCACGCCATTTCCTACTCCTACCTACCTTTTCGTCTCCTATCGTGTACTTCTCCCTAGTGGTAGACACAACACAATGGTTCTGTGTCTTACCAATCACAGTGCTCTGTCGTATTGGTGGATGGGATTAGCACCAATTCAATTCAAGTTTATTTATATAGTGCCAAATCCCAACAAGAGTCGTCTCAAGGCACCTCACACAGTAAACATTCAAATACAGTTCAGTTCATTAGGCCAATCAGTAAAAAGTTTCCCAGCAGATTGCATCAAGTCACTGACTAGAGTCAGAGTCTTGACAGCAATCCTCATACTGAGCAAGCGTGTAGTGATAGTTGAGAGGAAAACTCCCTTTTAACAGGAAGAAACCTGCAGCGGATCCTGGCTCAGTGGAAGCAGCCATCCTCCACGACCAGTGCTGGAAGTGACAGAGCGAAAAAACAAAGTTTTGGCGTGAACTTTGGACTATATAGATTTGGACTTTTCTGTGACTAAAGAGCAAATAGCGGTACTTAAGTCTTTTATTTAGAAAAAGGGTGTATTTGTGTTTTTTTCAACAGTGCGTGGTGGACTGCCCTGTTAACTAACATCCATAATGGTGAGTATGTAATGTTGTTTACTGTCCAATAGCATGTGGAAACCATGTGGAGACAACCATCCCGACCCATGACTGAGCTCTGGGTCGTGGCCAGACTACATACCTAGACATACTAGCATGATAGTGCTGTCAATTCAATTCAATTCAATTCAAAAATACTTTATTAATCCCAGAGGGAAATTGATTGCTGTAGTAGCTCAGAATAATAATAATAATCAAGTCATCAAAGAGTTATTGTATATTACAATGGCTGTTGGCAGGAAGGATCTCCAGTAGCGGTCAGTGTTGCAGCGAAACTGAAGAAGCCTCTGACTGAAGACACTCCGTTGTCGGACAGTCTTGTGAAGAGAATGCTCAGGGTTGTCCATCATTTTCTTGATTCTCTGGAGAATCCTTCTTTGCATTATCTCCTCCAGCGGATCCGAAACTGCTGAAACTCTGGCTGAGTCCTTGAAAGGGTTTGGAGTTCCTCCATCTTGTTGTCCAGTGATCTCACATTGCCCATTATGATCGATGGAAGAGATGGTTTGAATTTCCTCTTTCTCTGTCTCCGTTTTGCTCCCGCTCTGCACCCACACTTTTTGCGTTTTAGCTCATTTGGGATTTGTGGCTTCAGTTGAGGTATTATTTCAGCCTTTCCAATGTTAATCAGCTGCTTCCGATTGTAAACCAGCTTGTTGCCATGGTTACACATCATAACAAATGCTCAAAAAGTGAAAAAAGCTAAAAAAAATAGCCGCATTCATTTTTTATTTGAAGTTATTTTATTCAGTTTTTAATTGTATAAACAAAAATATTCCAGTCCTAGTTTGAAACATTGGTATGTCTGCCTTTAATTGAGGCTACGCGCGCTCCCGCGGAGGAGGATTATCTTTCCAGCAACTCTTTTTGGCAGAACACCAGTGTCACGTCCAGAAGGTGGTAGCAGTTTCTGAGAGTGGCCGACGGGCTGCAGCACCGACTTGACTGTGAGCCTGTCAAACACAACCAACACAGCCGACATGGCGGACTGGGGTGAGAAACTAAGTTGGGCAGGAAAGCTGCCCCATACATCATCCGCTTGTCACAGACTTGGTTTAAAGAGCTTTTCGCTCGATTATTGTTAAACTCTGTCTTTAGATGTGGATTGGCTTTACGAATATTATGCTGTTGGTTTTACAGACGCTGACAACTTCGAGCCGGAGGAGCCGATTAAAAAGGCGGCAGCGATGGATAAATGGGAAGGCGAGGACGAAGATGAAGATGTTAAGGTAATCCATCAGGACTTGGTGATGTCGAAGCCTGTTTCGTCTGCCAGGTAGTTTAAACGCCGCTAGTTCATGTATTGTGAGCCGGACTAAAAATAATCTGCTCGGTTACATTTCTCCACCGCAGCTCTCTGCTGTCATGCCGAACCTCGGGCTAGCTTTCTGCTAGTTAAAGGCTAACATGTGGCTCCACCAGACAGCCTATTACTCGGCCAATAACAGGCCGCTGTTCGTGTTTCCACAAACCTGTAACACGCCGAATGATGGCATTCCGTTCAACTGGAACAAATTAAGCCAAAACGTTGCCTTTTTGTGTTTGAGTTCACATTTAATGGTTTACCGATGTAAATTTTTGACACTGTAGCTGTAAGCTAACATATTAACGCGCTAATTAGCTACAAAGCTCGCTAACTTTCATGTAGGCTTTTTGAAAGTGAGCTTTAGTTTCTGACAGTCTGGTTTGTAATTCTGTTGTAAGAGTTAATGGCGTTTTATCGTATTTTGACAAAGTTTAACGTTTACAGACGTTTAAAGGTTGTGGAACATCTTGAGTCATATTCATGCGGCTGCGTTAGCGTGCTTTGCAACTTTAGCCTCATATGAAATCATCTGGGTTGATGACTCAACTCGGACAAGAACTAGGCCTAGAACCTTGCATTGTTGCGTCGGTCGTTTGGCAGGTCCAGGACCAGCTGTTAACTTCCCCACAGAGTACAGGAGGCCCCACCAGGGACGTTGACATAGACAATACCTATGGAAAGTGCTAGTAGAGATCTCAGCTGTTATCTGTCACATATGGTGCCCAAACTAGAAACTAGTGGTTTCACCATTCAAACTGCTCCTGTTGAGAGAGTAGGAAGAACTGTCTGGAGTTGTTAAATAATTTAGAGATTACAACAGCATGAAGTACCATTCCTAGTAATCAGATTCCAGTAGTTCTAGTTCATTCTGGATTAGAATAATGCACTTGTGACTTTTTGGGAACCAGTTCAGACTAATGGGGGGCTGTTGGTACATGTCTTGTTCCTGAAAGAATGATGTATTGAAGTATTTGAATCACTAATTGTGATTAGGATGGATGACATTATTGATAAACCTGTTAATATTACTTTGTCATTTAAATGTGTAATTTTGCAGACTGTAAAGCGAACATGAGTGGAAATTAACAAAAGCTCAGTTTAAAAACTTAATATTTTATAATTATATCAGTAAATATCATTAAGTATAGTTTTCTAGTAGGGTTGTCATTTTAGGTTTCACAATGTATTATTTTGGGTTCAGTTGAGAGCTTTAGGTGAATTTTTGGTTGTTAATATAAAATCCAATTCAAAAATACTTTATTAATCCCAGAGGGAAATTGATTGCTGTAGTAGCTCAGAATAATAATAATAATCAAGTCATCAAAGAGTTATTGTATATTACAATGGCTGTTGGCAGGAAGGATCTCCAGTAGCGGTCAGTGTTGCAGCGAAACTGAAGAAGCCTCTGACTGAAGACACTCTTCTGTTGTCGGACAGTCTTGTGAAGAGAATGCTCAGGGTTGTCCATAATTTTCTTGATTCTCTGGAGAATCCTTCTTTGCATTATCTCCTCCAACTGCAGAAACTCAGGCTGAGTCCTGGAAAGGGCTTGGAGTTCCTCCATCTTGTTGGCCAGTGATCTCACATTGCCCATTATGATCGATGGAAGAGATGGTTTGAATTTCCTCTTTCTCTGTCTCCGTTTTGCTCCCGCTCTGCACCCACGCTTCTTGCGTTTTAGCTCATTTGGGATTTGTGGCTTCAGTTGAGGTATTATTTCAACCTTCCCAATGTTAATCTGCTGCTCCCGATTGTAAACCAGTTTGTTGCCATGGTTACGCATCATAACAAATGCTCAAAAAGTGAAAAAAAAAAATAAAAATAGCAGTAAAAGTCCTCCAAGCTTCACAGCACCAGAAACAGAAAAGTAAAATGTCCAAACAAATAGTTTTTCTTGAGAAACTAGAAGAAAAAATGTCCAAGAAAAGGCAAAACTTACATATAGTCAACAGAGCTACTCCAACATACAGCCGCCCAGAGCAGCGCAGTTCCGACAACAAATAAATAAAATAAACGGTCCAACAAACATTTCAAGAATAGTGTAGATTTGTTTCTTAGACACTTTGACCGTTTCTCAATGCGTACTTGTCTGAACTTGTGAACTCGCGTCCTTGTGAAACGTCAACTATGGCCCAAGTTCTGTTCCAATCCCAAGTACGTATCCTTGATCAAAAGTTGACCAAATATTATACAAAAATATTTATTCATTATCATTTTGTTATTTAAAAGAGCAAGTCACCACCCCCTACCAGAATCTTACTCCACTCCCATTTCCTGTTTGAAAAATGCAACAAATGCTGTTGCCTAGCAGACCAAAACGGCAGAGCTGCTAACAAATACACACACAGGCACACACCAGCATTGTGACATCATATTTACCAGCTAATTCAATTCAGTTCAATTCAAAGATACTTTATTAATCCCAGAGGAAATTAGAGTTTCAGTACATACAATTCTGAGATCAGACATACATAGACATAGACACATGACAAGAATTGGTGACTGTGGTCATTCGCAACCCGAGTCACGCTACCTTAATAGAGATCAGAGGGTTTATATGAGGATTGAGTCAGGTGGAGGGAAAAAAGGCACTTCAGAGTTACCCTCCACAGGGAGGGCAGCTTTGCTATGCAAAAAACACCTCAGACAGAAATGCAACAGACTTCAGACATTACACAACATAAGTGTCCACTAGGTGGGGAGGTAGGGTTGGGGACTCTCCTCACATTAGTGAGCCTCGATCTGAGAGCCTCTGGGTAAATGTGCTGCTCTAAACTTTGCATTTGGCGTCATCCTGGTTTTTAACTATTTGGGGACGTTCAACGCCAACGGAGTTCTGTTTTCCATCCTGCTTGTGCGGAGAGACGAGCCAAGCCCCGCCCTCCCCTGTGTAATGAGGAAACATCTGTGGAAAGCTGGAGTGGCCAAATTACCACAATCATATTGTAAGGGTTTGAATAGTAAACTATAGGGTTACCGTTTTATTTTGAAGGCGAGCTCAACGGGTGAGAAATGTTGTTCCGGTTCTGTTTTTTTTCTGCTCTGGTTTACTATGCTAGTAAATACTCCGTTACGAGTGATTCTGTTGAAAAAGTTGAGTTTGTAAGGTGTGGGTTACGGCGACAGTAGCCCGAAAACAACACTCATAAAAGAGCAACCAGAGACTCTGAATCATTACAGTATAATCGCTGATATGAGCCAACACTGTTAGACTCCAGCCATGTTTGCCCTGATAACTAATAACTCCATGGTGCATGACCCATGTGATCTTCAGTAGATGCAATTACATCATCGTACATTTAGCTTAACATGATGGACTTTTTTTCTCTGGACAAGACCTATACAATATGGGCCACCTCTAGATGAAATTTAAATAATTTCACATAAATTATAAATATATAATAAAAAAGTGCATGTGGGACATTTGATACACCTCTAGCTTTCAACTGTGTGTGTGTGTGTGTGTGTGTGCGCGTGCGTATGTGTGTTAGCAGACAGCTGTACCACTGTTTCTAAAGCTCAGACTGGTAGAGAATAGGCACTAAGGTTATAGTTTTACAAGAATCAATACATTTTATGTATTTAATCTACTGATTTATGTATGTAATTTCTCAAGACTGCTTGTAGTGTAACTTGTAAATATTTTACAGGAGGAAAAATATTGAGATATATATATATATTGTATATCGGAATTCAGCTAAAAGAAATCGAGGTATAAGTTTTGGTCCATATCGTCCAGCCCTAGCTGCTGGTAACTAGGTATGTCCCGTTCTGACATTGATATCGGAAGTAATTCGAAATTGGCCCAAAAACACTATCAGACTAAACCGGACTGCATCAGAAATCTCTGATATAAACAGTTCGTTCTATTTTAAATTTCATTCCAGCAATTCTATCCAGCATGCAGAGCCCACATGATCAGAACAGTGCTGCTAGCAAAGTAGCAAGGAACAAGAGCGACGTCTGCTGTGTGGCCGTATTTTAAAGTCCATAAAAGGACAGTGTGACATTTGTCGTGCACAAGTGTGTCTCCGCCCTCAGCAGTTCCTACCATTTGCTGACAATAAAACATAACCGAAATGATGTTGAATTAGTATTTTGTTCTTTAAAAATATATCTTTTATTTGTTAACTTAAAATATTTTTCAGTCTTAATTTATTATTATTTATTCATTTGTTATATATGTTTAAGTTTCACATTTTTGCAACCGATGGTTTAACAAAAAAGATCTATTTTTTTCATACTTACTGTTGCTGGCTCGTTCCCCTATTGAGTAATGTCACTTCGACAAGCCTTTCGTACATTCCACACGACCAAATGGGCAAAAGTATCGTACTGACGAGTCTTGGTGAGTGTAGCTGCATTAGCTGTGTGTCTGACTTGCTGCTCCAAGGGTTTTTATTTTTGCAGTGAGCCTTGAAGACGAGAGTCACTGCCCAGATGTTCTTGAACTCGTATTTAATCCACTGATGCATTTCAACGTGCTTCCTCCACGCTGTATTTTATTTTTTGTTGCAGGATGCTAAGTTTACATCACTGTGATAAAAAGTTCTGGAGATAAGTGTTTACGTTTTTACTGCTGTGCGCTTGTGTGGTGCAAGGAATATTGGGGGGAGATGTGACGCTGCAGCACCGGGTTACTGCAGGCTGCAAAGTATGAGAGACAGGTGATCAGCTTTGAAAGGGGTTGATCGGAATTTGCAGATCACGTTATTTCCGTGGAGATTATCGGCCAAAGCCACGCTTTAGAACACAGACGCTTCCGGCAGATTCTTCTTTGTTGGTATTCGGTGGTGTCCACCTCCGGTCGGCAGACTAGGCGTCAAAACTAGGAATCATAATTAAAAAAATTTGAATGATTTCGAAAAAAATAAAACTTACAATTATTCCCGGTTCCAATCGATGCTCGATGCCCAACTGTTGTTTCCACACTCGTATGGCTGTGCTTAAGAACATTAATTCAACCTAGGTCTGGGCGGTATGGCAAAAATGTCGTTTTACTGTATTTGACGGTATTTTTCACAAGGCCGTGATTACCCAGATTACTTTTATAAGAAAATAATTACTGCACTAGATTGGCCTTAAATAGCCCGTTTTACCTTCATGTGCAGAATACCAGTTTTTCCATGTCCAGTCACAGGTAGGTAAATGCAGAAATCCCCTCAAAGTACCCTTGTCATAAGAAAGCAGTTAAGAAAAAACAACTAGGAAGATGAAATATTGCAGTCAAAATAAACTATTTTTATTGAACACATTTTGCATAAAATCTGTGCAGTTAACCATCTTTATGATTTAACATCCAACGTTATTGCGTTGGTTATCTCGACCCACTGCTTCCTTTTTTTTAAAATATACAGTCCCTTTAGCGGACGCGTCTTTAATGGACGTCTGACTCTGACTGCTACTGGCCGTTTTAGCCTTGGAGGTGGAGGGTGCAGATCGAAGCTTGAGACATTCTTGGAAATCCAAGACGTGTTTTCGGCTGAGGTGATGAAGCAAGTTGCTGGTGTTACCCCCGCCGGCGACCACCGTTGCTCGACAGCATTTGCATGCATATAATAGTTGTTTGCTCCACGTCTGAACTTTTAAACCCGAAATGCCTCCAAACAACAGACGTGGCTCCTCTTTTTGGAATAAGTTCTTCTGCGTTTGAAGTTTTGATGTCGCCGTGACCGCTCCCGCCAGCCGCGAAATGAGTCCCCGCTGAAACACTTTCCCACTACGAACGTTCTGTACGTTGTTTAGGCCATTCACCGGTATAGCGGTATGTGAAAAATTCATATCATAACCAAAATAAACACCGGTTTGTAGTATGAACCGGTATACCGCCCAAAACTAAGTCAACCCTAATAATATTTCTGTTTCTGCTCTTTCTGTGTCAGATTTTTAAAGACCAACTTTAGTTTAGAACCTTTTGGAAAAGTGGAATGAATTTTAGATTTTGTTGAGGCGAGATATTCAAAAAGATGAAATGATTAGTTATTTAGGGAACGGCTTTATTTTGTGTCTTGTATAACGTCACATTTTATTCACAGGATAACTGGGATGATGAAGATGAAGAGGAGGAGAAGAAAGTGAAGAGCTTAGGTGTGGTTTGAAACCCCTTCAGATGAAAGAACATTTCTTTTGTGGGATTTCTGTTACTGATGCATGATTTAACTTCTAGAGCCAACAAAGGTTTCAGACAAAAAAAAGTTAATTGAAAAGATCAAAGAGAAGGAAAACCAGTTAAAAAAGAAACAGGACCAGAGGAAGGAACTGGAAGAAAACGTGAGTGTTTCTATGGCTCAGATTGTTGGCTCACAGTGCTGCGGTTGACCTTTTCCTCACTCACTTATTCTATTATTTGTTATTTCAGAAAGAAGAACTGACTCCCGAGGAACAACTTGCAGAGAAGTTGAGAGTCAAGAAATTGCAGGAAGATGCAGATTTGGAGCTTGCAAAAGATGCTTTTGGTAAGACGAGCTCAAACACTCAGTTATGCAGTGTGCCTGGGGCACACCGGAGCCGGGTGCGCTGCGCCGCGGTTTTGGGAAGTCAGATGGTCACACAGGACGCACCGCGCCCCTGAGCGCTTCTTGGAAAGTGGCGCGATAGTCGCAACATCACGTGGGACTCGAGAACAGGAAGTAGGAAGTGACGCTTTTGATTATACGTGATCAGACTTGCCATCGTGTTTTGAGAGACTAATTCAAAATGGGGAAGTACGTTATTTATTAGAATATTTTAAAATCAATAGTACTTTAAAGTTATAAGTACTGCGCTGGGGTTCTGCCATAAAGCCGTTCCATGTCGTAATGTCTGTTGTAAACAGCATGAAATAGAACTGGCGCCCATCTTTGGTTCTTCTGGGACGCGGCGCCGTGCTCCCCCATGTGCCCACTCAGCAACTATAATGGCGTCTGTTTAAAATGGTGGCGCGTCTGTCCCAGGCGTTAATGTTTAAATCTGACTTCCTGTTTCTAAAATCCTTACTTTTCATGCTTGTCTATTTTTTAGGTGTCAGCGCTGTCACAGGTATTGACGCCATGTGTCCATCTTCCAAAGAAGACTTCACAGAGTTTGAAAAATTGCTGAAAGAAAAGATAACTCAGTTTGAAAAATCTGTCCATTATTCAAGTTTCTTGGATTCTTTGTTTCGGGAACTTTGTATTTCATGTAAGCATTGTTGTGGTATTTCTACATTTTTGTTGTATTAAACGTTAAAGTCTACTCAGAACAGACCAGACTAACAATTGTTATTTATTTCTTACAGTGGAAGTAGATGACTTGAAGAAAATCAGTAGTTCCCTTTCAGTTCTACTTAGTGAAAAACAGAAACAAGAAAAAGTAAGTTGCTGTTTGCTCGTCTTTAGTTTCGTCGTACAGTAGGGGGCGCTCTTGATCTGCTCCAGTTGCATGTTGACTAATTTAAATCCTGTTGATGAAGGTATGAATGATTTAGATCATTAGAATGAGCTCATCTAAAGGTTTCACTTCATTTGCTTCTTCTCTTTTCAGCAAAACAAAGGGAAAAAGAAGAAGAAAGGGGTCGTAGCTGGCGGTGGTTTGAAGGCGCAGATGAGAGATGACCTTGACTATGCAGAATTTGATGGTGGTTACGCCCAAGACTATGAGGACTTCATGTGACACTGGCTCCATCACTACGGCCCTTTTGACCCTTCCCTACCGTCAGCAGCGCGGCTGCTGCTCATGCTGTCCAGTGCCATCCTGGAAAATCTGAACTATGTGTTGCCCCTTTCATTCTGCTTCAGTGACCAGAGGGACTAACCCGGGAAGCACCAAGTCTCAACACTTTTAATTGTTCTAACAAAAGGAATTGCCTTCTGTCCCATTCAGCCTCTACGCTCTCTCTCACACACACACACAACCGTGGAATCTGTCGCTTCAAAGGAGAATACTTTGTAATTGCTGCTGTAAGTTTTATGGGGCTCCTTTTGTATTAAATGATGCTCCTGTCAAAATACCAGATATACAGTATGGCAGTTGTGAGGGACATAGAAACTAGGTTCTATGCAAATTCTCTAACCAGAATGTCATGTACTATAGGTCGCACTTAGTTGTGGTTTGGTCTTTTACAGGAAAAATGTATATAGTATCTTTTGGTTGCCAAATGCAGAGCAATTATTCAGTACATTATTCATCTAAATCTCTGGAACAGTTGTAATGTGGATCATTGGAAAGGCATATAGTATACATTTTACAGAGATAAATATGAAAGAAAAGGGATAGAGTATAATGAATGATGTTAACAGCCATCCTTGATCGTAATACTTTTCTGAAATATCCTCAAAGCAAAAAGTTGTTTTTTTTTGCATGAGAGAAATTTGGCTTACTAATTAAGTTCAACTAATGCAGAAAGAGTAGATCAGGCAAGCAGAGTCACTTGCTGCAACTGGTCTTGTTAATCGTTGCTTCTGCAGGCTTGTATCAAGTGTGATGAGGAGCGGAGACCCCACCATGTCTTCATATGGGCTACAGTTAGTTGAAGGGGGCATATTTCTCCTGTTTTCTTGCTCTTGACCAGTTTTGGTGTTACATGAACAGTTGAATACATTTAATTTCCAAGATACAGTATCTGTTTTTTAAGCATCTAATTTAATAAATCACTGGTCAAAAGAAAAAGTTGTCTTAGTTGTCAATATAAACAAGCTCAAATCATGTCTGTGCCAAAAAAAGCCCCACTGTCAAGATTCTGGTTAATATTTTTGAGACAAATTTTGAAAAGAAAAAGGTATGAGGAAGGTAAAAGACTTGGTTTCTTTATTTTTCATTAAGGTTCTGTGTTTTCATTAATCTTAATCTTTTAAAAAGATTTAAGTAAATGTATGTATAGAGAGACATCTAATTTGGTGATAAACGAGCTTCGCCCACTCGCGACCATTATGGAATGATTACGCTTTGCTTTACTGATAAATGAATAATGATCACAATGATTGTCAACATTCTGATGACACGTTCTCTTTGAACAGAGAAAACGGCACAAATGATGGGAAAAACCTCAGATGCCTCCCCGAATAAAACAACCTGGTGTTTGATTACAGAGGAAACTGATCAGTTATAAAAGGTGACATGCTTAGAAACTCAGAAATACTTGGATTGAAGTTCCAGTGGGTTGCAGATGTTTATTTAGTGACAGAAAACAGAAACACCATAGGCTTCTACAGGTATTTTCAGCTCAGTCAAATGCAGCAAAGCTGTCTAAACATCAGGGTGCTTATCGATAATGAGCCACAAATGTACCTTCACCATTTTAAACGCAAACGAGGACAACATTTTTTGTTGAAAGCTTTAATATTTAGGCTATGTTAAAAGTGCTCTTTACAAAAGGTTTAAAATCTGATTTACTTCTGCTATGAGTGTACATTTCCTGTTGAACTTGCAGAAAATGAGAACTACTTTTATTTCTAATAAACAAATGCTGTAATTTTAAATCACCAGTTCTTTCTAAGCCAATAACTTGCATATCCAAACCTTTAATGTGATTAGGACCATTCTAATCAATGCATAACTGAATGCTTTGATAAAGCATAAAAAAGCCAGCTCCTATTATTTCCAAATAATAAATTTAATTAGTTCAGTTGTAAAGCCCTGAACTGTGGCCATCTAGCTTCACACTTGATTCTGCTCTACCGAAGGATTTCTGGTGCTACGTTTACGGCTGCTGCGGGATGCGTTGGCCCTTTGCCGGCGTCTGGTTTTCTTGCTCTCTCCTCTTACAACACTTGTGACCACTTGACCTTGAGAACTTTGAACAGCTTGAAATACACTTTGGCGTGTCACCTCACGGCCCCCGCAAGTGAACGTTAGAGCCACGCCCTCATTAGTTTTCATGACTCGAGATGTGCCATCCGACGTGCCATCAAAGCAGCGCCCAAGTGCAATTTCTTTTGCTGTGCGGGGATCCTGTTCCGTCTCAGTATAGATTCCATAGTTGTGACCTAAAGGGTCAAGAGGTGCAAGCATGGTGAACTCACTGGTGTCATTGTTGACAGCTAGAGGCAGGTGGTTGACCAGATAATCCTGAAGCATTGCGTTTACATGGTCTCTCTTACAACTTCCTTGAGGGATCACCTTCACAAGAGTACGATCTACACGGTCCTGATCATACAGCATCCCACTGCACTTGAACTCCAGGCACACAGCTGAGACATTTCCATGGTCCATGTCACGAATGCTGCGAGTGTCTCGAAGGCCATAAAGCTGGCCTACGGTCTTTGGGTGGGTGCCACCCATGTTGCGAGACCGCACATTGATCTCATGTGGGCTGTTAACTTTGACCTTGACGTAGCAGGCTCTGTATTCCATGGGTTTGGGCCACCAACTTAAATAGTCCTCTGTCCAGCTCATTGGGTCATCTTCGTTGAATGGTACTGTGTTGTAATCATAACGATCTCCTTCAACTCTTGAAAACCGGAAGTGTGCTGCACTGAATGGAGCCTCCTCGCATTCCTTCAAGTTCTCAAATGCATACACTGGTCCATTGGCTTCCTCAGCTACGTTGGGACTTGGTTTCGCCATATTAATACTGAATGCAGTCTTTTTTACTCTCGGGTCTTCGTGGTCAGACCGCCTGTAGTTGAGTTTTCTCAGGTATGGCTGTGGTACTCCAGTGAGGCCGGGGTTGAGTTTAGGAGAAGATGAAACTGCTTCCAATTCCTCCCCTCCAAGATTGGCCATCACATATGCAGAATAGGCATCGGGTTTTTGTTCATCACAGAAGGCAGGAAGACAGGCTCCATTTGGGCCAGTGATAACACTATCAAATCGACCCCAGGCACGTGGATTTGTGGAGTAACCAGCTGTTGGTTCCATGTTTATGAGACTCACCACAACACCCTCTACTTGCTCGCTGGGCATGAAGCGTTCACTTCTGAAGGCTCTCACTTTCACGTAACACCTGCGGTTCTCCGGCACATCCAGATTAAACAGACGTCTCTCTCGGATTTCCATGTTTCCTATCAGGAATGTTCTTTCTTCCCTTTTGCCTCTTCTTTTCTTTTCCAGATGCATACTTCCCTCCTCCTCCCATAGACCTGTTTCAGGATTTAGTGACCACAACTTCATGATGTTGAGATGCTCTGACATCTTCACCTGAGTAGAATCCAGGAACACTTTCACCTCACCAGCATTAAGGGGCTCATTGGATTCCTCACCTCTAAAATCAACTGAAAACATACCGTAGGTTCTCAATGGAAGGAGATCACCTTCATCTCCTACAAAATTCAGATCACTTTGAGCAGCAGCAGCTGTGGAGACATCTCTGGGGTCTAGGAATGTTACACTTGCATTCACGTTACCAGTGAAGACTTCTCCGTTCTCCTTATAGAAGGAGTTAGGAGGAATCTGGATCTGGACCATTTTTTCCTGGCCTTCTGCATCCCCGAGCTCCAGTGTGTTGGTTTCAGAGGGGTTGATTGTCACAGGAGTCTTTTTTCGAAGAAGTTTGACTTCATGATAAACAGCTCCACCCTTTGTGTTAAATAAAAGTAACTTAGTGGTGTTGACAAATTTTTGCATGTTGTCAACAAAAGTCAGCACCAGCCTTTCAGTGTCTGGAGGAACCTGAATAGAGAAGGTGCCTTTGTAACCAGTGCGGCTGATTCTGACTCCATTCCTGAAGATGTGACCAAACCTCATTGGCTCCCCGTTGTCTGCAGCAGTGGCCCTACCGTGCACAATTGCCTTGGTGTCCACACACTTCTGACAGCCACACTTCGTCACTACCATGGTGGGCAGTTGGTAGCCCTGGCACAGTAGCTGCCTCTCCTCCATCTTTGCCACACCACAGCAATAAGCCACGTTGTCGTTGCACCTGATGCCATTGTCCAACTGTCCAGGACAGGTGGTTGAGGGGCACTTGCCCACGTCATAGTATAAAGAGTTTGTGCTGTTTTGGTAGCAGTCGTGTGGAAGACGTATGAGGTGAGATTCAGGCTTAGGGTTGCATGAATGCACATCTCTGCCTGTGTTTGAAATGAATGAATAAAAATAGTGTTGATATCACAGAGCATATCCCGCTGATGGATGCCTACTGTCTTTAAGAAGGGCTCACCTATGATTGTAAGAGTGGCCAGTTTGGTTTTGACAGCTCCTGATGGCCCACTTGCTCTGCAGTAGTACTCCCCTGCCTGCTCAGGACGTAAATCTTTCAGGACCAAAGTGCTCTCAGATCGCAATTCCAAAAGATTGTTGTTATGAAACCTGGTAGTTCAAACAAATAAAAGATAAAGGATAAAACACGATTTGAAAAAACTGTACTTGGTAGTCTAAAACAGAAACGGTGTTTTTAGATCTATGAGCTAAATTCTTACCATTGGTACTTGTCTGCCTGTGGCGTTCCTGCCACTTTGCAGCAGAAGGCAGCACTTTGACCTTCCCTTCTGGTCTTGCTCTCAGGGTTCCTCAAAATATAAAGCTTTTCTAGAAACAAATTATAAAATAATGCCATGTAACTTATTTTCCCCTGCAAACTCTCTTTTAGTAAAATGTAACTCTACAGGGTTTTATTAGTTAGTTAGTTACTGTACCAACTCTTTTCAGCTGCACACTGAGAACTGAAGTTCGCCCAGAGCTGAAGGGCACAACAACATCAAGAGAGGCATGGCCTTGCAGGCTGACCGTCATGGTTGTGTTGCCGTCGGGGCAGATTCCAGGGATGCGAAAGTGACCGTTGTGGTCTGTAAGAGTAAGGAGTTTTCCTGATCGAAGGATGGCGGCTCCTTCAGCATTCAGACCTCCAGCACTCCGTACAGAACCCAGAAGAATGTGTTCTTCACACATGCAGGCATCACAGTCGGCATTTACTCTCCCCATCACACAGTGCAAGGAACAGTCTGGGGAAATAAACACAAACAACAGAGGTTTGTAGGTTTGAAAGCTCTTTCTTTAACTTGTTTAATATATTCCATGAGCTTGTGCTCCTAACTGTGGTGATTTGGTAACTACTGCCAAACAATTCCAAGGTTAGCTCACCAGCCTTTGTGCATTCTGCTCCATTGCATGGTTTCTCTTCTATTTTAGGCCCACTGCAAGTCAGCATTTGAGAGGTGCAGCTTCGATAGCGAAGCTGCATTCCCACTTGATCACATAGAGCAGGACATGGGCCCCAGTTTGACCATGGACCCCAGGTTCCCTGAATGGTCATACTTATTTCTGATTGGACAAATAAACATTTTTTAAAAAGTCGATTGGACAAAAACATCTATTATTCTCTGCAGGCATGTTTTCAAGAAACACTTTGTAACACAGTAAAGCCCATAATTAAACTAAACCGAGATGAAAGGTAGAACAAATAAATATTTATCCAAACCTTTGAGGCAGAGGAAACGCACTGCATAATTTGAGCAGTTGCGTCCAGGACCTTGTTCCTCATTGAGACACCAGAAACCCACAGTCGGATCTGCATGAATCTTTTCCCCAGTATCTCGAGCTGAGATCCAATCTGTGGTTCTAGCTTCGATTGCTCTAGGGGTCTCACACACCCGGGTACGGTAATAAAAACGAATAGCCTCCAGCTGCTCGTAGTCTCCACGGCCTCCAGGGTGGTCAACATTGAACCAAGTGGTCCACTCATAGTTGTCTAGAAATGATAAATTTACAGAAGCAAACATGAACATATGGAACAACCGATCTTAAGGATTTAATAAACTTACCATCCGAGTGAAGGACAGGAGAACCAGACTCTGTGTTGTATTTTTGCCATGATCCTGCAACATACAAATATATGCATGTTCTCATGTCTGGTATTATGAGTAGGGTCTACTTAAATGATAAATGACCAGCACTTGTATAGCACCTTTGTAGGACTTTAAAGTGTCTTACACTATAATCAGTCATTCTGTTCACATAACATGACAAGCCACCCTATATACACTGCCCAACCCCCCCCCCCCCCCCCCCCCCCCCCCAATAAAAAAAGGTCACACACTAGTGTTCTGTTGGACCGCCTTTAGCTTTGATTACAGCACACATTCGCTGTGACAATGCTTCGATAAGCTTCTGCAGTGTCTCAAGATTTATTTCCATCCAGTGTTGCATTAGTGTTTCACCAAGATCTTGCGTAGATGATGGTAGAGTCTGACCGCTTCACAAAGCCTTCTCCAGCACATCCCAAAGATTCTCAATGGGGTTAAGGTCTGGACTCTGTGGTGGCCAATTCACGTGTGAAAATGATGTCTCATGCTTCCTGAACCACTCTTTCACTATTTGAGCTCGATGAATCCTGACATCGTCATCTTGGAATACGCCCGTGCCATCAGGGAAGATGGAATAACCTGGTCATTCAGTATATTCAGGTAGTCAGCTGACCTCACCAACTGCAGCAACAACAGATCATAGCACTGCCCCCACAGGCTTGTACAGTAGGCACTAGGCATGATGGGTGCATCACTTCCTCTGCCTCTCTTCTTACCCTGATGCACCATCACCCTGGAACAGGGTCCATCTGGACTCATCAGACCAGTTTTCAACAGTGCGTTGGACCGTTCCTAACCCAGTTTTGGTCGTTTCTGTAATCTCCTTACATATTTTCTCTGCTTGATGCATGCCGATGATCTGACCCTGCTCAAACAGACCAACATCTTTTCCACGACCACAGATGTGTCTTTCCACATGTTTGTTTAATAAATGAGAAGCAACCTATTGCACCAGTTGGGGTTAAATAAATTGTTGCCCATGCAGTAATTATCCAATAGGAGCTGTAGCGCCAATGCCCTATACACTGGCACTACCTGGTAGCTGTTGCGGGTGGTCTTTACGTGTGCTTAAAGAAATGCAGCTTGAGTTTATTTCCGATGATGTTTATTATTTTGTCTGGTTCCAAAATGTCCATGATGATCCATTTACAGCAGTTAAAGTGGGTTTCAGTGCATGCGTTACTTGCCCCAGTGACAATCCGCAGAGTCCGTTACACCCAGCCACAGTCCTCGCCACACAGTAAAAAACTGTTTGTCCCATCCAGCCACCCCTGCGTCCAATCTGTGTTGGCTTAAGTAGGCTGGTGCTTCCACAAGCAATTAACCAATAATATTAGGCCAAGCCTCCTCTCAAGTGCACAAAAAGAAATGACACATATGGCTCCTACACGCCAGCCCCTAATTGCGCATGGCAGAAGACAAAGCAATTACAATAACTTAAATTACAGGAGCCATTATAGAACACAAAAAACACCAATACATAATAAAAAGAAACAAACCAAAAGACCCGTAATACCTTTTGCAACCTAATCTTCCCCTTCACACACTAAACGTAGTTTAGTTACTGGTCTTGATAATGTTAGTCTTGGTTTGAAGGCGAACCACTCGAACCAAGCCCTTCTTGTCAGGAAACGTTTTAAGGACTTTCCCTAACACCCATGATCCTCTAGGAGTGGTGTAGTCCATAACTACAACTATGTCTCCCACTTCTAAACCTTTTTTTCTTTTGATCCATTTTGGTTTTCCTGCATTGGTGGTAAGTACTCCCTGATCCATCCCTTTTTTTTTTCTTTTCATTTTTTTTTCTTGTTTTTCTTCTTTTCTTTTTTCTTTTTTCTCTAACAGGTTTCAATGGGGCTACTCTAGTCTTGCCAAATAGAAATGAAACTTGCATCTCTTCTTTGAAATGGAAATTTGTTTCCTCTCTTTGCTCAGCCTTAGCAGGACTTCTTTTATTTTTAAAAACCATGCCACAGCTACCAGGTAGTGCCAGTGTATAGGGCACTGGCGCTACATTTCAAGGTAAAAAACTGTCCCGTCGGTGAAGGAAGTTTGGCGTCCTCTGCAATCAAGGCAGCAGAGACGTAATTGGATCAGCTGTTTCCTGATCACTGGAGGAACCGCGCATTTCAACGGCGCGTCTGGAAGAAGCACGGAGCGTCGAGCTGTCATTGGGACAGAAGGCGTTTCTGCGTGGGATCTGGCTGTCCTTCCCTCATCGTAGAACGAGCAGCACATCAGCAGACAGCGGCGGGCGTTCTGTCATTGGGGCAGAGGTGTCTTCGTTGGATCAGCTGTGCGGCCTCGTCACTGAAGGGTCAGCGCGCGTCAGAGAGCGGTGCGCATCTGAAGATCGTCGCTGGAGCGGCGGGCGGCAGACCAGCGCACATCAAGGAAGCAGCTCAGCGCAAAAGGTGTGGCACGCGGCGGAAGAAAGGCGGGCGTTCTGCCACTGGGGCAGACGTTTCAGCGTTGGATCCGCTGAGCGACCTCATCGCTGGAGCGGCGGCACGCAGCGGAAGGAGCAGCGATCTCCCTGCCACTGGCGCAGGCGTCTGGCAACCTCATCGCTGGAGCAGCGGTGCGCGACAGAAAGAGCGACTCGCAGCGGAGCACCGCTCATCAGAGGGGCGGCGGGCATCCTGTCATTGGGGCAGGAGACTTCAGCGTTGGATCCACTGAGCGACCTCAACGCTGGAGCGACGGCGCGCAGCGGAAGGAGCAGCAAGCGTCCTGCCACTGGGGCAGGCGTCTGGCAACTTCATCGCTGGAGCAGCAGCGCGCAGTGGAAGGAGTAGCTCATCGCTGAAGAGGAGGTGCGCATCGAAGGAGCGTCATCGCATTGGAGGAGCAACAGTGCGGTAAAAGTACATTGAAGCACAAGAGGTAACCTCGAACACTGGGCTTAGCCATTAAAGAATAAAGACAGTGACTTGTGAAGGTGAAATTTCTTAAGGGTTTTGTTTGGACAAAGGTTTAAGACATTCCACTTGTCATGGCAGAAGAGGAAAATGTTGGTGTTGAGCTCCAAGGGGAACAGAACTTTGCTTTGGGGTATAGATCAGCTGAGAAAAGGGAAGTTAAATTAACAGCCAAAGCTTTGGTCATGAAGATTGGTAA
>SSNQ01034707.1:581584-628487 GCA_006942095.1 Nothobranchius kuhntae | reverse complement strand
ATGACAGGATGCCCGCCGCCCCTCTGATGAGCGGTGCTCCGCTGCGAGTCGCTCTTTCTGTCGCGCACCGCTGCTCCAGCGATGAGGTTGCCAGACGCCTGCGCCAGTGGCAGGGAGATCGCTGCTCCTTCCGCTGCGTGCCGCCGCTCCAGCGATGAGGTCGCTCAGCGGATCCAACGCTGAAACGTCTGCCCCAGTGGCAGAACGCCCGCCTTTCTTCCGCCGCGTGCCACACCTTTTGCGCTGAGCTGCTTCCTTGATGTGCGCTGGTCTGCCGCCCGCCGCTCCAGCGACGATCTTCAGATGCGCACCGCTCTCTGACGCGCGCTGACCCTTCAGTGACGAGGCCGCACAGCTGATCCAACGAAGACACCTCTGCCCCAATGACAGAACGCCCGCCGCTGTCTGCTGATGTGCTGCTCGTTCTTCGATGAGGGAAGGACAGCCAGATCCCCCGCAGAAACGCCTTTTTTCCCCAATGACAGCTCGACGCTGCGTGCTTCTTCCAGACGCGCCGTTGAAATGCGCGGTTCCTCCAGTGATCAGGAAACAGCTGATCCAATTACGTCTCTGCTGCCTTGATTGCAGAGGACGCCAACCTTCCTTCGCCGACGGGACAGTTTTTTTACCTTGAAATGTAGCGCCAGTGCCCTATACACTGGCACTACCTGGTAGCTGTTGCGGGTGGTCTTTACGTGTGCTTAAAGAAATGCAGCTTGAGTTTATTTCCGATGATGTTTATTATTTTGTCTGGTTCCAAAATGTCCATGATGATCCATTTACAGCAGTTAAAGTGGGTTTCAGTGCATGCGTTACTTGCCCCAGTGACAATCCGCAGAGTCCGTTACACCCAGCCACAGTTCTTGCCACACAGTAAAAAACTGTTTGTCCCATCCAGCCACCCCTGCGTCCAATCTGTGTTGGCTTAAGTAGGCTGGTGCTTCCACAAGCAATTAACCAATAATATTAGGCCAAGCCTCCTCTCAAGTGCACAAAAATAAATGACACATATGGCTCCTACAGTACCAATCGGGGTTCAGAAAAAACTTCTCGACAACAACTGCACTGCTCAAATTTTCTAATGACATCTATTCTGGTTTTGACAATAATTTATTTGGTGGTGCGATTTTTCTTGATTTAACAAAAGCCTTTGACCTCGTCAATCACTATTTACTTTTAGATAAATTATATGCTTTTGGTCTGTCAAGGCCGTCTGTGGTTTAGTTCTTTTCTTCATCATCGTTCTCAATTTGTTTCCTTTAATGGTTCTGAATCAAACACGCGTGGTGTCATCAGAGGTGTTCCCCAAGGCTCTTCACTTGGGCCATTATTATTTTCAATTTTATTAATGATTTACCACAGTGCTGCAGATCCTGTTCTGTTCAGTTATATGCAGATGACACAGTCTTATACTGTTCTAAGTCGAGTAAATCCGAATTACAAGAAGCTCTTCAGCCTAATTTTGACGAAGTGCAGCTCTGGCTAGCACAGAACAAACTTCTTTTAAATAAATCTAAGACTTACTCCATGCTGTTTCACAGATGTAGTACTCTATCTGACAGTGACAGGACTCTTAATCTTTATTTTTTGGATTCCTCCCCGGTTCAACCGTCTGTTAAAATGAAATATTTAGGAGTTTGGCTAGAGCCAGAGCTGTCTTTTAAATTTCACATTCACACAACATGTCTTAAGGTCACACGGTGTTTACGTATCCTTTATAACTCCATAAATTGCTTTGAACCTATTGTACGAAAGCGCATCGTCACTCAGCTTCTGTTACCGATCATTGATTATTCTGATATTTTATACCAAAACTCAACAGTTTCTAGCCTGCGGTCTCTTGATGTCGTCTATAACAGTTTGTGTCGTTTTATTTTGCGGTGTTCATTCAACACTCATCATTGTTATATGTATGATCTTCTTGGTTGGCTTCCTTTAAAAGCTAGACGACAATTTCATTGGTTGATATTTATGTTTAAGTGCATTTATTTTGATTTTCCACCTTATCTAAAAACACATTTGGTTCCCATTGATTCCTTGTATTCCACCCGCTTAACTACTCTTCCATCATTTGTTGTTCCTCGTTTTAAAAAGGAGGTGGGTAGACTCGCCTTTTGTGTTAAAGCTCCTCAGGACTGGAATAAATTACCCACTGAATTAAGATCCATCTCAACAATTCGTAAATTTTCCCGCACTGTTTATGCTTATGTAAAGCCAAGCTGTAGTTGCTTTGTTTAATCTTTACTATGATGATTTTGTGCATTCAGTGGCTAACATGCTGTATTTCGTGGCCAAACTTTGTATTCAGTTGAGATACTACTTCACTTTAGGTTTATTTACAATGTAATTTCTTGCCCTTATTTCTATTTTTGTGCCTCACAGCAGTTTTATTTAATTTAATTTGGTATATAGGTATGTATGTACGTATGTACACGTGTGGGTATCTACGTATCCATGCTTATGTGTTTATATTTACGTGTGTATATATATATATTTATATATATCGTTGATTTTACTATTATTTACTTTCCCTTTTTTTTTTTTTTAAGTCTGTTATAACTTTCTAACTCTGCCACCTTATTTGTTATTGGTTGTGTTGTAGGAGGACCTGCTCGAAAACGAGATGTCACATCTCAAGCAGTTTATCCTCCTGAAAAAAAAAACATAAGTTAAATAAATAAATAAAATAAATAAACTGTGTCTCCTCACCAGCGTGAGCCTCCAAACTGTGTAGGTTGGTCTCCAAACATGAACTTTAAATTTATGCTAGATGCAGTACTCTTTCGGTACCCACATGCCCCTTTTTGTCATGTAGCTGTTGTAGGACCAACTTCCGATATTTCTCAGGGAGAACAAACTGTTTGCTCTGTCCCGTCCTTCAGAATAGGAGACTGTCTTCCAGACACAGCTTTGTCCACTCATGTAGCATCTTCTGAGCTGTTCTACCCACTGTCCTCCATACTTTATCTGTTAACTTGGTTTATGACTCTTTCAGTCTTATCACCTGGTTGATGTTGTGATCCTCCAGCTGGGCTTTCACCAACTCACTGTGACTGATGTTCGGGAGGTTGGCAGTCAGTAGGTGGGATCTCATCAGCCATTGTGTTGAGGATGGCAGTCCAAGCAACATCCTTCTCCTGAGCGATCTGACTCCCGTCCCATGTAGCCTGAACCGCCTCATCTGAAAAAGTCTCAGTACACTCAGGCATGTACTTCTCCATGTCAAACGGTAACCTTGATAATGTATCTGCGTCTGTAGCTTTCCCGGGTCGATATTTTATGTCAAATCGGAAATTAGAGAGTTCCCCCCCCCCCCCCCCCCCCCCCCCCCCCCCCCCCCCCCCCCCCCACCTGTACCCAACGGCATTAAGTTTCACTGTGCTCATAATGTAAATCGGGGGTTGCTATCGGTGTAAATGGTGAAATGGGGTGCGTAATACAAATAATCTCTCTTTTAGTTCCCTCCGAACGTCACCGTGTTTTTGCCCCAGCCCCTGGTATATGGTATGGATGAACACATCTTGAACCATACTGGGTGAGTATTTTACATCAGTGGTAAGATGTTTTGAAGCTAATAAAATCTTTTGTTTTAGACCTATTATTTGAAATAGAAATTGTTGGGGTGTTTCATTATCATTTTGTCTCACGCACATCAACTCTTGGAACAATTCAGTAGAGTTCTGTTCACCAAGATGAGAATGTAGGAAATCTTTCAGTTCACTCACGATCAGTTCATCCTTATTCATTAGCATATCCTTGAAATTACCGGGTTTAATTACCCTTAACACAGCTCGCACTATTTCAGTATTGCTAAACTGTTCTTTAAATCCTTCCTCAATCTGCCGGCAAAGGTGATTATAACTGATATCAGACCCCTGATCTCCGATCTGGCCACCCTGAATTTTAAACTTTCTCCTATGAAGATACGAAAGGTCCTTATGCGACACTTCTTTCTCCTGGGTTAGGCATTCACAACTTTTGACCCTGTCAAGCAATTTAGGAAGTGTAGGCTGGACAGCAGACTGGGTAGTAGGAATGGGAAGAAACTGTTATTTTTCTGCTCAACTCCTCGTAACTACTAGGTAGAGCCTGCATTTCTGTATTATTTAGATCCCCCTTTTGATTCCCAGTGCTGTCTACTCTACCATTGTCAGATAAATCAGCGTCATTACTCTGGCTCCCATCTGTGTCTTCTAGCTGTTTATCTGAAGTCCCAAATTCCTCTCTGACCATTTTCACCGACACCTCCTTACTCTGAATTAGTTGTTCAATCACATCCTGCAGCTCCAACAGATGTGACAATCCTGCATCCTCTGACTCTACCATTTCTTCGCTGTTTATAACATCACTAATGCACTGAAAACAACTTTCCTCATCCTCTGATGTCAGACGCGATGGCTCTGCTCCTGGCATGGACCCAAGTGACTTGGCAAGTTCGAACAGTTTCTCTTGTGGAAGCGTGAGCAGGCCTCTGCTGATGCTCCGCACCAGGCTTCTCCTCTCACCGTCCGCCATGGCTGTCCCGCTTTTCTTCTTCCTCTCCCCTGGTCACACACGTTCGGAATTCTCTTCACTCTTCATCCTGGACAGGTTTCTCTCTCTCTCCGCAGCCGCTCGATTGGGTACCCTCAGTCTGATCTGGTCTCTCTGTTCGTTGCAGATCTCTTCAGGGCTCACCGGTAAATTCCCCGTACGGGCCACCAAAAACTGTTGCAGGTAAAGGGCCGGCACAATCCCCACTAACAGCTTAAATATAAATTATTGAGGGAACGTCCGGGTGCCTGAAATGCAAATAAAGAGACGGAGACATCAGAATGGAGTGGTCTCTGTGAACTGCTGCTCCCGAATCTTTAATTATCTTTTCTCAGGATAATATATTCCCTTTTACATTACACGTGTATGTATTCACTTTCCCTTCATTTCCACTAAACCAATATTCAATCATTTTCTCTTACAGTTTCCACAACCTCCTAAACATTCAGGCTTGGTTACAAGACAATGCACAATAAAACATTCATATGTATTCACCAGTGTGACCTAACAGTTGCTACAAATTTTGACCCGAAACAACATTAAACTCCACTTTTTCTATTATAACTAAACCTACTTCAGCACCCTTCTAACTATTAAACATTCGGTGAACATATAAATTTCTGTTAAACCCATTAAAGCTAGGATAGCTCGCAACCTTACCAGTTGAGCTATTAGCATGTGAGGCTAGGCTATGAGCACAAAACTTTAACGGCTATATACGTCTATTTAACTCTATAACTGAACATTTAGCATAAGCAATCAACCGTCACCACATTTATAAATTCAAGGCGCACCTCACATAGGTGGATTTGCATGCTTGGGTGCACTTTACTAACCTGAAATGCAACTAAAGAGACGGAGACATCAGAATGGAGTGGTCTCTGTGAACTGCTGCTCCCGAATAACGGTAGACAGTCACGGGACACAGAGCTCCACTAGCTGTCTCGCTAACCAAGTCTCATAGGAATTAATATAAAAAGCTGAATGTTGAGCCAATTACAGACTCCTGTTTTTGATCTTTTTGAACTATCTGTACTTAAAACTAGAAACAAGTTAAGTTTGATTGACCGTCAGAAAGTGGGAAAGTGCCCCGCTCCCTCCCAGCTCCCTGATTGGTTGAGAGAGGTCAATCATCTTCTGGTTAAATGGACTTACACACCCACACATGTGAGACATCAAATCGATCGGCTTGGCCTAAGGAATCCATCTATCCACACATAAATCCATACATGCTTCTATCCATCCACCCATCCATCCATCCAATAAACCATCTAACATGGACTCAGTGGTCTCTTTTAAAAAGCAGCTGAAGACTCACTTGTTCAAGCTGGCTTTTGTATGACCTTCTTCACCACTCTCTCTTTATTCAGCTCTCCCTACCTATTCCACCTTCCTCAGGATCCACTGATTTCCCTCTTTTGTGTTCTCTTTCTCTCTTTCTTAACATTTTTTAATCACAATTGCCTATTTTTGCTCATTTTAAATATATTTTTAAACATTTTCTAAATGCTTTTTTATATTTTTACATTCTTTGTTTTTGTGAAGCGCCTCGTGATTTTTATCTTGAGAGGCGCTATAGAAATGATACTTTCTTCTTCTTCTTCTTCTAACACCCATTCAACAATCCATCCGTTATTTCCTTCATCTGTAATGAATTAGATTACGTTTTATGTAATGAGCCATAAGGCGTGGGATTCCATAGGAATTATGAAATCCACCTTACGGATCTGTGAGTTATTTAAACCAAAAGATTGGATCTTTTCATTGCAGGGATTAGAAAACCGCTTCGTATTCACTCAGAGACAACCGAAGAGAGAGAGAGTCTAGTTTAAAAGTTAAGAATTTTATTACTAACAAATTAAACTAGACTGACTTTAAAACTAAATGTATTGTGTAACTAAAGTGGATGAGATGGTGAATGGATGACGTGTGATGTAATCAGAACCAGCAAATCCGAAGAAGCGATTAGTTCTGATGCGAACTGAAGGTGTTGTTTTCGCATTAAGCTTTGGTTAGGAAGTCCATAAACACATGAGACACCATTTGCCGGTCTACATACCCTGAGCGGAAGTCCCCGTCTAGATCAGGAGGTGTAAAGGTCGAGCTTGACCTTATGGAGCCGGAGCATGTAGAAGAAGCCACGGCAACCAACCACCCGTCCTGGGATACGTCCGGGTCACGGCAATTTGTTGGCGTCTGGTGAGACCCAAGCCTGGGTCTTGATGGTTCAGCTTTTATTCTGAAAGGAACTGTTGCCGCAGTTAGTATAGTGACAAATTTTTCAGCTTGTCGTTGATTCTTTCAGTTAGAGCAGAGATCAGGATTGGCCACTCCGTCACTTTCTCTGGAAAGCTTTGAACTGGCGTTAGAGCTGATGTGGCATAGTTTTATACTTTGGATGTTATGGTTTATTGTCGAATGAAAAATTACCAAACACCATCAAAAGCACGCCTCCGTCAGATCTGTAAGATTCTGATTGGATCAGTGAAAGTAATGTATTATGTCTTTTTAACGCTACGTGAAATGAGTCCTGTTGGAACACTTAAAGTCACAGTACCTTTATATTCTATAGGATTATAATAAGGTAAGTAATATTTTGATTTCACAGATCGGTCACATCTTATTTATTGACTAACACTTTGATGGATTAGCTTTACTAAAATAGAGTTCTTTGATTAATTAAAAGAAAAGAGTTCATTCTTCATTCTTCTGTTGAGCTGAAAATAAGCAGGTTAGGAGGAATGCATGAGACCTTGAGACCCTATCTTATGCAGACTAGTCTTGAGCAAAGAAGGGAAAAAAACAGTCATTCCGTTCCGTTACACATCCAACCATTCATCCATCCCATATCAAGTCTGAACACATGTTAATCTATCAGTTTCAGATATCAGCAAATATTTCTAAATTCACAGTTCAGCCAACTGTAAAAATGTACCCATTAAACTATTCTAATTCAAATGCCAGCTGTTTAACATTTCAAATTTCGAGTTTTTAATCAATGTTCAAAGATTAAAGTATTCTGTTTAGCATTTTTTGTCCATTCTTCACCTATATTCTCAGCTTTATTACACTTGTTGGGGATTTTTGCTTCTAAATCTTTAAATACATTCAGCTCATTAGTGTGAGCATATGCTGCTCATTTCACAGTTCAACTAAACATAACAATTAAACTGTTAAACTAGTACTCAAACAACAAGTGTTTAGACATTTTTGCTGTCCAGATTTTTAAATAATGTTCAGATTTCAGTTTTCGGCTGTTTAGGATTGTTTTCTAGGTTCATCACTTTTTGTGCTTTATTTACATTTTAGTGCTTTTTGCTTCTAAATCTTTCAAAACATTCAGCTCATTTTAACAGTTTTGCTTAGTTTCAGCTTCAGCAATTAGTTTCTGAATTCAGCATATGATGCTAATTTCACAGTTCAGCTAAATGTAAAAATTAAACTGTTAAACTAGTCCTACTGAAATAACAGGTGTTTAGACATTTTAGCTGTCCAGTTTTTTAAACAATGTTGACATATTTCAGTTTTCTGCTGTTTAGGATTAGTTTTCTTGATTCTTCACTTACTTTTTGTGCTTTATTTGCTTGTTGGTGCTTTTTGCTTTCACATCTTTCACTACATTCAGCTCATTTGACAGTTTAGCTAGTTTCAGCTTCAGTTCAGCTGTTCAACAACTTCAGCAATCAGTTATTAAATTTAGCATAAGCTGCTAATTTCACAGTTCAGTTAAATGTAAAGATTAAACTGTTAAATGTGTCCAACTGAAATAACAGGTGTTTAGACATTTTAGCTGTCCAGTTTTTATACAATGTTCACATATTTCAGTATTTTGCTAATTAGGATGACTTTTCTCCATTCTTCACTTACTTTTTAAGCTTTATTTGCTTGTTGGTGCTTTTTGCTTCTACACCTTTCAGTACATTCAGCTCATCCATTCTTTCGTTCTTTTTTAAACACAGAAACAGTTTTTGTTTACCTGTTTGTAGCTACAGTTTCGCCGACAGCTGCCGGCTTCTTCAGGCTGACGCTGATGGTGGCGCGTCACTTCCTTCTCCGTTTAAGTGACGCGCCACCATCAGCGTCAGCCTGAAGAAGCCGGCAGCTGTCGGCGAAACTGTAGCTACAAACAGGTAAACAAAAACTGTTTCTGTGTTTAAAAAAGAACAAAAGAATGGATTTAGAAAGACACAGCAAGAACACACCTAAGACATTCAGCTCATTTTGACAGTTTTGCTTTGTTTCAGCTTCAGTTCAGCTGTTCAGCAGCTTCAGCTTACATTTTCAGCTATCCATCATTCAAACAGCATTTGTGCAATAAATGTAAATTTTTCTAGTTTTATTATTTTTACTAAATTACAACACTAAATATTTTAACAAAATCATGTGGCCACACTTTGTGGGTGTCACATTTACACCCGTAGAAACTCCAGTGAAGGTAGTAAAAACCAGAGGCGGTTTTACCATTAGGCATAGGTAGCGGATAACAGAACGGGGAAGCTAATCAGCATAAAAAGCCAGCATGAAATTATGGAAATGCCTCAAAGAAAATCAACACGATCTATTAGGTGTCCCAGAAGGCTTATATCTGAAGACAGTGACCACGAAGGACAGATCTACAGTGAACCAGGGTATGAATGTTTGTTCAGTCTTTAATTTTTTTATTTGAACAACCCTCAACAATATGCTAATTGTAAGATTCAGCTTCATTCCAGCATTATCTATCTTTTTACCAATTTACCAATTTTTAAATAATTGTTTTTGCTAAAACAAAAGTTTTTGGTATAGCAGTGCACGGTGTGCCAGAGAAGCACCCCATGGCAGTGTGAGGTGCACAGAGTGGGACTCTGCCTGCAGCTGGAGAGAAACTGCTTCAAGGCCTACCACATCAAATAAAAACGTCTGAAAGTTTACAAAAATAAATGGTCTTAAAAACAGCTAAAAAAGACACCAAGGTTCACACTTTTTTAAGATTAGATGCATTACAGCTCAAAGTTTAAATTGTTTGCCTAGTATTTTGAAGTTCCTGTTCAGTAATAAATGTAAAAAATTCTAATCCGTTTTTTGCTTTTTTCACTTTTAAGCTGATTTTTTTAAAGGCTTTAATAGAAATAAATTCTACATACAAACCATACACTAAAAGCTGAGGTTTTTCTGAAAAAAGAAGAGTTACACACACTTTGCACTTTTTAGTACAATTTTACAGCCATAAGATTAAAAACATACCAGGCGGCCCTGTTATAATTATTGTCATAAGAGGGTTATTAAGACGGTGATGCACAAACAGGAAGTGATTGGTAGTCATTCCACTCCAATCCAGTTGGTGGCGGTAATGCACCAAATTGTTGTTTGCCAAGTGCCATAAGACCACTAATAAGAATAAGAAGAGAGGCAGGGCCCAGGGGTGTTTGTAACAAACCCAAAGCGATAGTCAAAACATTAAGCATGAAATTGAATTATCCTAGTGGCTCCAATAAGAGAAAGAAGCAGCTTGCTTCATGAAAGCTTTTATTTTCACTTCTGAAAGTGACGTTGTTTTTCGATGTAAACATCAAAAGGAAGCAGAAAGGAAAGACAATGGAAAATGTTTAAAGGGAGGAAAACATAGACCAAAATGGAAAATAGAAAAAAAAATAACTAAGGCTAAAGCACAGGAGCACTGACAGGAAGAAGAAGGCAGAGCAAATATTGAAGGCACTCAAAGGGAGAGAAAAACAGGAAAAAAGAGGAGGACTAATTAAAAGTGAAAATAACTTGTGTCAGAAGAGGGGAGAGTTTCGCAAATCGAGTTAAAGGTAAGATTGTCGAAAATTTAGTGTAAGGGGCCCCATGTCTGTGTTCGCCTTGGGCCCCCAAATTGCTAAATCCGCCCCTGGTCAAAACAAGCCAGTTTGTGGCCTTTTATCGCTTTTATTGAGTTGATTTGACAGTAAAATGTTTTTAGCTTGCATGCATGGTTGCCTGCACTAAGAGACAAGGACGTAAACTCAACTCGTTTTTTCTTTTTAATAACTTTGATGGAGACTGAGGACGGACTGGATGAACTGCAGCGATCAATCAATCAAGCGGACTAGCAGACCTCAGATTTGCAGCAAGCATGCTTTTACCGGGTAAGATTAACGTTCATTTATTTTACGAGGATGGCAGGGACAGGGATAAATGTGATGTTTATACGTTATTGATATGATGGATGGGTATTTCACCACGGAGGCTGCGCTCCGTCCACTGTGAAGCGATAAAATTGTTAACAATATTAAAGCTCCGATGTATGATTACGTGTGTTAAAATTACGTTATTTATTTATATGAGCGTCGGCGTTCAGAGATCTTCTCATTCCGGTGTGAGAGCAGCGTCTGAAGCACACAACCCGGTAACACCACCAGTAACAGAAACTGGTAGGGATCCGGATTTTTTAAAAATCAGCTTTGGTGTAAAGTGAAACGTTGTTTATAACATAATGTTATAAATCCAGAGGGGTGAATTTAGGCAAAGTCAGCAACATGTTTACATCGGCGAACAGCTGCAGAGAGAACGCAAGCTAACGTTGGTAAGCTAGTTAACATACTGCTCTCTCTATGAGCCCCGGCTAGATGCGCTACTTCTTCTGATAACTGAACTGGGCATGAACTAGTTGAAGGAATGCTGGAGGAGTTTTGTTTTTGTTTTGATCGCAAAAACAATTTCAGGCTCTACATTTCCCTTTGTTTAGTAATCGTGTCGCTCACTGTTTACATACTTTAGCAGTCCACCATGGTGGACCCACGTGATTAGGTGACGTTGGTTGGTGCAAAGGGTTCGGGCGCTTCTCCCGGCATGCAACAGTTCAATCGGTTCAAATCGAACGGCGCCATCTTGGCAGGCAGTACACCGCAGCTAGGCTATTTGTTTTTGCCAGAAAAGAATCAAACGGCAAATATGGTAGATTCCTGTTGTGCTCCAGGATGCCAGAACAGACGCGGACGAGATAAAGGAAGAGCCTTCTACAGGATTCCCCAAGATCCGGAACGCCGCCAACGTTGGATCATCGCCATGAAACGTGTTAGCCCCCAGGCTAAAACGAAGCTGTGGGATCCCGCTAGAAAATGTTTCCGCTTATGCAGCGACCACTTCATATCAGGTACTTACCGGTAAACCAACGTTTCCTCAACTGTGTATGGTATTTATTTTAAATGCTTTTATTTCGATTCTTAGTGGGCTTCTTAAACTTATTATGGCGTGGCTTTTTCTGTCTTAGTACTTATAGCAACAAGTAAACATCACGTAAAACGTTGCCTCTGATTTCTGCATGCTGCAGTTGTACCGCCATTTTGAGTTCCCCCGTCAGATGGCCTTGTTCAAGTTGAGCAGCGTCTCGCCTGGAAAACAGACGAGAGCAGACGGACGCAGCAGGGGGAGTGGCTGAAAGGTGGTATAGGTACAGGATCTGCTCGGGTGCAAGATCGGCTCGGGGTCCTTCGACTGCCGTTGACGTCAAAGTAGTTGATTGGCTGAACATGAAGCTTACAGAAGTGAGGTTATCACATTACGATTTTGATTGGTCAGAACAAATTTGCGATCGTAGTCTTAGCGGTTGTAGTCCTGTAGTCCAAAAATCAACACTTTTTGGAGAAAATTTGTTTGAATTTCTAAAAGAAATTTAAAATATAACCAAATGATAAACGGTGACCATCAAAAGCTCTTGATGTTGATGAAATGGGGCAAAATAAAATATAAGAACTTTATTGAAAGACACCAAGCAATATTTTGAGTCAAAGAATGTATTTAGATAACAACTAAGGTAATATACAGACGAACTCCACATTAATACAAACAGATATGGCTTCACATAGAACTGTTTTTTTTTCAGTCCGGTGTTGGTTTTATGCAGTTTCACATTCTTTACAAAACAAAGATAATATGGTGTTTTATTAACAAATTACATTTATAAAGAAAACATTTCAATTCAAAAATACTTTATTAATCCCAGAGGGAAACTGATTGCTGTAGTAGCTCAGAATATAATAATCAAGTCATCAAAGAGTTATTGTATATTACAATGGCTGTTGGCAGGAAGGATCTCCAGTAGCGGTCAGTGTTGCAGCAAAACTGAAGAAGCCTCTGACTGAAGACACTCTTCCGTTGTCGGACAGTCTTGTGAAGAGAATGCTCAGGGTTGTCCATAATTTTCTTGATTCTCTGGAGAATCCTTCTTTGCATCATCTCCTCCAGTGGTTCCACAGTCGTCCCCAGAACAGAACCAGCCTTTTTTATTAGGCTGTTTAGCCTAATAATGTTAGGTGTTAACAAACAAGAATTTATTAACACAACTGCTGATGTCTTTCCAAAACGTATGTGTGAAAGCCGAATAGATTTGCAGTAATGTGACGTCATCGGCAAGGACCCCGAGCCGATCCTTCACCCGAGCAGATCCTGTACCGACACAGGGTGACGACGGATGAAGATATCGCATTAGAGTTCATACTTGTTTAATTTTTTATTTTAATTCTGGTGCCTGTTGGCAACCGAAACACATCCTCACGTGCTTGTGGATATCATATATTGTATATGAAGATATGACTAAAATAAGTAAAGGTTATCAGCTGTAGTTTTAGTGTGCTTATAGGAAACGTGAGAAAATAACACAAACCACATTTCTCTTTATGGCCTATATAGTTGTCATCATCAACATAACATGATTTTCAGAATACATGTGACCAACTAACATTTCATGTTCTACCACCTGATGTTCAGATCAGAATGTGAACCAATCAGATCTTAGATCAGGTGAGAGCCAGGCGTTTCCCGTCATCCCCTAGGTTTCGCAGCTGGTGGAGAGCAACTGCAGAGCCTTGCTCCAAAATCTGCGGCCGCCTTGATCTCACGAGGTTATCGTTGCCTACGTAGGCATGACGTCAGAGCAAGTCGGCGTCAAGTCGGACACAAATCCAACCGGCATGCACTGCGCGCCAATCACCGGTGATCAGAACTGGCTCATCTCGAACAAGCCCACTATCTGACGGGTGAACTCAAAATGATGGTACACCATTTATGTTCACAGCAATTAACCGGCTAAGCTGTATTTCTTTTTTAAGCAATCGTTGATTAATTGTCAGATCACACATAAAAAGCATGTTGGATTGCTATTATCTGTCTCACCGAGACAGAGCCTGAGACTCTCCCGCCTGACATATTTGTTTTATTCACAGAAAAAAATCAAGACTAGTGATTTCTCTTGGCATTCAGTTTATACATTCAAACAGCACAGCACTCTATTTAAAGGTCTTACATGTAAATCTATGTTACCGGTATTTGTGTTTTTGTTTAATTAGTTTTATGGATTTGTGCTGAAATGTACAAATGATGACTTCATCTGTTAACAGAAAAATTAATTTATCACCAGAAACCCTTCCTTTCACCACATCACCCCAGTTCTCCAGCAGCTTCACTGGCTCCCAGTTAAATTCAGGTCCATCTTCAAAATTCTCCTCCATACCTTCAAAGCAATCCACAACCTCTCTTCTCCATATATCTCAGACCTTATAAGTATTCACACCCCATCCCATTCTCTCAGATCTTCTTCTTCCTTCCATCTCGCGGTTCCTTCTGCCCGTCTCGCTACCATGGGGAGCAGAGCTTTCAGCTGCTCTGCTCCTCATCTCTGGAACTCACTTCCCCCAGACATCAGGAAAATCGACAGTTTTACCCTTTTCAAAACAAAACTCAAAACACATATGTTTAAATCTGCCTACAACCTCTAATTTTATTGAACTGTTTCTCTCTTTTTTTTTTCTTGTTTGGGTTTCATTATTGTTTTATTGTATTTTATTACGTGTTTTCTGTCAAGTGACCTTGGGTGTTCTGAAAGGCGCTTTTAAATAAAATGTATTATTATTATTATTATTACCTACCTACAAATCAATACTAAACCTATAACTATGCTTATTTATACATTTCAGGGAAAAAGAGTGATCACCCTCTCTCTCCTGACTACATCCCATCCATCTTCAAACATGTGTCATCCCCAGAGAAAAAGAGAAGAAGAAGGCAGTTAGATTTGTTCATCAGGAGACAGAAGAGCAGACGCCAAAGAAGAGAACAAGCAAAGTCAGCATCTGCTACAATCAGTCATTCATCTCAACTTCTAATTCAGCAGTATTCATGTGAAGATGTCATCCTACAGCCTCCTGCAGCTGATCAAGCAGAGGAAGCCCCTGCAAAGGAATTGACTCAGAATGAAGTTGAGTCTACACATGACAGCAGCCATCCAGAAACCACGGTGTGTTCCAATGAAACCTGCAAGAAACAAATCAAATCTCTTGAGCGTGAAGGCCTAGCACTGAGAATTGAAAACATGTTATTAAGACAAAAAATTACATGTACTGAAGTAAATGAGACTACTCTACAAAAAAGTAACAGGAAGGTTAATATGCTCACTGGCTTATCATCATATTCTCTACTTATGGTAATTTTTTAAGTTATAATGCCCTATCTTAAGCACAAATCTAGCCTAATATTATGTCAGCAGTATATTTGAGCTTTAATCAAAATGAGAATGAACCTGTCTTTTTATTTTTTGGCATTTTATTTTAGCATCAATTCAACTACTCTCTCAAAGCTTTTCAAACACTGTGTCATGTATTGTACACTAGTGCCAAGTCTTGTTATATGGCCTGAAAGGGAATCCTTAAGAGAATCTATTCCCTATGCATTTAGGAATAGTGTGTTTGAAAGACAGTTTGTATTATTGACTGTTTTGAGATGTTTCTGTAGAAACCAAGTAACTTGTTAGCCAGTGCTCAGTGTGTTTGGTATTCTAGCACTAGAATGTTATTTTCACCTACGTAAGCAGATAATTCATACTCCAGACCAGAAGGTGGCGCAACGCACCTTACGTTGTTTACTAACCACCATAAGACGAAGAAGAAAACTTCGGTGATTAAAAATGGACACCGAGCAGCAGGTAAAAATAACAAACAAACCAAAACACTCGCACTCAAAAGCATGTGGTGTCTCTTCCTAATTATGACAGCACGCATGTCCAGACTTTATTTTGTCCTCGGTGATTCTGCAGAAAAAAACTAAATAGGCTTTATTAATAAATGTTTAAGCATCATGTTTGGTTTGCTAATGCTAAACATGGTAAGGTCGATTGTATAGATGCAATTACAATTTTTCCTGCAGAACACCGAACAGCTGTTTTCATTTACAACCTTTGGTAAAAGTTATTGCTGTTAGCACAAAACTGCGTGTTCAGGTTTACTCGGCAGGCACGGTTTTCTCCAGAAGATGGTGTTTTGCATAAGCTTTTAACTAAATATTTAGTTATTTATCAACAGTTTATGAACACTGGCTGCTTTTCTGTTTCCCAGGGCCATGTTACCATCCGGAAGGGTCTGTCTTTTCCTCCAGTGGAGACATGCACCAGCTGCTGCCCACCAGGCCTCTACCACTGTCCTTTTTGTTCACCAGCCTTTTTCAAGCCGACAACACGCTCCAAGGTCATGTTCCACTTGGAGAGCCATTTCAGGAGAGCCCATATTGTTGGAGGTAATTGGGTTTTTCTGTCAGTAGATATAATAATTTGCTGCTCTCTCTATTACTTATTTGTTTCTATACATCTCAGAGTTCACAATCCATAGATGTGGACTGGAGTGTTTGAAGAAGCCGCATTACCACTGTCTGTACTGCCTAATGCCAATAAGAAGCCAGCCAAATTTCAGCAGGCACTTTTCCGTCTGCCAGGAAAGGCAGAAGTTGATGGTTGAGGAACAACCGGTGGCATTGACGACAGGCGGTGAAAGCATGGATTCATCGTTTAAAATGGTAAACAGCTTTTTTATTTTCATTCATTCCTCAAGATTCCACAAAGCGGTCACTTTTATTTTAAATGTTTCAGACAAACATGTTATTTAGAAATTTGGAATGAATAAACATCTGCTCATCCATCCGTTTTCCTAATGACCAAGTTCACTGAGAAACAATTTTTCACTAATTATTTTTGAAAATGATCAGTCACTCAGAGTTTTTCATGCTTCCTGAGCATGAAAATAGTCTCCTACACATCTCCTGCATTAACTTCTGATAGATAATGGACTGTGAAACTCGTGGACTCGCCCATCTTGATGGGGAAGACTGCTGTTGGTTTAGCGTCCAGGAAATAAGAACATGTTGACTGGTAAGCTAATCATTAGCATTAGCAAATCCACCACGCAGCAGAATTTTTCCAGGCCTGTGTTATTTGTGGAGATAAAACATCAGTGTTGCAAAGCAAATGGAGTGAGTGGTAGAGTTGTGTTGCTGTTATCCAATCAGAGGCCAGATGTCTAAATATCAGAAAACAAGACTCCGCGATTTGCCACTTTTTCCTCCGGCTGACTTCTACAACCTCAAATAGGAACATCAAGAGGTTTTTTTTTCCCACAGAGAACAAATTATAAGCCATTCATTCCAACTAGAGAACACTGCAAATGCATTAAATATATGAGAGAAGTTGACCTTTAACCGCCACATCCTCTGGTGTCCAACTCCAGAGCTCATCGTCGAGATGAAGGAACACCGTGGACAGGTGGCCAGTGCATCACAAGGCCACACAGACGCAAACAGTTCAGTTTTTATTTATTTACTTTTGTTTATAACATATATTGTTTTTGTTCACACAGGAAAGCGACGATAACGAGATTGAGGAAAAACACCGAGTAGAAAGCTGCACCCAGGCTGCGTCACAATCCGCGGCAAGTGTGAGGACACACTCGCAGCCTTCTCCATCCAAATGTGACAAAATGATTCAAACCAACATCGAAAAGCCTCAAGACTGTGACGAGTTTTACTTCATGGGCTTGGTGAAGCTGTTTAAAAAGCTGTCTCCTAACAAAAAGGCTGAGGTGAGGATGAAAATGGAGAGGATCCTGTTTGAAGCTGAGTTTATATAATTGCGCCCTACACCGTTTGACATGTTCTGTTTGAAAAGGCAACAAGATGGCTGTGACGTTTGTTTTTGGCCTCTGGAGTTGTTTTGGTTGTAGCCTTCTGCCTCAGTGGGATTTTTTACTGTCAGCATACTTTATTACATTTTAGGTTAAATATCAACAAACGTGCTGAGATGCTGTTCAAGAATCTTATTTATTACAAAGAAGAGCTCAATCATCAGTTTGTGATCAACAAGTATTTGTGGTTCTTGTAGTTTCACCAAAAATGAGATAAGAATGTTCCCACCTGGAACTCGTTTTTTGTTGTTAGGTAGAACGTTACTGCAGAAACTTAGTATTTTGTTTGTGTAGAAGCTGTAACTCAGAATGAAAACCAGAAGTTCTCAAATTAAAGCACATCTTTTTTTTTTTATCCCAGAACATTAATGAATACCTGGTGTGTGTGTTTTTTTAAGTATTTTTGATTCGAATACACATTTGTATAACAGGTCAACAATCTCAGTATTTGTACCATAAAATAGTTAAGAAATAGGTCAACTTTACTTATAAAGGGTGTCTTCTTTAGTATCTAAAAAGAATAATATTTTTTCAAAAATGTGCTTATTTTTTATATACATTGTCCTTTTATTTTTTGCATCTTTGTGCTATTATGTTTTATTATCCCCCTTTTCTACTAAAGAAGTGAGAAGTATCGCATTTTGGGAGCAATGGCTGCAAATTATTGAAATAAATATTGCTGAATCCCAATTTGTTGTATGAATCCTGGTTTGGTGCACGTCCCCAAAGAGCTCAGAGATAGTTGATGTTTTTAGAGCTTGAGTTTCGTTCTGTTGCAAATAAAAAATTCTGTTGTAAAAATAATTTTCAACATAAAGGACATAAACATTGTGGTTAATGGTGGAAGATGCTGGCAGGACTCACTGCATTAGAGGCCAACCTATCAGAGGTCATGGCAGATGACTGATATTAACTCAGACTAAAGCCATCGGGCCTCATGTCTCTGTGGCTTTAAACCACTTCCTCTTCTGTCAATGTCTCATTTAGCAGATATCTTCAAACAAAATGTGAGAAAATAATGTTGAGTTTGAAGCACCTGCCCTGGTTAAAAGCTTAAAAGTGATTGACCCTGGTTGTCGTAGCAGTTAAGTCACTTTTGAAGGAAAACAATGAACCTGGCTAAAACTCAATTTTAATGATGAATTTAACATTTAAAACACAAAAAATCTGGGTTCAAGATTTTTCATGTTTACCCTGATTACCTAATTCTGTAAGATTCATGCATGTTTCTTCTGCAGCTCCAAATAATTTCATAATTTCCTGCTTGTTTTTATCAGCATGGAAAGGAAGAGACTCACCCTAAAACATATACCTGCAGATCCAGAGCTCACATTTGTACTTAAATATTTTCATTTCCCCTTAGCTCACATATTTTAACCACAATTTTTTCCCCAATTTGATCATTTTTTGTTTTTGTGAAGCACCTTGTGATTTTTATCTTGAGAGGAACTTAATAAAAAATTTAAAATGACAAGTACCGTTCTAGAGTCCAAATGTCTTAAAAATACCACAGACCTGATAAATATTGTTGTAACTTTATTTGGAAATTTCTATAAAGGATTTTGTGAATTTCTAATTGGTATTCTGCATTTTTGCATATGAGACTGGCAGGATCCACGTGTGTGTGTGTGTGTGTGTGTGTGTGTGTGTGTGTGTGTGTGAGAGAGTGAGAGAGAGAGAGAGAGAGAAAGGGGGCTATTATTCAGAGGTGTGACAGTCACTGTTTTGCAAGTCTCAAGTAAGTCAAGTCTTTCCAGTCAAGTACAAGTCGAGTCCAAAGTAAATGATGTGGAAGTCAAGTCCTTAACTTTGAATTTTCAAGTCATAATCAAGTAATCTGTCCAACTTCAATTTAATGATAAATTCCAGAATTAAAGCTTCCGTTTATTTGCTCAAACAAGCAGAAAGTGCAACTGAAACTGATTCTAAACAAAGTGCTGCTGCATTTAGCCGTACACGGTCAAACCCAGAACGAAGAATGATTTATGATTTTTGTCCACTTCGTCGTGCCACTTTTGTTCTAAAATATCAAATATGCTCAAGTCATCATCAAGTCAACAGATTCAAGTCGCAAGTCACTGGCGTTCAAGTCCAAGTCAAGTCGTAAGTCTTTATAGATTTTATCAATTCAAGTCAGAAATTATTAAAATATTGACTCGAGTCTCATGACTTCAGTCCAAGTCATGAGAATCGAGTCCACACCTCTGCTGTTATTAACCACTTGAGGATGCATGTGTCTTTGGAAAATACATCATCTGCAGAGCGATTATATTTATTATTCAACAATAAAGTATGAGTTTTCATTCAAACAATGTAAGGTCTTTAAATTGATCAGACTTAACTGTGGATTTAAACCTGCAANCGTGTGTGTGTGTGTGTGTGTGTGTGTGTGTGTGTGTGTGTGTGTGTGTGTGTGTGTGTGAGAGAGTGAGAGAGAGAGAGAGAGAGAAAGGGGGCTATTATTCAGAGGTGTGACAGTCACTGTTTTGCAAGTCTCAAGTAAGTCAAGTCTTTCCAGTCAAGTACAAGTCGAGTCCAAAGTAAATGATGTGGAAGTCAAGTCCTTAACTTTGAATTTTCAAGTCATAATCAAGTAATCTGTCCAACTTCAATTTAATGATAAATTCCAGAATTAAAGCTTCCGTTTATTTGCTCAAACAAGCAGAAAGTGCAACTGAAACTGATTCTAAACAAAGTGCTGCTGCATTTAGCCGTACACGGTCAAACCCAGAACGAAGAATGATTTATGATTTTTGTCCACTTCGTCGTGCCACTTTTGTTCTAAAATATCAAATATGCTCAAGTCATCATCAAGTCAACAGATTCAAGTCGCAAGTCACTGGCGTTCAAGTCCAAGTCAAGTCGTAAGTCTTTATAGATTTTATCAATTCAAGTCAGAAATTATTAAAATATTGACTCGAGTCTCATGACTTCAGTCCAAGTCATGAGACTCGAGTCCACACCTCTGCTGTTATTAGCCACTTGAGGCTGCATGTGTCTTTGGAAAATACATCCTCTGCAGAGCGATTATCTTTATTTTTCAACACTTAAGTATGGGTTTTCATTCAGACAATGTAAGGTCTTTAAATTGATCAGTCTTAACTGTGGCTTTAAACCTGCAGATACCACAAGAAAACCACCGCTTTCTACTTTCTTTTCTGTTCTCCATGTATTTAATTTGTCTGTTAAATTTGAATCCAGCCAGCAGCATCCACTCTAGCATGTTTATTATCTAATAGGAGTGTGTTGTGTCATTGAAAATGAGCCAGTTAGCTGGGCAGATTCTCAACAGAGGAGCACACAGCCGAGACTTACTCCAGTATTTAATAATGATCTCAGCTTTAAGACCAACAATAAGTTACAAAAACAATGAAAAAAATGTTTCTTTTATACATTTTCTACATATTTTACATTTTTAGAAGAAATACCAAATTAGAATAAAATGACACACGAACCGTAGAGGAAAAAAAAGACAAATTGCAATTTAAAAAAATCTCACGAAAATGTTGCTAAGACCTGACTTCACCGGTCAGTCTTCCTACTGGAAGAGTTAGAAATGTCAACGTCAACACATAACAACTGGTGATGCCATGTAAATACAAATAAATCTCTAATGAGAAAGTGCTACGAGTCCACTCAAATCTCCGCAGTATGTTCCACGTTGGGCGGCTGGATCAGGATGGTTCTGCTGGAGACGTGAGCAGACGTCTGTCAGGTTCTAGTCATCGCAGCCCAGCAGCTCCATGCGTAGAGTGATGCGTTCGTGCCACTCCCAGGGGACGACTCTGACAAACCGGGCGTAGAAAGGAGCCTCAAATATGTTCTTCTTATGAGTGTTGTTATCAGTGTTTCCTTGGAAAAGCTGTGATCAAAAATTAGGTGATAAGTTTAGTTACTGAGCAAAATCACAGCACAAATATCATGTTTAACTATAAGAGCACAGCTACAAGACAATAAATTACTGTACTTTTAACTGACATTACCCAGCTGTATAACAACGGAAGGCCAGGACATGAACCGTGGTTGTGATGTTATCTCTCAGTCAAAACTAAAAGCACAGATGAAATACATTTTAATCCCGAGGGTGCGTTTTGGACTTCTTTGTCCTCTGTGGTTAAATAATGGACCTGAAGGTAACTAACGCGTGTCTGCTGGAGGACCTGGAGAGCCAGTTTATGTTCCCCATGGTAAAAACTACATTAATGTACTGATTATTCTAAATGTTAAGGTACTATGCCATGTGGGATTCAAGGGAAAAGAAAATTAGGTGATTTTATTTAGGGTCAGACTGATATACCGGGCTGATATTTACCGTATTTTATGCATTAGAGTCGGCCGATATTTGTTCTTAGTAAAGCTGATTTAAAGTCAGGCGCATCCTCGGGCAGCCCGGTGCTGCTGCAGAATGTAATTTAAATGTATTTTTACGTTCACTAATAACATTTGCATAATACATACTCTATATTAACTTTATTTAGGTGACTGACTTTAAGACTGAGCAGTGCACAAAGTTAAGATTTAACACTCAGATAAAATCAAAATTCAAAAACTGCTTCAGAAATTTTGTGTATCAACTGATGTTATTAGTGACATTTTAGCATGAAAATAAGGTGGATATCGGCCATAAAAATCAGCCTGTGCAAATCGGTAGTACATATCGGCCATCGGCTGTCTTTTACTTATCGGCATCGTTATCAGCAATAGAAAAAAAAACAATACTGGTCGACCTCTAATTTTATTCAGGGTTTTTGTTGGAAGAATATTTTCCCAAAAGTTGACAGACTTTGGTAATATTGAAAAAACTTAGAAAATAAAACTTGTGTAGACAGAAAAAAATAACCTCAGAACAAGTTTTTGGAGCCTTAAAGTTCTTTGGGTACTTTTTCTGAGAGTGCATACACACGAGCACAACAACATGAGGCTGGGGGATGTAATGTGTTTTTACTTGTTGTATTTCTTTTAAAATGTTATGAGGCACCCTCAGACAGGGGGAATGCTGATGGAAATTAGCCTTTTGGCTATAACTGTAAAATGTTAATGCACACTGTCCCTCAAAATCTAATAAAAATTATTCATTCATTCAACAAGATCACACTGCAAAAACCATAGACTGTAAAAACAGACTTTCAAGAAAGTATAAAATACTTGACTTTAGAAATGTTGTCTTATTTTTAGTCTAAAAAAGAAAAAAAAGTTCTTGTCTGCAAAATCAGCACTACTTGGAATATGCTAAATGTTCTTTAATATGATGCAAAAATTCTTGTTTTGAGTAAAAAAAAACTTCCAATAGGGGAAATAAAAGTTGCTTGTTTACAATTCTTAAAACTGGTAAAATAACGTTACATGTATTTGAACTCAAATGTTTAGGCTTGTTTTTCAGATGATTTAGGCTCAGAATCTGCTGTTAGGATCCCCTTTAAAATATCCGAACAGACCAAACGATCCTAGACCTTCTGGAACGTTTCTGCAGCGGGAAAATAACGGCGGGCTTATAGTTGTTTTAGTCAAACTGTGAAACTCATTCCAGGAGAGATCTCACGTCGTGTTAGTATTCAGTCATCAGGCTGAATTTCAGCATCAAAATCATTTCGGATGTTTGTTTAATGTCTGACCTTATCTTCACCGCTGTTCTCATCCTTCACCATACTCCACACCTCTCCATTGTCGCTGTATGCAACTTTAAACTCTGACACAAACTGCACCACACCAAAGTCCTTCGCCCCCTGAGTGATGATGCCCGTGAGGCGTTTTGTCTTCCCTAGATCAACCTGAGGAGAGAGCAGGAAAAAACTGTCAAATTCTGCAAAATGAATTAAAACAACATAACGCTTTACCGCTGAGATATGTCTGAACCTGGATCCACTCTGAACGGTTGTTTTGTGCAGGAGACCAGGCGTTTGTCTTCCCCGCCTTGTCCAGCCGAGCGAACTGAGGGTGCCAGGTGAAGGTGTCGATACCCCACGTGCGGAAAGTGCTGGAGGCTGTAAGATGCTCATCAGAGATGAGGCGAGATTTCATCCCCAGAGCTTCGGAGCAACCTGCCGTGTTGGAATGGACTATGAATGAAATGCAAAACGGAGAGAGGGGAAAAAGGAGGAGATGGAAAAGCATGATACACCCAAAAGATAAAAGGAATCAATGTCATCCAACGTTTAGAAGAGAAGCAAGAAGATCCACAAAGCTGATTAAACTGATTCTACCCACCCCTTACCCAACCAACATGGAAAAATAGAACAAGGTAAAGAAAATGTGAGGAGAGCTATGAGGTAATCGATGTGTGTGTTTGAGATAAGAAGGCAGATAAGGGTAAGATGTGTTAACCCATAAGTAAAAACAACACAGTTAAACAAATGACGATAGGAAGAGAAGGGCTCTTCAAACCATTGTTACCGGGAATTTACACATATTTTTGAAATTGACACTCAAATAAAAACTTGTCTTGGCCATAATTTCTGTCTGTTTACCATTCAGATCACAGCCCACCAGCTCCATGCGCAGCGTGCAGGCCCGGCGGCAGACCACAGGGACGATCCGGATGTACTGGGCCACGATGGGCGGGTCGAACATGTTGGTCTTGGTGCCGTCGTTATCAGAGTTCCCCACAAAAACCTGCAGCGCACAAACACGTGTAAAAAGGTCGGCGCAACCCTAAAGAGAAATCCTCTTTACCCAATCAAACGTGACCTCTGACCTTATCCCTTCGTAGGCTGTCTCCTTTGTAGGTGATGTAACTGAATCCGTCCAAGCTGCTCGCCACTTTGAAGGCCTTGATGAACTCGGCTGCACCCATGCGACTGGCGCCCTGAGTGATGATGCCTGTCAGACGAATCTTCTTCTGCATGTTAATCTGTTTTTTAAAACAAAGATTAAAGAGTCCACCAGTTGCATTACACGAGCTATGGTCTGAATTAGAATTAATCTTCCGTCACCTCAATCCAAGGGTTCCTGTCATGGGAGGCTGACGTCCAGGCATTGACGATGCCCTGGTTGTTGAGACGGGCCAACTCGGGGCCCCAGCGCTGAAGACCCAGAACACCGTAGTGCACAGAGGAGGAAGAAATCTGGGACTCTATGATTGCTCCTCCTTCCATCCCCAGCAGGGAAATACAACCTAAGATACAACATTGTTTTCTAGTCACCAATAGGCTGAACACCTCAGATCAGCCCATAAAACAATATTTCATGCAAAAACAATACAGAGTTGGTATTTTGACCATGCTCAAAAATGATAAGTTCCTTACGCAGCTGGCACTGCTTTCCAACGTACGGGGAGGGGCAGTGGCAGGTGTAGTCTCCATCGAGATCTCGACAGGTGCCTCCATTCTTACAGGGCTGGTTGGCACAGTCGTTCACGTCTGGAGAAAACGCACCGTATTAATCTGACATGTCCACAAAAGGCTTTTTAGCCACATGTTAAACAAGTGTTCAACACAAAAGTCACAGAAAATGGGATAACTTGAGGATGTAAAGCAGGTGGATGATCAGAATACAAACACAAAGACTCAGACCTCCAAAGGCAACAATAAGTAGGAAGGGAAAGGTTGCTAAAAATAAACAAAAAAGTTGTTAGATCAGCTTTACACAAAACCCAGGTTCTGGATTTTAGCACCAGGATGTAGCGAACAATCCTGGACTCTATTGAGTTTCTTTTAAATGTCATTGAATTAGCTTTGTAGGTTGATTAATGACCTTTAAAATGGAGAATGACAAACACCTTTGCACACTTTAGGTCTATAACTGAAGCCTAAATGAAAAACTTTTTAAAATGTTTCAAACTTAAAAAAAAACCTAAAAGGACAAAATAACAGTCTCAATAACATCCAAGAGCTGGAGCATTAACTTTGTATTTTGCTGAATGCTCTTTAAAAGATTAACATGGAAAAAATAGCCTCTGCTTGACAGTAACCATGACAACAGAATGTCTGAGGTAATTTCCTGATTACCCCTTAAACTTTCCATATAATTAAAATATTCTCCACAAGGTGGAACCCTTACACAGCAGGAGCAGATTGTTTAGAACCTTTTTTAGTGACCTATTTAGAAAAGGAATCAAACGGGCGACGGCGATCACAACCAATGTAAAAACTCTCAGCTTAAGCCTTTAATTAGGGGAACTGGATGCCACTGAAGGTTTGTGATGTTCCAAAACTCTGAATGTGTGAAATTAGACATAAATCCAAAGTGGTACAAAAAAAAGGTAAAATAAAAAATGGGTCAGCCTTGGGTTTGAAAAAATAAGTTCAAATGGCTGATGAGGGGCTTTTCACCTGGTTGACCAGCATTTCAGATGTTTTGGTCACATGTTTCAAGATGTGAATGGTGGTGAGACAACTGACCCAGTAATGACCAGACAGGTCAGCGACGTGCACCTAAGAACCTAAAACTCAGTAGCAGTTTTTAAAACCAGGTGTGTGTGGCTCAGAATCAGTTAGACTTTAGGAATCACTGCACCCAGATCAGCTCTGTGTTTATCTCCAAACCCTCAGCCTGCACACACTCATCTAATCTCACATGTGATAAAATTTACAATGGAAACTAACCTAACTCTGCTTTAAGAGACCTGATCTGTTAATAACAATACAAAAAACAGACTAGACGTAGACATACATGTTCAGCATTTGCAAGTTTGACGTTTGTTGCTTTAGCCGATTTTCCTCGATTTTCTAATGTCAGAGTGCAGTTTTATTCAGAGTGAACAACATTGTTTGTTTAAACTCAGCCACAGCAGAAAATGATCGGGCACAGATGACCTGATTTACAGGATGTGAAACGTGTCCGGTTTCTGAGAAATGTTCTTTTTCTTTATAGCGAGTTTTCCTTTCATTAGCATCAACATTTTTTAGAGTCCTGCAGTAAACCAAAAGTTCTTGGGAATTTCTTAAAGAGGCCATGAATGAATTAAAGGCACCAGTAAACATAGGGTTGATCCAGAGAGGAGGACACCTGAATGCTAAGAGACTAAGAATGGACTTTTACTAATTAGCCAAACAAAAATCCCACAGATCCCCTTGAATGAGCCCCTTTCATGGATCCACTGAGAGGACACATCTCTTTCATCGCTGATGCTGTGGCAGGATTTGCAGAGAAGTTCCTTTTTAAAGGAGCCTACACCATCTTTTCCCATCCACTTACTTTGCTCTAGATTATAAATTTTCTTTCAGATTTAGATGTTCAGCTTTTACATAAATTGTGTCTTAAATTACAAAAAAAAAGTTCAAATTCATTTAAATGGAACATATTATGACCCTTTTCTAAAGTTTTAATAGTTCTATAATTGATACCAAATATGATCATGAAGTTTTTTTTACACAAATCCCTCTCACATTAAGCAATTTCAGACATTTTATACTTTACAGTTTCAGTACTTTCCAGAATGAGTCGTTTCAGGGCTCGCTTTAGTAAAACAAACTGGAGCTGGCCATGCCCACCCATCCTCGGTTCAGGCTGCTATAAGCTGAGAAGCTCCTGATATATGGGAGCTCTCTCACAAATGAGAGGTAGTCCTTTCTCAATTCCCTGGATCTGACATCACCAATGGGGAACTTTTTGAACTGCTTGTTTTAGGAGCATAATTCCTAAAACCAAACGCTGACAGAAAACGGGAGTTTTTTTTTTTTTTTTTACATTTGGAGTGTTTATAGAGACATTCGAGACCCATATGGCAGCACCAAATAGTGTAAAAGGTGAGTTTTCCATATCAACTTTAATATAATTTAAAATTTTCAATTTCAACCAAGACCAAAAGAAGAAGAAAAAAACCTTGACGTACTGATCTGGCAGTGCACTCCCTCAAATCCCGACTGACACCTGCAGAGGTATTCATTGAAAACATCGCCTCGTCTGGTCGGAGCAATGACCTCGCACGACCCATCGTTCTTGCAGGGGTTTGGACTGCACGGCCCTAAAGAATCCATGAACAAAACACTTAGTTAATCCTAAACCACAAAAGATGCTCCTCTAAAACCCCTCTTTGTCACTCTACCTGTCTCTGTCAGGTTACAGGTGTCTCCACCGAAGCCATCTGCACAGATGCAGATGAAGGGATCGTCTCCTACCCCTGTCACACATGTCCCTCCATTGTGGCAAAGATTCACCTCACAGTAGTCACCTGGGAAAGAGAAAAGCAATGAAGGATCCAGCTATTATAACAGCTTGTAGAGAGGTGGGAATATTTAAACTTGTGTTTTTTACATCTTGATAGAAAAATGCGCTGATTTCTTCCTCAGAGCTGCTTGTGTTTTAGCTGTTTTGGTTGTTGGAGGGACAAAACATTTATCTTAGTTGTGCCACTTTGATATGAGAGACATTTCTGAACAAATATGTGAGAAAAACACTGAAAAATGCAATCTATTGAAATAAATGACTGATTATGGCTATGAAGAGAAACAATAGACTAAACCTTCAGTGTGAGCAGCTCTGTAAACAGTTTTAACTCACATTTTATAGTATTCTAATAAAGTTGTTTTCTATTTTGTTTCACTGATTTTATAAATACTGCAATGCTTTGGAACAAAAATGCCTAAAACTTCCAGCTGCCCTTGCATATAAACACTGAGAGACCACAATTCACAAAGTAAAGAAACAAGTTCATACCTGTTAATATCTGACAGCTGTTGTCACACTTCTCAATTTTTTTTTTCAAATAAAATCTTGCAATTAAATTTTTATAATGGTATAGAAACTAAAAATAAAATGTTAGGACCAAATGACTGTCAAAGAAGCTAAAGTCGAACACACATGAAGTCAGCAGACACAGCAGGACACGTTTATCCTTTGGATTAAGAGCTTGCAGGATTAGCCAGGTTGTACAGAAATGTGCAGTTCCTTCACGACTGAGCAGCTACACAATGTGGAGGCAACAAGCAGCACACCTGAGTAACAGGTGAGCAAAGCATTTGGCCCAGAATGCATCAGCACCCACAGAAGCAGATAGAGCCTCAATCGTGGTAGCTATATCAGTTTAATCCCTGCAGGTCAGTGGCACGTTTACAGGTAGATCAAAGGTTAGGTGGGTGCACAGATCGCTCAGGTGTGCTCCAGACAGGAGAACATATGGTGTTATTTTCTGCTCCGTCTGTATTATTTCTGTGAGCAGTGAGGTGATGTCAACATCAAGCTGAAAACTCCTTTCAGAATTAGGATCGTTTTAGGCCCTCTGTAAGTCTGAATGAAAAGACAAACCTTCCGCTTCAAGTTTTCTTTGACAAAACTAAGTGTGTCTTAGCTGTGAAATATAGTAATAACAATGTCACGTGTAATAACATAGTGATGTCGCACTTAAATCACCACTCTACCATGGGCAATAATAAGCAGCTATCCAAGGCTCACACTATAAATATACAAATACTCATTTTATATGAGTCGCCTTCTGGAAAACAGTTACTGACTCTTGAGTGATTTAATACTTTTAAATCAATCTTTTAAAATTTGGGGCATTTATGGTATTAATCTGTTTTACATCTCATTCTGTCAACTACTCCAACAACCCGTGTCTACAATGAAAATAATTTCAGTTTAAAAGGAGCAAAAACATCCAGCATCCTGATACGTTTTTGTTTTATTTTACATGTTTTATTCAGGATAAAAGAACAGAAAAGGCTGATGGAGTGCAGACATGTAGAAGCTCGCCCATCAGCCAACACCTAAAAAAACCAAATAAACTGGATTTTTTTTTCAAACGAATAATGTCTCACTTACCTCTGACTGAATAAAAGAAAAGTAGAAGAACTAAAGCTCCCAGAACCTCAGAGGTTCTGTTCCCAGGTCGGTTCATGTTTGTTTACTCTAACTTTGTTTGCTCCGAACCTCTGAACTCAACTAACGCTGCCTTTAGGTGCCGTCGGAAATATCAGCGGTCATTCTGAGTCATCAAGCGAGGTTGCTCGTTGACACGTGACTTCATTTCATCCAATGAGCGGAGAGGTCGGGGGAGGTTGAACTCTGCCGTTTAGTCTGCTTGCTTCTAACATAGGTTCTCCGTCAGAAAAGCTTTAAACGAACCCACTGTTTACGTTTTGAAAAAGGTAATTAGACATGACAAAAATAAACCCACCAGTGATGCTAACCCAACCTAAAAAGTGTAGCCAAGGCTTTTTCATCACCAAATTAAGAAGTCAACACGTCACAAAAGCTTTTATAACAACACAATAATTACCATAAACAGCGTCACTAAATCATTGTGTCCACACACACACGCAAAAACAATGACATTCTTCAATATTTGCATTTTCTAAATTTATTTGGAGCAGGAGTCTGCAGCCTTTATGAATGAAAGACATTTTTACCACCTGTCCTGCTAAAGATATTTCATAGTTTTCTTATTTTGTTCATTTATACACAAGTAGACACAGTTTATGCTACGTTGTAAATGTTTTAATATATAAAAAATTGGTATATTATTATTGTTATCATCATCATCATCATCATCATCATCATCATCATCATCATCATCATCATCATCAATAATTCAGAAATAGGTCTTAAAAGCTTAACAAACTGTAAACGTCAACACAAGAAAATATTGTGTAGAACTGTGCAGATATGTCAGTCCAGTCAATATTAACAACAAAAACAACAACAATGGTAATAATATGTTTTTGTTTATTTTATGTTTTTCTTTTTTCTTTTGGTATGATTCATTAAGGCACAGGGAGTAACATGTGTAAATGATTAACCAGAATATTAATAAAATAAATTATGAAGATTTAGTCATTAAAAATATGTTGAATCAAATCCACTGAATGGAATGCTGATGTTCTCTTTCCTGTGCTGAAAAGGTTCACTAATTTATTAGATGTTTTATTGTAAATATAATTTGTTTTTCAGTGTGGGAATTCTATTCATAAACAGAAATTAAGCACTGAAGTCTTAATATCAGTCTACCTACAACCCTCTATCTTCTTCTTCTTCTTCTTCTTCTTCTTCTTCTTCTTCTTATTATTATTATTATTATTATTATTATTATTATTATTATTGTTGTTGCATTCTTGATCACTTTGTATTGTTTTGCTATCTGTCCTGAGCTGTGGTAAAGCACAAATTTCCCCACTGTGGGATCAACAAAGTCTTATCTAAACTATAAGCTAAATTCTGCTTTGTTGAATGTATTTGTTCACATTAAAAAGGGCTTCGTCTTTAAAGCATGTGCGATTACATTGTTAAAATCAGATAGCCCACATTATTTATGTGAGAAACAGGCTACAAAAAAAAAGTAAAATAACTTTCTGTACTCTGTCGCCATCAAGTGGGCATTGGGTTTACACTACAGCACATATTTTTATATATAATTTGCTATATACAGAAGGTAACAACATTAAACAACTTTTAATACATGCAGAAAATAGAATATTTAGTTTGAGCTGTTGTGGTTTATAAACAAGCTAAATGTTATTTCAAACATGATATCATGCTTCAGCTGCTTTGTGTGTATGAAATAGGTCTAGCTAGAACCAAAACGACAGTGGCTAGCTTTACGTTAGTGTAAAATCACAACAATAGGTGAAGTGTAGCGCCAGTGCCCTGAAGGCAAATGCAGCAATACAGAAAAATGAGACATTTTATGACATTACGCAACAGCAGTCGGCTCACGTTCCCGGCACGTGCTACGAAACACAGTAACAACCATAGTGTTGGCCACAAATAAACTATTTAATTCACCATAACTTCATTTTTAACACTTTCTGATAAAAAATTCGCAGTATTTTCAAGACATAACAAATAATGAATGGAAACGATACATTGGAGGATGTGTAAAAAACGTAAAAAACGGCCTGTTGTTGTACGTCATTGCACGTTTCAACCAATCAGAGCACAGAAATGCAAATAAGCAGATTGTTCTAGGAAGTGGGCTGTTAGAGCTACTTGGGCTAGTGTGACTAGCTCTGTTTTTCCTTTTCCTTTTTTTTCTTTTTCTTTTTTCTACACCAGAGGGGGCATGGTACACACCAGGCTGCTGTGCTTCAAAGCCACAAGAAGCATATGAAAACCAGCGTGCTACGGCTGTCGCCTTAAAGCTCCCAGGAGTCGGTCTCTGTTTCCCAGCTGAGGTAAGTAAGCCTCGTGTTGGTGCTGAGGACTAAACGATGTTACATTCTCTCAATTTTAACATACTTATTATTGATAGCACACGTTCGAGCTGCTTTTACGTTTAATACACGTAACATCTGGTCAAAGGTTTATCTTGGTTCATCTTGGAGAGCAACTCTAGTAAGTGTGGGTGGGAAGAAAACAGTTTAGCTATTTTTCTGGGATAAGTGGTCAAAGATCTGATGGGGAGTCCTGAATATCTCTTCCTTCACTTAACTTATTCACATCCGTCTAAAGCCTGCCACATTAACCAACGGCTGTAGGGTTGGTCTCCTTCCTTGTAAGGTAGTGGCGAGTCGTGAGTGACAAAGGCTAAGAGCTGAGTGAAGGCAGCCGCTCCCAACCTGGACTCAACCCTGTTTTATCGATATGTCATATAAAGTCACTTAACTTTAAAAACCAATATACATGTTTGATGCAGACGCTTGTTGTGTTTGTTATTATGGATGAAAAAAACTAGCCCTTCACCAACAAAGGCTAATAAATACACAAAACAACCACAAGGTGGTTACATTTGTGTTTAAAAAAATTCATTAAAGCTGAATTTACGTTATTATGTAAATACACCACACATTTAGGCTTCTGAGATGATCATTGTCACATGACTAAACAAATACACCCCCCCCCACCCTCCGAAACAGATAAACAAATAGAAATAAGATGGAAAAAATAGTGGTTGTTAATATCGACCCAGTTTCATTCATTGGACCATTTTTTTTGTCAGTCTTTAAAAATGAGAATAATTAGAAAAAAACTACGTTTAGAAAGTTTTTATTTATTTGGAGGGAAGTTTGAAAAATCAGTTAGAAATAGTGATGTATTTCAGTTAAGTTTATCAATTTTTTTCAAAAATAACATTTTATAAATGTACTACCTTGTTATTAATTTTCTACCTTTTTTTAATGCAAAATTTTCAAGACATGACCAGAATTAATCACCCCAGTTCTTGCGCCTCATTGGTCCATTAAGACATTTATTCATGCAATAGATTGGTATTATTCTGGGTCATTTAATGAAGCTAATTGTAAGATGCTGGGTGAGATTATGGACCTGTGTTTGTTTGGGCATGAGGCTTGGTTACGTGTGTTGCTTGTGCTGTATTTAAAAGATTAAGACTGATGCTACTTTTGTAAGCAGTGGTCTTAATTTAGAGTTGTGTGGCATTAATATTCTGCACTTAGAGAAAGTTCCTGTTATCATTAACATAGGTAAAACAGGGGTTTGTCCAATAGTTAAGCATATCAAGGCTTTCAAAGATGCAGATGTGAAACAATAGCAGGATAACAAATGCATCAATAACTGATGATATTTTGTAATTGTTATAAATATATGAGAGTAACCATATAAACAAGTGCAGAAAAACACGAATTAGATACTTTCTGTTGATGTTTTATTTTAGACTGCAAATAAATGAGAGCAAAGATAATGTAGGGTTTCTATTTGTGAAAAAAAGGTATTTTCACGCTATATTTAAGATGTAAATGATCTTTTTTTTCTGCAGATCTGACCACACCACTGTGATTTGAAGAGACTTGACCTCAACACTTTTTTTTACACCTTTGGAGACTTTCTGTTACTGGAGGCGTTCTTGAGCTAGCAAGTAAAACACCCATTACTCTTTTCTTCCTGTTGTGTTGATATCTGTACTAATGACTGAAAGCACAGCTAAAAGAGACATTTCTCACCTCTTTCTATGGGACTTTTAGGCCACACTGTGTCACAACTTCCTTTTTTCAGTAGAGTTTCTCTATAAATTAGCACTTTGTATTGTCCCTTTTGCCTGTGAACCGCTCAGAGGACTGCTGTTGTAAATTTATGTAGAATATTTTTGAGCTGAACAGGGTGCTAAACTGAAGGTTTTAGGCTGAATTTGAAGTTTTTAAAGAAAATGTACCAAAATGCAAAAATAACTACACATGTCTACTACAACACTATAATACACATATTTATACACATTATCAGCAACAAAAAGTAGATTTTGGTGGGACTTGCTCTTTAATGCTTTAAGAGAAAAACCTGTGTAGGTGCATTTCATTCCTGGTTATGTTGGTCAGCAGACAGCTGCTGTTATTGTGCATGCACTTATGCATTTTGAGTATCATCAGCTTCTTTTTCTTTCATATAATTAAGCTTCCTCTTGGCAATGTTATAATCAAGGTTAGTCCTATTAATAACCCTTTGCGCCTCGTCTGACGGAGATAATCTCACTTTATGTTCCTGCAGATCTGGTACTGTCACTTACAAACAAGAATATCCAGGTCAGTCAGAGCTCATGCATTTATTTTATTTATTTGTTATTCCACTCTAGGTGGAACACTAATGCTGGTATTAATTTGTTCAAATAGTCAGTATTTTATTGGATAAACATTTAAAAAGAAAGCGTGTTGCTACATTTTCTCTGTTATGTTGCTTTTATTCATGTTTTGTGCTCTATTGTTTTGGTTTTGTGCAGCATAATCATGAGCGCCCACGAGTCAGACCTGCGCACCATCTCTCCAGAGATGCCGGCGATGTTTGATGGCGTGAAGATGGCTGCGGTGGCCACAGTGCTCTACGTCATCGTCCGCTGCTTGAACCTCAAGAGCCCAACCGCACCTCCGGACCTCACCTACCAGGACACACCACTCAACAGCTTCCTCCTCAAGTCCTGCTCTCAGCTGACCAAAGAGTGAGTTGCGTTCTTAGCTCTGTGTTGGTCAATTAAGGCGTTGCCATTGAGACGAGGCTGCTTTCTGGCCATCTGGGGCTGCGTTGAAGGTAGCAGTTTGACTAGCGGCGGTCTTGTTTGTCATCAGTGTTGCTGAGCATGTACCAGAGGTGTTTGGCTTCAGTGTCTAAGGTTGATGGAATTAAACACTAGACTACACCAATCCATGGTAGAATGGGTTTCTCACATTTGTATGATGAATAAAGACCCATTCATGGCCCACATGGAGATTTGCATTAATGATGACGCTTGTCTTTCTCTAAGAATAACTGATGCAAACTAGCGGAACGTGGTCAAGCTAAAACCTCCCTTCATTAAATGCTTCTTTCTAAATTACATTCTGTGTATAAATCCAGATTCTGTTTCCACTTTTCTCATCCACAAGGTCTTCTCTGAGCCTTTGGGAGCATCTGCCTGTATTAGAGTGGGTTACACAGCCCCTTTGCCTTTCAGCTGCAGGGTCAGTGAGTCATAGGTCACCAGTGTTATTTACACTTGTGTGTTATCATTACCTCCTGAACAGCCATAATCTGCTGGCCCTGTGTGAACTGAGTTGAGCAAAGATCTGGAAACTCTCTGTGCTACTAATGTTTCAGAGTCAAGTCATGTTTGTTGTTGCATAAGCAATCAATTACTCTCTGAGAGGATAGAAGGGTGATCTGAGGTTCACACTGTTTTTGTTTCTGTGTTTGGAAACATATACACCCAGGGGGGAGTTGACACTCACCACAGTGCAGAAGTAATCGTTTGAGTTTGAGCTGACAATTTTGTTTAGAATTGATTATTATTGCCATTCAGCAAGCCAGTTGCTTATTTGTTAAAGCAGCAAGTTTAGTAAGAATGACAATAGGATGATTGCTAGATCAATTAGAGTCTACATCAGTTATGTTAAAGAAGACATTTTGGGGAATTTTCTCAAAGGACACCATCTAGAGGTAGAAGAATGTACAGCACCTTAAGCTCCCCCACCCCCCACTTTTATGGTTATAGCTGGAAGCAACGCCTCTCATACATGAACACGCTGGTCCACAGAGCTAAAACACAATCGCTTGCTTTACAATCATTAATCCCATGTTATGCTGTTAATTCATATATCCATCATCCATCCATCCATTTTCATCCGCTTATCCGGAGTCGGGTCGCGGGGGCAATAGCCTAAGGCGAGAGGCCCAGACTTCACTCTCCCCAGCCACTTGGGCCACCTCCTCCGGGGAAATCCCAAGGCGTTCCCTGGCCAGGTGAGAGACATAGTCCCTCCACCATGTCCTGGATCTACCTTTAGGTCTCCTCCCGGTTGGACGTGCCCGGAAAACCTCACCAGGGAGGCGTTGAGGAGGCATCCTGACCAGATGCCCGAGCCACCTCAACTGGCTCCTCTCGATATGGAGGAGCAGCGGGTCTACTCCGAGCCCCTCCTGAATGACCGAGCTTCTCACCCTATCTCTAAGGGAGAGCCCAGCCACTCTTCGGAGAAAGCTCATTTCAGCCGCTTGTATCCGTGATCTCGTTCTTTCGGTCACTACCCAAAGCTCGTGACCATAGGTGAGGGTAGGAACGTAGATCGACGGGTAAATTGAGAGCTTTGCCTTCTGACTCAGCTCTCTCTTCACCATGACAGACCGGTACAACGCCCGCATCACCGCAGATGCAGCACCAATCCGCCTATCGATCTCATGCTCCAGTTTCCCCTCACTCGTGAATAAGACCCCGAGATACTTAAACTCCTGCACTTGGGGCAGGACCTCATCCTTGACCCGGAGAAGGCATTCTACCCTTTTTCGAATCAAGACCATGGTCTCAGATTTAGGGGAGCTGATTCTCATCCCAGCTGCTTCACACTCAGCTGTAAACCGGTCCAGCAAAAGCTGAAGATCACGTTCTGATGAAGCCAACAGGACCACCTCATCTGCAAAAAGCAGAGACCTGATCCTCAGGCCACCAAAACGGATGCCCTCCACACCTTGGCTGCGCCTCGAAATTCTGCCCATAAAGGTTATGAACATAATCGGTGACCAAGGGCAGCCTTGGCGGAGTCCAACTCTCACTGGGAATGAGCCCAACTTACTGCCGGTAATGCGGACCAAGCTCTGACACCGGTCATACAGGGACCTAACAGCCCGTATCAGAGGGCCTGGTACCCCATACTCCCGGAGTACCCCCAACAGGGCCCCCCGAGGGACGTGGTCAAACACCTTCTCTAAATCCACGAAACACATATAGACTGGTTAGGCAAATTCCCACGCACCCTCCAGGATTCCCCTAAGGGTATAGAGCTGGTCCAGTGTTCCACGGCCAGGACGAAAACCACATTGCTCCTCCTGAATCTGAGGTTCAACAATCTGACGGACCCTCCTCTCCAGAACCCCTGAATAGACCTTACCAGGAAGGCTCAGGAGTGTGATCCCCCGTAGTTGGAACACACCCTGCGGTCTCCCTTATTAAATAAGGGGACCACCACCCCGGTCTGCCAGTCCAGTGGGACTGCCCCCGATGTCCACGCGATATTGCAGAGCCGCGCCAGCCAACACAGCCCCACAACATCCAGAACCTTAAGAGCCTTTTTTTCCCCCAGAACTGCACTGCTCTGGGCGGCTGCATGTTGGAGTAGGGCTGCAACAAACGATTATTTGGATAATCGATGAATCGGATGGGGTCTCGACACGATTAATCGGATTACGGGGGGGGGGGTTAGAAGAGTTGTGTGACACAACAAATCGATGACGCAATTCATTGCCTACACTTTTAATAATCGATTTTTATCGATTTTATCGATTCGTTGTTGCAGCCCTACTGTTGACTATATGTAAGTTTTTGCCTTTTCTTGGGCATTTTTTCTTCTAGTTTCTCAAGAAAAACTGTATTTTTTTGGACACTTTTCTGTTTCTGGTGCTGTGAAGCTTGGAGGATTTTTACTGCTATTTTCTTAGCTTTTTTCACTTTTTGAGCATTTGTTATGATGTGTAACCATGGCAACAAGCTGTTTACAATCGGGAGCCGCTGATTAACATAGGAAAGGCTGAAATAATATCTCAACTGAAGCCACAAATCCCAAATGAGCTAAAACGCAAGAAGCAAGGATGCAGAGCGGGAGCAAAATGGAGACAGAGAAAGAGGAAATTCAAACCATCTCTTCCATCGATCATAATGGGCAATATGAGATCACTGGCCAACAAGATGGAGGGACTCCAAGCCCTTTCAAGGACTCAGCCAGAGTTTTGGCAGTTTCAGAACCACTGGAGGAGATAATGCAAAGAAGGATTCTCCAGAGAATAAAGAAAATGATGGACAACCCTGAGCATTCTCTTCACAAGACTGTCCGACAACGGAAGAGTGTCTTCAGTCAGAGGCTTCTTCAGTTTCACTGCAACACTGACCGCTACTGGAGATCCTTCCTGCCAACAACCATTGTAATATACAATAACTCTTTGATGACCTGATTATTATTATTATTCTGAGCTACTACAACAATCAATTTCCCTCTTGGATTAATAAAGTATTTTTGAATTTTGAATTTAATTGAACTCCGGGCGGATCTCATCCACCCCTGGAGCCTTGCCACAGAGGAGCTTTTTAACCACCTCAGTGACCTCAGCACCAGAGATTTGAGAGGCCAACCCAAAGTCCCCAGACCCCGCTTCCTCACTGGAAGACGTGTCGGTGGGATTGAGGAGGTCTTCGAGGTATTCTGCCCACCGATCCACAACGTCCTGAGTAGAGGTCAGCAGCACACCGTCCCCACTATCGATAGTGTTGGTAGCGCCCCCCCCCCCCCCCCCCATGTCTGAACATGGAGTTCATTATGGACAATCCATGACTGGCACAGAAGTCCAATAACAAAACACCACTCAAATTCAGATCGGGGGGGGGGGCGTTCCTCCCAACCACACCTCTCCAGGTCTCACTGTCATTGCCCACATAAGCGTTAAAGTCCCCCAGTAGAACGAGGGAGTCACTGGAAGGAGCGCTTTCCAGCACCCCCTCCAAGGTCTCCAAAAAAGGTGGGTAGTCTGAACTGTAGTTTGGTGCATAAGCACAGACCACAGTCAGAACCTGCTGGTTGTTATAAAGTCCCATTTTGACCTGACAAATCTTCAAAGGCATTTGAACCACTTCTTAGACTTAGAACTCTACTTTTGTGTCCTTGGGCAAGACACTCAACCCACCTTGCCTGCTAGTGGTGGTCGGAGGGGCTGGTGGCGTCTGTGCTCCACAGCCTCGCCACTGTCAACAATGTAGCTCCTCACCTACAGTGTGTGAATGTGTGTATGAATGGATGAATGATACACTGTAGTGTAAAGGCGCTATACCAGTGCGGGTCATTTATCATGTAAGAGGATGCCCGCTCCAACGCCAGCCTGCCCAACAGCAATCTTGCTTTGGTATTGGGTAAAGAAGCCACCACACTCCAGGGATTGCACCAACCTTGAGGTGACCATGTGCTCCATCACTTTGCAGACCATGGACGTCAGAGCAATAGGTCTGTAGGAGTCGGGGTTCCCGGGGTGTTCCCCAGGCTTCGGAAATGTAATAATTAGAGTGCTTCCACTCAGTGTGCAATCGACCAGTCTCCTACGCAGTATTAATCAAGGACAAGACCTCCTCCAAGAAGAAATCGCCTGCATGCTGAAGCATTTGTACCCTTGTGAAGACCGACTGTGCGATATTTACTAACCTTCTTACGACCGATGGTCCTTGTTGGGACCAAAACCCAGTCCTAATACGGAGTACTCCCTAGGGGTGAGGTTTACAGATAAGATGTGAATTGAGTTTTTGTTACAGATAACTTTAGGAATACACTGGTTAGTGTTATGGTAAGGGTTTGGGTTAGGCATAGTGGACTCACTAAAATGAATGGAAGTCGATACAAAGTCCTAACATGGATACAAATACAAGAATGTGTGCGTGCTGAGAGAGAGGCCCCAATTGTAGCTGTGTACGCTATAATTGTAAAAAATTAAGCTGACTACTTCACAGTTTTCACCTATTGCAGGTTATTTTTAGAACGTAACTCACACAACTAAAAAGGGACCACTGTAATGGCTAATATTGAGCTGCACTCAGTAGTAGTAGTTGCATGGGGCTCTATGGGACGGGGGCGGGGCTTAGCAAAAACAAATCGACATATTGCCAACGTTATATATCACTTTCACAGATTTCTAAAAAATCATACATAATTTCTGAATGGGGGAAAACTCGGGATTGCAGATTTAACAGTAATCACACCTCTTATACGTTTGTACCAAAGTCTCAGGACAAGCTATTTAAAATCTGATGTTTTAACCCTAATCATTTAAAGTTTAACCTTTTTGTCCACTTTACTCTGGACTTTCACTCCTTGCCTTCACACTGGTGTAACAGCTTCTTTTTAGTGTTCCTAATAGCTGTGGAGACCAGTCGCTCACACGCCGTAAAAGAGAAGTTATAGAAGGCAAATAATAATCAGACTGGGCCGATGTGTTCTTACACTGTTGTAACACAGACACAGAAGAGCCTTTTAATTAATAAAAATGTAAATAAAGGTCGTTCTTGACAGTATTTGCCCCACCCCTCAATAACAGGTGTTATCAATAGGTAAACACTGTCATATGATCACCTCCAATCTAACACCCTACCCTTGTGACAACAGTGAGATCATCTTCCTGTCTTCCAGCTCATTACCTTCCAGAAAGACTGGTTAATCTTTAACCCTAGTTACAGTGCATGGTGTTAGTAATCACATTATCACAACCTGGGAGAGGTCTGATCTTTGTCGTGCAGCAGTTGCATAACCATCTCCTCTAGGTGCAGTGATTGTTAGAACAATGAAAAAACAAGGTTAGAGTGGTTGTATAACTGCTGATCTAACCAAACTCTTGACCCTCTGCAGCTATTGATTGCACCTGTGTTGTGGTAGCTTTACTGTACCTGCTGTGTTTGCCTCATCCTCATCACTCACAATCTACCATGAAATGTTCCTGATATATTAAACGGAACTATCTTATCCTTTCAAGTTGTTCACATCATCTTCTTCCTGACTTAGAAATGAGATGGGGTTTCAGGACAATGTGCAAGCAGTCGCTGTTATGCAATCACCTGGATCCTGCTGTTACTTCCTACTGAGATGTTGCTGGAATTTAGTTGTCTGTGCCAAACATAACTCAGCAAAACATAATAGAAACACTCATTGTGTGTGCCTGATGCTGTAATGGAAAAGTTTTCATATGCAAAATATGTTCCATGAAGTTCTGATTTTCAAACTGCTTTTGCTGATGTGTGAGTGCATGCTTATGTTGTGCTGTTGTAAAAACGGCAGTAAAGTAGCTCATTTTACAGAATCACCTTGAATAACATAAAACTGTGTTTTGTAGGTACATTCCTCCATTGCTGTGGGGGAAGAGCGGTCACCTCCAGACGGCCCTGTACGGTAAACTGGGTCGGGTGAGCTCGCCTCACCCAAGTGGAATCAGGAAGTATTTGCCCATGCAGGATGGGGCCACGTCAACCTTTGACCTCTTTGAGCCAGTGGGTGACCATCGGACAGGAGGTGATGCTCTTGATCAAATTTAGCCTTTACTTACCAACATTTAAACCCAGTTCTTCTGGGCGAGAAAAAAAAAAGTGAACAAATTTTCTTAATAGCATAATTTACAGTAGCTGAAAGTAGATTTTGACATAACATCTCAATGCATTCATGGAGGTAATTCTAAACAAACAGATGGGCATTTTTCCCTCTGCTTGTCACAAAGTTGTATTTTCATCTCCTAAAAATGTCCAAATGAGAAGGAACTAAGCACCGCTGCTGAGGAAGGTGCAAATCGGACTCTAAATGCCTAGATCAGATATCAGAGAGGAGATTTTCATCCCTTTTCCAAAGCCAGGTAAGGTCTGTGACAGTAAGCTGCAGCTGGAAAGGGAATGGGCCATGGTCAAGATGGGTGTGGAAGAGTGGATTAGATCAAGGGGTGCACATATATTTGTTCCATGAATTTTGCCGGTGGGAAGGTCATTTGTCTCAGAATGACGAGCCCATACTAGCACTGCTCTGAGATAAATGGTAAATGACCCACACTTGTATAGCGCCTCTCAGAGTAAGGACTCCAAAGCTCTTTACACTACAGTGTATCATTCATCCATTCACACACATTCACACACTTATGGTGATGAGCTACCATGTAGCCACAGCTGCCCTGGGGCGCACTGACAGAGGTGAGGCTGCCGAGCACAGGCGCTAGATGTGGGGTTATCTAGGAGGCAGTGGTGAAATTGAAGGGGTTCAGCTAAACGTCTTGGCTAAACAGCACATCCATCCAAACGTGGATGAAAAAGGCTTTTGACTAGAGTTGGGTGGTATGTATAAAGTAGTAACACAAATAATCACTCAAGCAAGGGTAAAAAAAAAGTACTTGGAGAAAATTTACATGAGCACTGTGAGTAATAAGAAACTGAGCATTAAAGTTACATTTTTGTTTCTATTGCTTTGCTTTTACTGACGTCCAAGCGCTCTTGTCTTCTTTCAACTGGCGAATGCGCTTTCTTTGTCTAGCATTAGCTGCACTTGCTCAGTGTTGTTAACTGGACAAAAAGAACTTTTTTTTTTTACCCTAAATGTTTTTACAACTAGAAAAAGAACTCTGGTTAAACTGAACAGTATTTTAAAATACCATGGTTGAATACTCTCATTTAACAGCTGCAAGCCAATCTCAGGATGTAATAAATATTCCAGCCTTCGTTGGCAACAATAAACCAATCTTGGAGAATTTAGGACCACTGCTCCATCAGAACTGCTTAGCTCAGTCTGAGTCAGCGCTACAGAGGACATGATGGAGCTTCTTTTTTTTTGAGAAGCAATTAAATTTAATATTTGGGTTTTCTACAACTCCAAGTTCAGACTCCAGTTAACGCTGATTGCCTAAATTATTAGTTTAATCCAGTATTTGTTCGTTTTCCACATCCAGTTAGTCGTCTACTTTTTCATGCATTTGAACCAATCAGACTGTTGAAGATTAGGTTATGATGTCACGGTCAACGTTCAGATTCCATCTGCACCTCAGTTATGTATTGTAGTTTTGTTTTATTCAGCTGTAAATGTACTACTGCAACTTGTGTCTAGTTTTTTTATTTTTCATGCAACACCTATTGAGTGTTTGTCCGTCCTGGATGAGGAACCCTTCCTGCTCTGATCTTCCTGAGATTTCTCCTATTTTGTTGTTCCTATAGTGTTCTTCCTTTTTCCATGTGGAAACAGATAGAGGGTGTTATGAAACACGTTTAGGACCTTTTTTTTTCTGTCAGGAGTTTATGAAGCATAAAACTATAAAATTAAGAAAAATAACTGTTTCTGTTTGTGCAAAACAGATAAAAATTCAAAGAAATTTATCCAAATCACAATTTCTGCCAGGTTTCTTAAATTAGTTCTTTGTTGTTTTTTTGACTTTGACTTTTGGCTTATGAGAACAGTTTTAAAGATGGATTCCCTTCTTTAAAAACTTCAGATGACCCCTGACCCCTACCACCTTAACACTGACCACATTATCTCAATAACTGTAAGGCCTACATGATCTTAATCTCTTAAATAGGCAATGTCACAGTTTAATCCTGTTCAGTAGAAGCTTAATTTCACAGACTGACAGTCTAAGCCTTCATTTTGGATCAGCTGTTGTATTTTTCTTGTCTTTTATCAAAGTGAAATGTTTATTAGGCGAGTCAGAAACTCTCCTTCGTACATTTGCCAACATTTTCTCACTTGAACCCCTTTCGTTGGTCGCTCTACCTGTTTCTTCAGATGACATCACCATGGTGATATGTCCTGGTATTGGTAACCACAGTGAAAAGCACTACATCAGGACCTTTGTGGATTACGCGCAGAAAGATGGCTACCGCTGTGCTGTGCTGAACCACCTTGGTGCCCTTCCCAACATTGAACTCACATCTCCACGCATGTTCACTTACGGTGAGACTGAAGGATCCACTTACTTACTGTTTTTAATACCAATTACTTCTGGGAACAGTGATCATGTTTTTACGATGGCTAAGCGAATTGTAGTTTGGCTCGATCACCGCTGCATCATCATTTGTGACTCAGGTAAAAGCTTTGGTAACATTTGTTTTGATGTACTTCAGACAGATCTCAGCACGTGGTGCTAAGTTACAGGCTACCTCCTCATGAAGCATACAGAAGAATAAGCTGAATTTCAAAAATAGCTGACATTATGGTTTAAACACTCTCAGAGAGGCAGGTCTGGACAAAAGGCACCTTCAGACAGAAGTGCTGACCAGAAAAAAACCCATGAAACATGTCGTACCCTTGCAGAAGTGTTGCTATGGATTGATGGGTAACTCTATATCTTCTCTTTACAGGATGCACATGGGAGTTTGCAGCCATGGTTGGGTACATTAAGCGGGCGTATCCTCAGACCCAGTTGATAGTGGTGGGATTCAGTCTGGGTGGGAACATAGTCTGTAAGTTCCTGGGTGAGAACAGCGTGAACCAGGAGCGGGTGCTGTGTTGTGTGAGCGTCTGTCAGGGCTACAGCGCTCTCAGGTGGGTTCTTATGTCTTTACAGCATGCATTTACCTCATCACACACCAGGACTTCATGTACACACATTTCTGTTTGCACAATCCATTCACATTAAGGCATGTCTACCAAGCATCTCTATTCAGCTCTATCATCTGGTTGTGGATATCTAATATTTTTAATGCATTATTATTGACTGTTGTTTTTAATCTAATTTGTCCCTGAGTGTCCTTGTCTGACATCACGGCTCCACCCGTGTGGCTCTTTGTCCTGCAGATTAAACGGGACATTCAGCATCTTTTGTGTATTTATCTTTTGTTTCTCAGGGCTCAGGAAACATTCCTACAGTGGGATCAGTTCCGACGCTTTTATAATTTCCTCATGGCCGACAACATGAAGAAAATCATCCTCTCACACAGGTACAGCAGTTGCAACTCAACACAATAGCTCAATGCTGCAGGAGACATGGCTTTTACCACATTAACAACATTTCCTGGCAATTCTGCCCGGAACATTGACTCAAGTTTTAAATATTGCAAAGAACTCTTTGGTTTTCTTTTATAATGCATGTTGTAGGTGTGTAGCTTCTCTGGTCTGCTCTAAAGGATTCTTCACGCTTCGTACTGATGTCCTCAGATACTTGTTTTCTTCACACAGATCACAGAACAAAGTAAAACTTTGTAGGATATTGTGAAAACTAAAATAATAAATGTCTTGTTTCAAACTCACATTTGTCTCATTAATATGCATAAACATTTCAGATGTAACAAGGCAAAAACAGCATTACCGTGCACGCCTGTTTGACCAGCAGTAGAATGATATCTTAGGCAGATTATTTTCCATCTTTGTCATAGTTTTCATGTTTCTTTCACCTCTAAATTTCTTCCCGCTACTGCTCACACACTTCCAGGTCACGTCACTTGTAATAGTATATTTTTCTCTTAAGCACAGGTAATTTTACAAATAAAATAAACACAATAAGCTATAATACCTTGTTACCCATTGCCATAACTGACCGTGTTATTATTAATATATTATTATAAAACAAAATTAACAAGGAGGCATTCTGAGCTGAATGGAAATAAAGATAATAGATTATACATATTTTTAATGGGTGAAAAACAACCCTCAGTCTAGTAGAAATAACTACTACTTGGTTATTTCTAATGACTTACTAAGTTCAGCTCTTTGATCAGACTGAGTGATGTACGATGGGACCATTTATACTTTTAAAAAGCTGGGTTGAACTGATGTGTTTTGTGTGTTTGTAACAGACACAGTCTGTTTGGAGGAAGCTCGGTTAAAACGATCGACGCAGATTACAGTCGACTGTACACGGCAACGTCTCTGATGCAGATCGATGACAACATCATGAGGTGGGTGGAGGAACGCCTCAACAGTCCTCCTTGTTGATCAGATGAAGGATTGATCTCTCATGTCTGGTGTGTTAACAGAAAATTCCACGGCCACAGCTCCCTCAAAGAGTACTATGAGAAGGAGAGCTGTGTACATTATATTCACAACGTAAGATCTTTCACGTGGAACAATCTCATGCTTGTTTCCTTTGTCTGGTGTGATTCATGTGTGGAGTTTTATGGCTACATTTGCAGGTAAATGTGCCACTGCTGCTGGTAAACTCTGCAGATGATCCTTTGGTTCACGACTCGCTGCTCGCCATCCCTCGAACGCTAGCAGGTAAAAATCAGCTCGTATCCCTGGCAGCCAGGCAGTTTGTATTTTTGTCTTGGTCAGGATTATTCTGGAAAACTATGAAATACAATTTGTTTTCTTTACTCTTATGATCAACAAAATCTCCAAAGACTGTTGCAGATAAAAGTCAAACAAATGGTCATTTTATATTCACTCATAATTTTATGGTCTGGTCTAAAATTTCACAGGAAATTGGAGCAAACTACTAATTACTTTATGGCAGACTACATTCAGTTTATGAATGTTAAGTAGTTAACAGTAGACTTGTTAAAAATAGTGACATATTTGTAGTCCATGCACCCTGACAGGAGTAGGCTTGTCCGGCCTAACGGCTGTAGCTGGTGAACTGGCTCCATGTTCCTCTCCAGGACAGGGTGGAGCTCAGAGCTAAAGTCCATGATTAATGTGTCTGGCATTTTGTTGCAACTAAGAGATTCAAACCTCATTTAACTCCTTCACAGGTTCCCAAAATGAGCCGAGTCACATGTTTACATATAAATGGCCTTCTAGCGTTCGACAACCCCCCAAGGCACTTTACAACACGGTCATTCACTCACACATTCATGTGCTGGTAGTGATAAACTACATTGTAGCCACAGCTGCCCTGGGGTGCACCGGCCCCTCCGATCACCAGCAGGCAAGGCGAGTTACGTGTCCTGCCCAAGGACATGACGGCGGCAACAGATGGGGCTGAAACGTGCAACCATCCGGTTGCAGAGCGGGCAGTCGCCTGTCACGTCCCCCATGTTTAGATGTAGTTATTATTAAAATAGTGACTACTTCAACTTCCCATCACCTATCCAGCTGACTGTGCTATATTTAGAGTTACTGGAGCTCACGCCACTTCTTCCTTCAGAGGATTGAAAGTTTCTCCTGAGAGACCAATGACTGGAGTTTCTGTTTCGTTTAGCCAATGCGGTCCAGTGACCATCAAGAAAAGACCACATCCAATTAATTTTTGTTGGTGCTTAGAGCAGCTTGGATTAGAGGTCTAGTTTAGATTAAATAAAAAACCAACAGAAATGCTTAGGAGTGTTATTCGTGTGCCTTTATGACCAGACCTTTTTTAATCTATGAGCTGTTGAGCAGAACATTTTGTTCCCACCTGTCACTCAGCGCTTGCTGAGGCGGTGGGTTGAGGGTCCGGACGAGCGCTTTTCTGTTCAAGAGCAGCTCCACGACTGTCACTGTGCAGCGGTGAAAGCCCTGTGGGATCTTAATCACCATTCATCCACATCAGACTAGCCCACTAACCCAGATAGGAATGGGAAAAATAAAGGAATCAGGCCAATCCTTTCCTTGGGACCGCTGTCTGGTGGTCCACAGCTGCACGGCTCTGCAGAGGTTCTACCCAACAGAAGGAGCTTAATGTAGAGAAGGCCTACTTTAAATTTAAATCACTGCAAATGATGT